>VXBA01000861.1:927719-1236741 GCA_013399895.1 Serilophus lunatus | reverse complement strand
GGCGGTGCTGAAGGACAGCTCCGCTCCCCTCCGCTCCCTTCAGGCTCCGCTCCGCTCCCCTTCGGCTCCGCTCCGCGCCCCGGGCGCGCCCCTCGCCGGGTGGCCGCGGGGCCGCCGAGCGCCGCGCCTGGATGCGCTCCCCGCCACCGCGCCGGCGGCTCCCATGGCGGTGGCACGGAAAATCAAAACTTTGTTGACGGTGAACATCTTGGTCTTCGTGGGCATCATCCTCTTCTCCGTCTACTGCAGGATCCAGGACCGCTCCCAGGAGCTGGTACAGATCGTCCGGAGCGCGGACCGCCGGGCCAGGAGCCGCGGCGCCAAGGTTGGCAGCCTGGCCGACAGGGAGTCCATCCTGCAGCGCCTGGACCACCTGGAGGAAGTGGTCTACAACCAGCTAAATGGTACGAGGGGCTGGGAGGGGCTGTCCCGTGCCCTGGGAGGGTGCCCCAGGCTGGGGAAGAGCGCCTGAAGTGTCCCCGCGATGGGGAGGGGACTCGGGCGCTGACCCCAGCACTGAAGTGCTGAAACACAAGGGAAAGAGGTGCCTGCAGGGTTTGTTGCTGGAGGGGTTTGTTGAGCCTCCCACCACCCCCTGCCTTCTCTGCCAACTGCCGGTCCAAAGTCAGGACTTCTCAATAGATGCAAAGTTAAGGAGGCTGCAGAGTTCATGAGTTTCGTGTTTGGAGGAACTCCCTACGAACTGTATCAGATTTTACAGTTTGCCTGGGTGTGTTAACTCTGCATAGGAAGTTGTTTGTACAGCAAATGCGCTGTTAGGTTATAGCTGGAAGTCATATCCTTGGTTTCAGAACTTCTTTAAAAAGATTCTGCTGAGTTTTTACGCTGTGTTCTTTCAATGGTCTGTTTAAACATAGCACCCATATGTTCCCTAATGATTCTGCCATTTAAATTCGTTATTGTCACTGTTGAGGAGGGGAAGCATCCACCAATTTTTTTATGATGTACCATTCTAATTCACCAGCCTTGAAAAATATTTGAAGGTAAGCAAAGAACCTTTCCATGGTGGCTAGGACAGGCTAAACCACTGAAGTTGTTGTAGGACAGCAAACATTTCAAATAACAACTAATTCTTCTAAATGAATGCATTTGTATTTGCATAGATTTGTAAAGTTCTAAGTGTGAGACATCAAAGAAATAAGTATGTGATTAAATGCATCAGTTTTTCTGGCAAGAAGAGGCTGAAGGAGTAAACTTTTGCCTAGATTTGTAAAATAAATCTAATATTTAGTGTCTAGCACCAAATAAAATTTTCAGTGTAAATGTGTTTAAGTATAGCAAATGTGCTTCTAGGCTGCTCATGGAAATCTTACTTGTAACATTGATTTAACAAAGGTTACTGTCGTCTCAAAATGCAGACAAATAGGAGGGTTAGGGTAAAGTATGTTTCCTATTACTACTTTCTGAATGAATGTATAAATCTAAGTAAGTTAGGCTGTTATGGTAATATGCAGTTTGTTCAAGCAAGTGTTAGAGAACAGGCATCCCCTTACAGTCTCATCTGTATAAACAGGCAGGAGAGAAGGGGAACGTCGAGTGTGGGCGTTAGTCACAAAAACAGATATTCAGGAATTAGAGAGAAGTGTCAACAGCTGTGTTTTCTAACCATATTTTGAAGCTGTTTTGAAGAATGTAGGATTTCAGAGGAAAATCCTTCTCACAAATTCCAGAAAGCCATGAAGTTCCCAAACTAATTCAATGTAACTCAACTGAGTGGGGCTTTTTTGCATGAAAACGATTTGTCCTTGGTCTTGTTCATGGGTGAGACTTTGGGTAGGATTTACCTGTGCTGGGTTCATCCCAGCATGGCATCCCCTGGAGAATCAGCAGAAGTCCTTAACATGCTAGGCAGGCACCACTGCACATAATGACTGGTGCTTCACTGCAAATGGAAAGTTCTATGTGAAGCATGCCTCTATTTTGAGAACTTTTTTAATTCATCCTCTTTAATTTGGCTTGCTGGATGTGGAGCTTTGTAGTGAACTTAGTGTTATGATGCTTCTTCAGGTCATAATAAACACTGCAGGCAGTTTTTTCCTCCTGAAAGTTCTTACATGGGAAAATACAGAAAGTTTTTAAGCTGAGCTGTTCAAATTTCCTATCCAGGTCCCTTCACTTTCTCTCTGACACAGTTGTGGATTTCTTTTAGTATTACACAATGGTATGCTAACAGATTAGTTACTTCATCATCATACTGAAAAACGTACTTTTTTATTTTCCATCCTGTGTCAATAAAACTAAAAATTTAGGAGGTGTTCCACTGAAATCATCAGAGTTGCTCCACTGTAAGTGAAATCAGGATCAAGCATTTGTGTTTGGGTTTAGCTCACTGCTATTCTGTTTTTAATAGAATGACTCATTACTTATGGCATTAATGAGCATAAGGCTGTTCTGGCAGCATTGAGATTCAAGGGACCTGCCTGTGACAGGTCTCTGCCACGTTGAACAGAAAGGCTGGTGTTACAGAAACACTGTCTGCTCTGCAACCATGTGGTTTCATCCCGATGTTGAGCAGGGTTTCTCAGGCACTGTCCTGTGCATTGCTTGATCACAACGTTAGAGGGGTGTCTGAGGATGTCTTGGATATATTACTTTTTCATGAGGTGGGTTAAAGTCACTTTTATATGGAGAGACGGACATGGGTAGACAGATTTTATTCAGAATGCACATGAATTCCTTGTGTACCCAGCACATCTCAAAGCACCAGGGGTTTGAGTCCAGATCAGTGTTACTATTATGGTAGGTCAGTCCAGATGAATATTTCAGTTTTCTGCTCTTGGTCCTTTCTATATTGAAATCAGCAAATTTAAAGCCATCTATTAAGTATATTTTTGGTAATAGCATCTTGGTGATCTTATATTTCATTTTTCTCTTCTATTCAGATGAGTCCCATAAACTGATAAGACCTTGCTTGGATTTTCAAGGGACTCTGTTGGTGATCCAGTGCAACTAGAAAGTCACTTTGTGAGAGACCAGCCCTGCAGCTGCAGCTACACAGAATTTAGTTTCAGTCACACATATTTGTTTGCATACAATCAAAGAAATGTTATTAAAAGTGTAACTTCTGCAAGCAAAGAACTCATTAACTTTCCAGTCTGAATGAAATCAGTGAGTGCAGTGCCTGTGGAGGTGTGTGTGTAGTACGCAGAGGACCACGCGTGAAAGTCAGAAGAAAGCTGGTCCTTGCAATTATCTTTGGCAGAACAAGAGTTTTTTAGAATAGGATGAATGAGAATTGCCATGATTTCCTGCAGAGTTGTACAGACATACACCCAAACAATAGCTTCCACTTGGCTTGTGCTCTGGGTTTTTATCGACTTGGAAAAATAGTATTTCTGAAAGCTTTCCTTTTGCTCAGCTGCTGCTGGCTTTGGTGGAAGTAAATGAATGGAGCATGAAAAGGGAAAGGAAAGCAATGAAATGTGTCTGTGGAATTTCCTTGTGAGACTTTATATTACCTCTTGATGTTTGACCTTGAGTACAACACTTATTTTGAAAAACCTAGTTATTATAGATCTAGTTCATCAATCTGTATATATTTTTTTTCTCTTTTACTATGTTATTTCTATTGATGATATGCTTTATTGTCATTCAACACAGAACTAATGCCAGTTAGACTTAGTAGCAATTCATGAAATGGCATAATGATAACACCTTGATATTTTCCTCCTTTGCCTTCAAAGTTTTTGTAAAGTGGAAAAATTTAAAAAAGATTTAATTGGCTGAATTTTTCCCCTAATGACTTTTGCAACTAAGTCTGTTGCTAATGATTTACCATAGAGGATAAAGAATTTTTGATGCCTCAAGTAGAGCATAACCTTTCATAGCAAAAGCAGTTGAAGGGTCAGACTACAATTTCACTCTAATTGCCTTTTTCCCTTTTCACTGACTCTTTCCAGTAATACACAACAATCAATACAGCATGTAATTAAATTTCATTCAATCTGCAAAGATTAAGAGAGTTTTCATCTTCTCATTATGTATGTTCACATCATGTCTTCCTACTCGTGTTTTGTACATTAGACCCCTTTGACCTGTTCTGCTTCAGACATGGAGGGATAAGTTGGGAGTATTCCCTTGAATTTGTCAGATTATCATTTGTTATACATCATAATTTGATTTTGCTCTCTTTGAGAAGATTAAATACAGTAGCAATTTCCAGTAGGATAAATGGGTTTTATATTACATGCGAATTTCATGGAGGTAGACAGTGGGGAAAGTGGACAATTCACATAATTGCAGCACAGAGGCTTGAAATGATGGAAATAGCAGGTCCTAGGTGCAGAGGACTGATTCATGCTGACTGGGATTCCTGATTTTTAGAGTGAACTGGGAGCAAAGTGATTGCATTTAAAATGCAGCCTGGCAATCTGCATACATAAAAGGTAGAGTAGTATTTTTAAAAGGGTAGTTTATTCTTCATAGGTTTGGTTCTAAATTTCCATATTGAAAGTAAGGGTTGGGAACAGGCTGCAAGTGAGTCATGTGAATGTCCACATGAGATTTGTCAAAAAGGAGCTTTTACAGCTGGCAGCTTTCAGCTGAAGAGCAGTTCCTTTGCAGAGAAGAGAGGTAAAGCCAGACATGCATGAGGGAAGATTCAGTGTGACTGCCTCTGTAGTAAAGAAATTGCATCTTCTCATACTCACACACAGATTCTGATTTTATAACTATTCCTAGTTGATTTGTTGATGCTCTGGTGCTAACATACATCTGGAAAAATTAGCACATAAGTATCTCCAAAAGTATCATCGTATGAGGAGACTGCTCTCAGCCTTGTGCTTGCCTTGTCCTAGTGAGGGGCTTCTTCATGTGGTCTCATTTTGAGGACTTTTTAAAAGAAGTGTAAGTTTGGGTCTCATGAAGAGATGAGTGAAAAATACCAACTTTGGTTTTGTTTTGGTTTTTTTTTAAGTTAGGTTGCTGTTTATTGGTTGCCACACAGTATATAAGGCTATTTTCTATTGTGCTGAATCAGTTTCTCAAGCTTAGGTGAGTCACCATTGCCACAGGCCTGACCTCTTGCATTGCAAAGTGATGGTCAAGTCCAAAAGGCTGATTTCCTCGTCACATTGGCTTTAGTTGGGTTAGTTTTGATTTATGTAGCTGAGGAAATTCATAGCCAGTGTTTTCAGGAAGGTCAAGATTTTATTTTCCAGAATAACAGAAGGAAAACATCATGAGCAAATACTTGGATAGCCCCTATATAAATGTCAGGTAATATTCAAAGTAGTAATTATTTAGGCACTTTAGCAAGAGAAGGTCTAAAAGTTTGGTTAAAAAAGGGGGTAAATCTCTTCTGTAAAACAGGTAAAATTGCATTCAACTCTGCAAAGTATTGACAAATACAAAAAATATGTCTCCATTCCAGCAGCACATCAGTGATTTTAAAGTCTCTCTCTGTACTCTGTGTTTCATATAGCAGTAACTATTGTTTTTATGTAATGTTTCTGCTTTTTTTTTGCCTTTGTAGCTGGGAAGAATGCTTTTTCTGACAGAAAAAAAAAATCATGTGGTAATTTTATCATTGACTCATTTGTGTAGAACTTGAATCATTTGTACTATGTACGATCAAAAGCAATGTTTACAGAGGCAGAAAGAAAATCTTTGACTGATGTTGTTTTTGTTGGCTTTTCGGCAATATTCCAGTCCAGTATCTTTCCATTTCTTTGTGCATGTGCCTGGAATTGGAAAAGCAAATATGGGTCTGTCATCTTTCTGGAGAGGAACTACAGTGTGGCTGTTGCACACCCATAACCACTCTGGGTTTAGAGGATTAGAAAACCTGGCATTAACTTAATACCTTTGATAGTGGAAGATGGGGTTGTTTTTTGAGTCTAGGGGGTTTTATTGTTTGTTTATTTGATGTTTTAGTAAGTAAAGGCAGGTGGCAGTTAAACCAAGAGCATCATTTAAGAATGCAGTTCCAGCCACTGAGTGCGTGGCGGTTCTCCAAGGAAATAATAACATTTATGAAAGGAAGGAAAATAAATGAGTCATGTTTGAAAAAATCTTCCTTTTATTAATGCCTCTGTCTGCTAATGGGCACTCAGTTTTTCTTTCTGAGTATACTTGGCATACTTTTTAATTGTTTTTATTTGTGGGGTTTCACTTGGTAGTCATTACTATCATTTAGTTTAAACTAATAAACAATAAAAGAGAGGAAAAAAGGAAGACAATAAAAAGAGCCTGTGATATTCTGTATGACAGGAAGGAAGAAAGCCAATGACAGCAGAGAAGCTTCCAACCTTGTTGTAGTCCTATTGATCAAAACTGTCCTCTGAAATAAGAGATCTCCAGTTCCTGAGAATGAAAGCTGGATAGAGATCCTCCCACTGGCCCAAAGTCATCTTCTCCTGAGAGCACAGAGCTAAAGCAGCCAAATGCTAAATGAATGTGCCTGCTTTTCCTAAAACCCATCTCTATGGTGCTTTGGAAATGGCTGTGAATATCTGAAAGCCTCATAGGTGGAGGCAAAACCCATTTCAAGGACAGCAGGGCAGATGCAAACAGATTAAAACCTGTCTTTCTGCCCTATAGTTTTTACCAGTTTAGATGCTCAGGAATAGCAGGTTTCCCAGGTAGCTTTGGAGACAAGCTACACCACAACTGGCATTTGCTGATTGCTCAGGAAGGAGGACATAAAAATAATGAAAAAATTACATGTGGCAAAGCCACTTCCTGAGCCAGGATTAGCCTGACTCATGGAACAGAGGGCAGCTTGGTCTAAGGCCTCTCACTGAGCTGGGGTTTCTTTGAGTTCAAAGACATGGTAGTGCTGCTGGGGATAAAGGTGGCAGTCTTGGGGTTTTTTTGTGCTTCTGTACTTCTTTGCACTGAGTTTTTTTATTTCACCTGGTTTAGCAAAGTTGGACTCATTGATGTGCATGGAAAGGCAGTGCAGCAGCACTTTCTGTGGGAAATCCAGTGGAATGGAAGTTCCAGAGGAACTTTCAGTTCCTACTCCTCTTACTGCACTTGTCAGGCCATTTAATTTCTGAATAATTCTTATGTCATCTTGCTGAAATGTGTTGAGAGGGCTTGTATCAGTGTCTATAGATGAGTTTGGTGGTCTTGCTTGAGGAAGAAATGGATACCCTGTGGGTAAAGAAAGCCCACTTGCTGTTTGCTGTCAGGCTGAGATATTCATGTTCATTCTACCTAGTTGTGCAAAGCTGTTTTGGAAAGCAGATGTGCTCACCTGCTTCTCCCTTTAATTTACTTGTGTTGATGACTTGTTCTGAGACATCTTCTCATAAACCAGGGATGAGCCTGGGGCCATAAATTGTTTTGTATCCTTGTTGAGGGCAGTCCTTAGTGAAACAGTAGAAAAGGGCTGGTTTTGAGACTCCTTAACAAATGGCAAAAAACCTAATGCTTTCCTCTTGTTTTTTTTTTATTTATTTATTTTCCCCAAGTATGTCCTTGATTAGTGGCTTTGAAGGAGAGTCTGAGGGCAGCAGCAGGGTAGAGAGCTGAGGAGACAATAGAGTGATTCTGCTTTGTCATTCTGCTCGGTGTGGACTCAGAGTTCTCTTGGGGGCTGAAGAGTTGTTGAAGTAAATGAGCAAAACCTTTTTAGGGAAGGTGAGAATATAGATTTCTGAATATCTTAAGCCTTGCACCACCTCCTATGGAGCCATTCTCTAGAAGCACTTTCACTTGCCACCACAGTCTTGATTTATACTTTTAATACATGAGCTGCAATTTGCATGTCATCCTGGGAGAATGGGCCATGATTAAGAAAACTAGACCAAGTACAAGGTTTTTAAAAGAGCTTCTCTCAGCACTGCTACCTAAAAATGGTTCTGTCAGGCAGAGATATTTGATGCCAAAATACTACAGGAGAGTGTTACCTATTTCACAGCATCATTTGGAATCACACTTAAATAACCCAGATTTGGTGGATGAAGATACAAGGGCTTTTTTAGTACATTTGCTTTAGTGTTTTTCCCGGGCTAAATGTTGGAGCACATGCTTAAGAGGCTATTCAATGGGTTGAATAGCCCCTGTAAAATGGTATAGCACTTGCAAAAGTCATGCTGACCCCCCAAATTTTCCTGACACTTCCTTTTTCTCTGCAAAGCCAAGACATATGTATGCAAAGAAGCTGTTGATATAAAGGCCTGTGTTACCTGGGTACCACTGGACTCTGCTCCAAGAGGGCATTTCCTTGCCAGTGCAACTTGCTGCTTTTCTCTCTTCAGGCAATTAGCTGTGGCAGGAGGGAGAGCGTGGGAGGCAGCCATGGAACTCAATTATCTACCTTTTACTTACATTTCAGGTACTTGTACAGACCATCCAGTTGCCTTTACTGGAATACTCATGAGAGTAAGTGCTTGCTAAGGGTCTCACATGCCTTATAAATAGTTACTCAAACCGGGTTTCCAGAGCTGCATTTGAATCACCACTTGGTACAAGTAGCATAACAAGTCTCCCCAGTAGGCTTTAATATCTGGAAGACTGATCAGAAAAGAAAAGGGATCCTCCCAAGTCTCTTTCTTCCGTGAAGTTCTTGAAATATTCAGATACTGTGAAACACAAGTACTGCCTACAGAGGGTCATGCAAGGCTGTGTGAGACTATGCAGAGATACCTGTAAAGGGTATCCACTCTCATAGGCTTCAGAGCTTCATGAAGCACAGAGCTGGTCTCTGTGGGATTACCAGCATGTTCCTAGTTTTTGTTCCTGGGGAGAATTGTTAAAAGTTGTGTCTGTGATACAGTCAGCAGTTGTGTTTAGTCAGGAATCTAAGCCAGGTACAAAACTGACAGTGCTTTCTAAGCAACCTGCAGATCCCTGCTCTGCTGTCAGCAGTGCCTTGTGTGGAATGACAGACATTGCTGGTTGGGCAGGATAACTTGCTCAAGTAGGTTTTTATGACTGCAGCAATGATTCAAATTCTCCTCAGCTCACCCGTGCACTTAGTCCTGTTGAAATCAGTTGCCTAAATTAATCTCCACTATTGATCCAGAGGCATCAGCACAGTCAGTAGTTATCAGCTTAGTAACTCCAGTAGTAAATTTGGCCAAATGAAGGTATTTGTGCCACAGGATGAACGGTATATTGGCTAGTTATGGTGATGTATATGTAGTATAAAGGATGAAGTCTTGCTGTGTCTCTTCAAGATGGTTGGGAACACAGTCCTTCCTCCTTGAAGGTTTTGGAGTGATTCCCCTTTCTGGTATAGATATGGTGAACTCTGTTTCTACCTTTGACTTCTACCACTGGTTACATTGGTTGCTTTTGTGTTTGCACTGTTTGGCTCCAGTTTGCATTATGCAAAAAGTTCTCAGACCAGGAGGTCAGAGTAGCACATTTTTGTGGCTGTCTTGCCAAAGGTACTGCAGGACCATTTGCAAAGCAAAAGGGGCTTTCACAGAATCACAGAAGCAACCAGGTTGGAAAAGAACTCTGAGATTGTGTCCAACCTTTGGCCTAATACTACCCTGTCAACGAGACCAAGGCACTCAGTGCCATATCCAGTCTCCCCTTAAATACCTCCAGGGATGGTGGCTCCACCATCTCCCTGGGCAGCCCATTCCAGTGCCCAATCTCTCTCTTTGTTGCACAGGATCTTTTTTTCTTGGAAGATATCCACCAAGACAGCTAGAAAGCCCTCTCTTGCTATACTGGAGAAGTTTTCTTATTTTGTCTCTGGCATTTTTGGTGGGGTGATAGGGTTAATTGGTTGTTTTTCATTCGGATTTTTTATGCTGTTTTTGTATTTTATTTGTCAATGGGGCCTTACTGCCCTTTTAGAAATTGAGTTTATTTTTCTACAGCTCCCATATGCCTCTAGGATGTGAAGCTTTTGTAAATAAAAATGGTTTTTTTTGTTATATTAACTCATTTTCAAGAAAACCTTGTGTTGTAGAAAAGATTGGTGGTATTCTTTCCTGTGTATGCTGAACTGAAGGCAATGATAAGACTAAAAATATCCCCGATTGAAATAGCATTGTATAACCCAAAGGTTAGTTTTCTTCAGGATTAAAATTTGCAGTTGCTTTATAGATTCCTTGTAAGGCGGATTTCTAGTCGTCCAGCCATGTGTAAAATGAGGCTACTGATAGCTGCAAAATTCTGTATCTGCAAAATTCTCTCCCACTGGTGACTGCCACCAGCAGAAACCTGCTGATGGAGGATGCTGACACCCCTTGCACTGGTGCCACTGGTGTCACCTGCCCAACAAGCACTGCCTTGCTGTGTTGGTCGTGTGACAAGCACTGTACTGTAGGTGCAGAGCAGGGACCAGGTACTGTTCACACCTCTAATAGGAAAAACAGATTGTCCTGGACAGAGCTGTTAATCCTAAAATGCAGTGATAGATTGCAGGTGGCTCCATGTAACAGATGGGAGTGGAGCATGAAGTAAGAGTTCAAGTTATTAAACAGCCTAATGCTAAGCTGCCCAGCTGCTGAAAATGTTAATTCTTTCAATTTACACAAGCAATGGATGGGTTTGGCTTGGAAATATGGATGGTTGAGTGGCGTAGTTGTTAGGCTGTGCTGGCCTTGGGATTGGAAACCACACTCTTTTGGTAGTTTGTTATGTAATTTTTGTGTCACGTGGAGAATCCCCAGAATCCAGGCCTGTGGTTTTAGGCTGCTGGCTTTCCAAAACCATCACAGGGATGTGGGCAGCCAAATGCTTCACTGCAGCCTGCTTTGTGAATTTCTTCCTGGTAACCAGTCTTTTCTCCCATTTTTTAATGATCTTTCGCATCTCCTTGAACTTGCAATTTTCTCAGGAGTTGAAGAATGTCGTTTGTCTATTCACTGTTAGTATTGCAAGGAGCTGTGAGAAGGTCTGCAGGTATTAATTAGAAATTTCACATATTTCTTCAATTTAATATTTGGCAAACTCACTCAATGCATCCTTCCTGGGGATTTTCCTTTAGGCACAGACATGAACATGTCAGCACCTGCACCGAACATTTTGCTCTTAGCTAATCCACCTTTGAATATACAAAACCAATAATCTTTGATTTCAGACCTGTGCCAGCCTGATCCTCCTCCTGAAATAGATCCATCTGGCTCAATACATTTTCATTCAACAGAAAATTAATTCCAGAAGGAAAGTGGCTTTTATAACGCTAGTATCCAGTGGGGTTATATGTAAAACCTTCTGTTTTCTGAAAGAATCAGCTTGGTATGGCTCCCATATTCACAGCTATGTTCCCATTCCAGGCCCACATAACTCAAAGACAGGCTGCAGAGAGCCCTCTTAGATGAGGTCATGGAATTAAGGATTTCTTCTGTTACTCATTCTGCCTAATAAGTGGATTCTTTGTCTCCCTCTTTCTGCCACACATTAAAAAGTTCACAAAGTGAGAATTTTGAGTCTTCTTTGCACAATGAGAAGAGTGAACAAAAGATGTGCATAAACGGAGGAGAAATATTTATAAGAGAACAAAGACATGGCCTTAACTTTGATGCTTGGATGGAGCAGCCCAGCATGCCAAGGGACACAGGCTGAGTGCTGCAGCCCTCAGAGATGACATTGATTATTGCAGGAGAAATTCTGCATATGTTACAGGACTACTTGTTTAGGCATCTCTCAGCCTTTAATCATACTGACAAGAAGCTAGAGTACAAACACTGCTGTCTTGGAGACACAGTGGAGACTGTGGAAGAATGAGAATTTTCTTTTTACAGTTGCTTATAGTCAATGAAATACGTGGGGGATGAGGGAACTGGAATCAGGGTCTGTACATGAGTCATCCCAGGACTGCTCTGGCCCTAATTAAAGGCAGAGTTCCCCATACTACACGATGTATGGCAGGGTTTTTACAATACATCTTAGCATAGAGTGTTGATTCCTATTCTGGACTAGAGTTTCAAGACATGAAAGCTGTCTTCTTACTTCACCTACTTATGGTACTGTGGTAGCAAAATCAGAATCAGGCCCAAAGGACGGGACAGCTCATGCAGGATTGACACCAATTAGACGTGACTAGGCAATGCTCTGTGTGATGGTAGGCTGAGACACACTGTACTGTCATAGAGAAAATGATATCTCTGGATGGAAATTTATTTTAGAAACAGAAATCAGTGTATGATCTTTTGGGTTTATCCTTGAACTGGAAGAAGATGCCTCTAATCTGTTTGATGGGTAATACTGCATGCCTGTGGCTTCTCTAGGTTAGCTCCAAGTGTCTCAGCATACGGTTGTGAAACTAGAGGTTGATTATTTTCAAAAGTATTTTGACAGATACTGACAAATTCCCTATGTCAAAAAAATGGTTTTATTTACTCCTCTGCTCATGAGTTTGATATCATGGCAGAGTTGCATGGAGTGGTGTGTCCTGCTGTCATGGTGCCTCACCTCTGTGTCTCTCCTTTTATAAGGGAAGAAATATTAGTTTAGTGAGTTGGGCATTTCAGTTTGATTTTTTTTTTACATGGTATGTTTACAGAGAAAGTAGTTTTAAATGGGATCACACACATACCTCATTATTTCACTAGGAATCCCCTAATCTAAGCATGCTGTTTTATCACATTACATGGTTCTCATCATTGCTGTTAACACCTGACAAGAAGCAGCATGTGCAAGCTCAGAAAAACTGGAACTGGGGACAGAAGGAACAGCTTCAGTGATAAGTTCAAGAAAATATTTCAAGATGCCGAAATACAACACCCAGACTCAGGAGAGCTGGGCTTCACTTCCAGGTGGGCCTGTCCTGTGCTCTTTAGCTGTGCTGAAAGCTCATCTCTCTGCTCCTTTGATCCCCTCCCCTTATCTGTCTCCTCAGTTTAACTAAGGAGGTCTGAGACTCTGCAGCATCTTACTCTATGATACTGTTAATCAGTGATATATATCACTGCCAGACGTCCAACAGACCTAGACACAGTAATTAACACATTTGATCCTAAAAATGAATGTTTAGTTCCTTGAGCAGCTAAACCAAGAATGCTGACTTTCTTGTGGGTTGGTATCCCATAGATGAATTCTTGGGTGGTCACTAATAACTCTGAGAGGTTTCTTGTATTTGATCTTTCACCAAATCTCTTCTCTCAGTAGGAATATTTTAAGGGTACTTTCTTCCCAGATGTCAACTTTTGCGACACTTGCAAAAATGCAATTTTTGGAGACCTCTGACTGTCTGCCAAGCTTTGGCTGAAATTAGAAGCAGTCCTCAAAATCTAATGAGCAGAGGTGAGAGGAGAGCATGGAGAGGGAAGCAGACTGATAGACAAATGCAGACAGCATGATCCCATAAACTGTTTTTTCTTAGGAAATCAGCCTAAATATCATATAGGTGACAAATGGGATTTTTACTCCCTTAAGCACAAACGTGAAAATTGAGTTCTTAGCTTCTAAAGGAACCAGACATAGATCTTCACATTGAATTCCTCTGCTTGCTCTGTTAATGGGTAGTATGTTAACACAAGTATTTTTCTCTGCCTTCCTGCTTATTTCAGTTAATAACTGTAGCAGCATGACATTTCCCTGACACTACACCAATACTGTGGGAGAGCTTCCTTTATTTTCAGTTCTCTAAAATGGCAGACCTGGGATGAGTCTAGCCTGTCTCATTGGCCTTCAGTAGGGACTGAATAATTAAATTATGTGAAGAGCGGGGAAATGCTCCCGTGCTGCTCTTTGCTAGGCAGGGTGGAGCACGCCCTGCTGCTCATCTCATGATACCCGTCATGCCCCAGGGGGCTCAGCACTGGCTTTCTCTGGGACCATTTGGTGCTGGAAAGCTCTTTCTGCTCGTGAGAAATGCAGGTGTGACCTGAAGCTTAAGCATGACCGGATAGCTTGTCTGCTTTGTGTCCTTGAGGAGTGATGAGTCCAAGCTGTAAACTCAGAACTTGGGTTTCTGAAATTCAAATTTTGATTCATAGCAGTCTCTTCGTTAAAGGATGATCTCCTGTATAAAGGCACCTTCTATCACTGTCCTCATTTCTCTCTTTACTGTGTAATTTAACACCTCATAATGTAGTTGTAAGTACAAACTGGAGACACATCAGGGGACAGGAACATTCGTTCTTCTATGGAATTTTGGCATAAAGCAAAGCTTGAAGAAAAATTGAGTCTCTGAAAACTTGAGTGTCTTTCTACATTGCCTTGGTGGAAACCAGATAAGCAGCACTATGGAAGTCAGTGGCATTAGGTAGGTAAATTGAATAAGGCTGATCCACAATTTCAAAAACTTGGCCGTATTCTTTATATGTCATCTGAATTCTATAGATGTGTGGTAATTTAAATGTACTTGTAAGCAGGTCAAAGTAGCATGTTGTTACCAAATACATCTTGCCTTTTTCAAGGCAAGCCCACTTGTCCTGCAGTGAGTTTCTCAGGGCCCAAACTAGCCCTAGGTCACAGTCAATTCGTGCGAATACCCACATGCAATGAAACCAATCTTGTTAATAATGAATCAGTTATTATAGCAGGGCTGGTTTTTAAAGTGCCTGCAACAGTACATTGTAGCTTTCCCGCTCCTGGAAGTCTGAGTCAATTTATCTTTATATCAACAATAAACCAGAAAGGGCAGAAATCAAAGTAAGCAATGTTTTTATTACCGCTTTTAAATAAAACATTGTGCCAATATTTTTTCACTAACATTACATCTTCATTTTCTCAAATTTATTGGCAATTGCTATTTATCCTCATTTCTCCTTTCTTTTGCAAAGCTATCTCATCCTTTGATTTACTTCCCCCAGAGAATATGGTACCTAATTCTGTTTATTTGTCCCTGATAAATCCCTGATTAATTGTATGTTATAAGCTATCCATGCAACGTTGTGTCTTTCATTTCTAAATAAGCTTTCTTTTATGAATATAAAGAGCTAACACTTTCCTTTCTAGAGCCAAAACCAAATCCAGTCTCAACATTTCCTTGAACAATAGCAAGGCACTTCAAAACCAAGTAAGATTCCGAGCACTGTGGACTCCCATTCCTCCTTCTCTGTGAGCAGGAGAGACTCAGCTGGGCACATCCTCTAATAGATAGATCTGCTCTAAATGTGGCTGTCAGTTTATCTCATCAATTAGAACTCTGCATAGTAATTTTCTTCATCCATTGTAGCTTCAAATCGGCCCTAATTTTGATTTGTAAGCATTTTAGTTTAGATGCTGGCTTCTGGGCTGCATTTTTGCTGTTTAAAATGTGTCCTGTGTTTGGTTTTAAACTGACTTGTCCTGCTGGCAGAAAATTAAATCATATACACATTAAGAGGTTGATGGAAGGAGACACTGCAGTCTGGCACTGACAAGCAAGGCACAGCTGTGCTTTTTGGTGACATGAGATATGAAAATAAAGTGAAGGAAGGAAAGAGGAGGAAAAGCAGAGAGGCAAGCTCAACCAAATTCCCAAGCCAAACTCACTGAGAGGTGTCAAAGATGTGCCTGAAAAAGAAGAATACAAACACAGGTCAAGAAAAATACACATATCTACAGATGTAAAATAGACAGTCTGTCAGGAAAATGAGTATGTTTTGAAACCAGCCATCAGTATTGCTGTGCAATGATGCAAAAGAAAAGTATGTCACTTTTACAGAGCTTTTAAGGCAGTGCCAATCAGAAATGAAAAAGGAGGAATCAAGCTCTTTCTGGCTCCTGTGAAAACCGATATCTAAATTAACTGTTCTTTAAGAGGTTGGATGGAAGTATTTGAAATCTCACATCCTCAATGGCAGCTGATGTCTTCTACCACCTATCTATTACCGAAAAGGAATGAGTGATGGTAAGATTGAGAGGCAGCAGGTAGAAAACCAGCTCTGCTGTGATGAAACTGGGGACTTCCTCAAATCATTTCATCCTGTCATGGCCAGTAAAGACAGAAGACAGTGACTCCTGGAGCATGGAAGGGAGAACATTGGATGTAGCCACCAGGTCTGTAGTTGTTAATGTTGTCTCTTTATTGTGGTTGCATTGCCAGAGGTGAACTCAGTGACTAATTTCACAACAGTGGAAAATTGAGATCTGCTTTCAAGCACGATGTGATTTTGAGTTCCAGCAGCTACTGGTCTGGGTTTAATGCTGTGATCCTCTGCTGTGTAAAATGAGTAGAACGACCGGGAGCTTTTCAACCATACGAATGGCAAAGTGTTCTATGTGACTTTGTTATTGGGAAAGCTATCTGTGTGATTATGTTAGTTTAATTTAATAGCAGGCTGTTTAGGTAAATGAGCAGGGAGGCATATGAATGTCTTCAAATAATGTGGAGCATGATTGCAAAATGATGCTGCAGGAGATGGGCTTGTCTGGCCCTTGTCGAACCTCTCCAAACACCCTTGAGCAGGGAGGGAAGAGACTGGCTCAGCCTTGGACACAATCCCTCTGAGACAGAGTCCCAAGGGTGCCTGAGTGAAACCTGGACTGAAAGGCAGTAATTTGGCAGGCTGGGCAATGTCAGGTGTGATAGAGCCTTTGATTAGTTTTTACTTTATTACCAGTACAATAGAGTCTAGAATAGTACGAGCCTGCATAGGACCAGAATTTAGATAGGTATGCTTTTTTCTCATTTCTTGTGTTTAAAAATAATTTTTTGTCCTTATGGAACCTAACCCTGTGGGATTGACTGCTGTAGATGAGCTGTTCTGAGAACAGAGCAGTCAGGGATTTCTCATCCAGAATTACATCAGAAAGCAAAGAGATATTTTTAATGGTTAGAGATGTGCAGTCAGCTCTGTAGGTGCAAGAAAATGTAATAACATCCAACAGCATCTTTCCAGGTGTGGGCTCCATCCTGTCAGACCTTGGATCAGAACTCCCTGTGTGCAGTGGCTGCTGCTTCCCTTCCCTTCCTTTGACTCACACAAGCAAACTCCTTGATTGTCAAAAACTATTTTCCTCATTTACAAAATGAAAGCCTTTAAACTTTGCTTGGAACAGCTTGTTCTTGAACCTAACTAAACAGCCCCAAAGTTTTAGCTCTTGCACCTTGGAGCTTTTCAAAGAGAAGTCCCTTTCACTTCCTCTAGAATGGCTCTGTTACTGTTTTAATGATCACTTTCCCCAGGAGTTTTCACCTCTGATTCCCTGAAAAAAATTAAAGAAAATCTAATATATTGATACAGATGATCCATTTCATGTGAGTCAGTGACATTCTGACCGTGGCAGTACAAGAGAATTCATTGCTGCAGGAGGCTATTGAATCCAATATTAGTGGCTGGGCTTTTAAAGGACACTGGGTAGTTTTAAGCCCTGTTTCTACCTGTCTGAGTTAAGATAATGATGGTAATCTAATAATATGCTTCAGGGCTTTAGTTACCTGCCTATAGGGTTCAGAAGAGAACTCTGCTTCCAGGGACTTGTGCAGAGTTTAATTGGCCAAGTGCTGTATGATTTGTGTTTTGTTTCCTCTGAAGCCTCAGGTGTTGGCTACTGCCAGAGGCCAAGTGCCAAACTGATGACACTCTGAGTTTGTCTCCTTTTAATATCAGTGGGCTGCTGGGCAGATACACCAACATTTCAGCTCCTCCCTCTCAACTCGAGATTTATGCCATCACCAGATGAGTTTTCTGGCTTTCCTCCAAAGCCCTGAAGAGAAAAATCCCTTTTATATGTTTCACCAGCACAAACCATGAGTCATCTGGGATTTTAAAACTTTTAGATTTTTTGAAGCATCTGTTATTTATTTAAAGATAACAAATTGATCTTTCTCTGTGAATGATCTTTTTGATCATTATAGTGAAAATTAAAGAACAAATTTAGAGTCACACATGTATATAATTTAAAATTATGCATAGGAGCTTTTTATTTTGTTATTCAAATTTAAGTTTGAAAATATGTGACATAGCATTCCCCTTAAGGATCCCTGCTAGGAAATTCCCTGTTAGGAAATTGATTTTTGTTTGTACCAAGTCTCTGACAAGACTTGGCACCTCTCTTATTAACTCTAAATTTGGAATCAGTGTCCTATCTCACAAACGTTCTTTTATCTTCATCTCCAATGGACTGTGTAGCTGCTATTTCGTGGACCTTCCAGTCATCAATCTGTTTATCTCCTCCTGAATTATCTGTTGTAATTAGAATACATTTTCTCATCTCAAGGGGAAACCAGCTCCAAATGAGCGTTCTATAAAAGCAATTACTTTTGATATTAGATATCTGTACATAAAAACATGGTATTTCTTCCAATTAAAAAGCACTAATGAATTTTGTATCTAGAGAGGGAGTAGCCTACTGTTTCTGTGAAGCCAAGGAACAAAAGATGGGCCTATAAGAAGGCAGTGGTGTGTGTGCTGCACCATTGAATAGCTGATCCTGGAGAGAAGATGGCTCTGCAAGGACAGAGCGTTTCTTTTTTTTTCCCCAGCTGGCCTGTTGGCAATATTGACAGACTAGATGCCTCTCCTATACCTGGCCCACTGTTCCACATTTTTCTTTTTATTTCCTCAGATATTCCTTTCCTCTTCCTCAAAGTGTTAAATCGTGCACTATGAATCTTGCATTTGGCAGAGAGCAGCTTTACCAGAGATCTCTATGGACTCTTTCCCTCTAAAGACACAGAACTTCCATCTTTCATCATCTCAAAATAATCTGAATTACTAGAGAGTTTTTATTAAAAGCTCTTCTACAGGAGGAATCAAATGAGAAACACATCAATCACGTTATGTTGGAGAAGATTATAAACCCTGTCCCTGGCTTACTTTTCCATGGGAATCCCCTGCTTTTCAGCCCAAAGAAGCCACCTGTGTATGGGATAGAATCTGTTCAAAGGGGCAAAAAAGAAGATTCTCCAGTGGGCTGTGATACAACTTCCCTTCTTGCTGTAATGATGAGGATAAATTCCACAGGTCATGCTGAACTGCAACCTCTGTCTCTGTCACTGATCCATATTGTGTTCATGTCTTCTTCCCTGATTACCTTTCTGCATCTGATTCTTGTCTTCATTGATAATGAGCTCTTTGGGGTAGGAACTAACTTTCTGGGCTTGTGTGTCATCTGCTGCAATGCTATCCTGAACCTGGACTACAGGCTATAACAACACGAAGGAAAAAAACCTGTTCTGGCCAAATCCTGTCCTGGTAGGGCTTACTACAGAGGATTTAAGGATTAATGCTTCGATATGTTGGGAGCAGAGTGTGTAGGATGGAATAAGGATCAGTTTCCAGTCCATATGCTGGGAACAGCCCTGGACATTTTGACGGCATTGAGCACTTGACAGATATTCATAGGCTGTGCCTCAGAGTGCTCTCTGCAACCAGGAAAAGTCCCTATTTTGAAGAAGAAGTAACATATGGCAAAGCACACATGGGGTTGGATATTAGTCCTCTTTCCAGGTAATTTGTCCTGATTTACATAATTTCCAAGGTTCCTGATTCTGTACTGTCTCTGCCTGACAAGCTTCCGTGGGTGGAAAAGGAGCAGCCCTCCTACAGGCAGAGCTGCCAAATCACTTCATCCCTTCACCATCATTCAGCAGCCTTCTCACAGATGGTTGTCTTGCAGGATTGCTGCTCATCTGGGCATGAAGACTGAGAAATACTTTCTCAGGTATTTCACTTGGGCTTTGGAGATGAGGTCAAGGTGCAAAACCACTGCACCTTCTAGTTTATAGAGCAAAAAGATTGCACACCGAGTGCTTCAGCTTTATGGGTTGTACTTTTTTCCTTTTCAGGCCATCAGCCATAGAATGCTCTTTGTCTTCTCCATGGTATATCTTCAGAGATACTTGGGGCTGATACTAGGTGCCAGAGGACACAAACCTTTCAAGCAAGGATGCAACAAACTTGACTACAACTGTAAAAAATAGGAATGCATTTTGGATTTCAGATAAATGGAAGTGTTGGAGTCATTTAAATTGGATGAGGTTTCGTTTGTTGCTCTCCTCTTTGCAGAAAGTTGGAGTTTGTATCCCCTATGGGATGTGATTTGCTGAATGTTTCTGTATGTAAAACTAAATCTCCTCCACATACTGCATTCCTTCTAGCTCAGAAAGCAAGCACCTTTGATATGGACAAAATTCAGATCAGTTCTCTGAGCACCAAATCTTATATATTATGTAGCCTTACTTCAGGATCATGGTGGAAGAGACTGATTTGGGATATGGAAAGTAAAGACATGCAGAAATTAAGGGTCAGGCTCTGTTTAACATTTAGATTGAATCATGAGTTAGACACTACCAAGTCCTTAAGCTGCATACTTGTGTTTGCAAAGTTGACTGAAATAGTGCAAAGGAGTGAAAAAGTTTCAAATAAGTTTTTTTTTTCTGGATATTATTGATTCTCTTGCTTGCAACTGCAGTTGTTTTACTTTTCCAAGTTTAATGTCGGTGCATTGAACTGCTAAGTCATTCAGCAAATTTATGCCCGTGAGGCAACATGGTTTTTTATATTCTTCAGGGAATAATTGCAGAGAGCCACTCTTTAGTTATGGCCGTTTCTTCATTAATCATAGTTTATGCAATAATCCTGGGAGTAAAGGAAAGAGGCAAATACCTGGTTTTGGCAAATTTTTGAATGGGATTTTTGGCAAAACTGAAGCATACAGGGAGGAAAAAGAAAGAACAGGATGTGAAACTTGCTCAGCATTCTGGCAGAGTCAGGGTAGTAACATGGGATGCAGAAGAGAGAAAGACTCTTCTACACCTTATGCCACATCATACTACCCTGCACTGTTTGGTCCTGCTGACATCACAGGCATCCCTGGGCAGAAGATGCTCCAGCTTTAGCCAGAGCCAGCCTGTGTTAGAAGCTGAGGGAGGCAGCATTTTATTTCACAAATTAATCACAACAGGACAAAAATTCAGGCAGTCACTGGTTTTGATTTCTGATTCCACCACCATATCTTGTGCAGTACTGGGAAGTTCCTTAACCTTTCAGTAGTTCATTTCTGGCCAAAGGTGGGAGGACGGTTTCTTCCAGCCTAGTATTGGGAGTCCAACCTAACTGGTGTTTGAGGGTATCATGATATTTCAGTGACAGCTGAAAAAGTATCTTCCAAGTACTCTAACTTTCTGTGCAGTGAGGACTGCTTTGTATTCAGGAGCGCAGGGAAAGGATGTGTGAAGCAATAACAAGATAGTACCTCAATGTTTAAAGTATCCAAGGTAGAAGGATTTTGTTTATTTCCAAAATAACAGGTCTTTTTCTGATCCTGAATCTCATGCCAAAAATCTAATTTTTTATGAATTTAATAAATACCTTAAGTGCTTTTTATTCCAAAGTGTTTTGTGAAACTAGTTACTGCTGCCAATTTGTAGCCTCTGCATATCTCTTCTTTGTCAAACCCTCTGCCTGATGGGACTCATTAATTCAATTTGAATTGATATAAAGCTCATGGCAAATTCTTCTCAGCTGTAGGGACCGTGCCCCATAGAGACTGGCTTAGCCTCCCCAGAACCTCTTCTCTAGCCTCCAGTCTGGCATATGCTGAGCTGAGCAGTGACCAGAGCATCCCTGGGCTGTTGTGGGGGTTTGTGAGGTGGAAAGCACTGTTTACATGATTAAGCCTTTCTCTGGTGTTTTTTTGGAAAATGTTGGTTAGTTTTAGGGATCACTAAAGCTATAAACAGCTGGTGAGCTGAGACCTTTTCTTGGTATTGAACAGCTCACTCATAAGGCACTTTACTTCCTTCTCCTCCAACCAGCTGCTTTTCTTGTGCACCTGCTTTGCTTTAACATGTACAGGTTACTCCTGAAGGAGGAAGACCAATCTTCACTCTATACCTACAGATATGCTAGTCAGTGAGGCTCTAACCTTCATCTGAAGTTTCTAGTTGCAACAGAAAAAGAGGACAAAATTAGCACAATGAAGTAATTCAAGGTGAAAGCATTTAGGGCTGATTCATTAGTTGTAACTGATCTAATACCTGCTTCCAAACAGGTGGCTTGGTATAGAACTGGCTTAAAAAGCTGAATCTTGTTTAAGCTGTTACTGAACCTATTCTACAGTCTATAAATCTTTTTCTTTTCTTTCAAAAGCTATAAGTAGAAATGCTGAAAGTCAGCTTTGTCAATCTATCTAGAGTTGCTATTGTCCCTGATTTTTTTCTCCTGGTTAAAATAGGATCTAAAGACCTTTATTGCTTTGCATGGTATGCAGTGATATTTTCAACTGAGAAATCAGAATTGGAAAAGGAAGGAAACAGCTGTTTTGCTGAAGAGTTTTACTTTTTTTGTTTAAAAGAGTGAAAACTGTTTGGGGAGTCACAGGTAGGTGAATATGACAGATTTTTCAGATGGAAATGTTTTATCCTCTTTTAAGGTGCTGAAATACTTTTTTGTAGTTATTCAAAAGTGCAGATGATCTAAGTGTATATAAAGCTCAGAAGTCTGGCTTTGGAGCCCTTCTCAACCTAAGACTGAGATAGGCCAGCAAAGGCATTTCAGAGATTTTGCAGTAGTTCTGTCAGTGTTTACTGACTGTTGGCAGTGGGGATGGAGACTGACTCTGTGGTTGTGCCCAGAATCCCTGGTACCACCTGGACAAACTGCTGCTGACTGAGGGATGAGGTGTGGGAGTAGAGCTGCAGTGCTAAAGAGGAGGTGGCCTTGCCAGATGTGTCAGGAGAGCCAGGAAAAAGCTAAGAACAGACCTGTGCTATTGTGAATGTGGTAGTATAATTATTTTCAATCCTTATTTTTATTTCGATTTGACAAAAGTTTAATTTTTTTCTGAGAACCTTGGCTGAGCCTGATTTACAGCTCTCTGTAATTTTGTTGCAAATAAGAATCAAGGGATAGTAAAATAATCACAGATGTAAGCTGATCTGGCTTTTGCTATAGTTTCTGATATAAATCTCTTTAGTACTTTTCCCATTGTGACAGAGTTTACGATGAAAAATAAAAGATCTCTTTTCTTCCTAGAAAATTATGCATCCTGTGAAGTAATTAATCTGGTTAAGGAACTCGGGTCAGTTCATTCTGCTCTCCAGTCTCCCAACAATTTCTGTCTTACACAGAAATTGCTGCAGTGAGAGCAATAAATTTGAAATGAATGACAGACACTAATTATTTGTGACCTCATTGTCATCTGCAGCATTGAACTGGCTATGACCAATTACAGTATTTGCCTCGTAGATATTTTTAGTCCAAAAAATTTAGAGAAAAGATAGCTTTAAAAATAGCAGCTCACTGGGCATCCCCCTTCTGCCTATCCCCATTTCAGAGCTGGCCCCAAGATTTCAATCCTTGGGTTACACTGTCTGCAGTGCTGCTATACCCTGCCCACATTGTCTCCATAAGCTGTGGAAAATGGGTGCAATGGGTTCTAGTTAGAACTGAAGGTAAGAAACACAAAGATAAGAGGAGGATCTGGAAATCTGCAACAAGCTTCAAGAAAAGAAGAAAACAGAAAAGTGCTCTCATCTGATCTACCGTGGCTAAAGCTCAGGAATATGCTGGAAGCTGAACCAGAAACACTTCTCCATTTGTCTTATTTAGGTTTTATACTGCTCCACATTACTGTAGGACCTAAATGCCCAGCATTTAAAATCAATAGCAATTGTCTCTCTGCTGAACAGCAGTATTTCCAGAAATGTATCACTTTCCCTGTTGTTTCAGTAGCCAAGACCCACGGGAATAAATTTTCCTACGAGCTGTCCCTGGAGGCTGTCCGGGTTTTTGCTGAGCAGCAAACACCCAAAACGAAGGGCACAAATAACTTGTTCTTTGTTGATTCTCTGTCTTTGGCAGCCCACTTTTGCATCCTGTGGGAGCAGTGCTGTAGAGCACTCTGCTTCTCTGTCCTCTCCCAGGTGCTGTTGCCATGTCCAGCATGCTGGGAGGCCTCTGATGAGATGATGTTGGGGATTTGGTGGATGTGCTGAAGGTTTGTCCTGTTCACCAGCAGCCTCTGCTTAAGCCAAACTGGGGGATGCTCTCTCCCATCCACCTGTCTCCTGAACCCATCACTTAGTACAACCTATTTTTGTGAAGATGCTGCTGAACTAGTACTCCTTTTCTGTTTTTATAAAAAGACTGACCAATGCAGTAGCTGTGGATTTTGAGGTTAGTAAGTTATCACCTTGACTTAGACAGTGGTGGGGAAAAGCTGTCTGTTGAGGACACATTTCTTGAAGCAACAACAAATCAATTTTGAAATGGAAAATGCTATGCAAATATCTGAGACATAGTTATATTGTGTCTAACTAACCAACTATGCGTTGAAGAACATTGCCTGTAATTGCTGCATCTAACACACATACACATATATAAAATCGCTGTATTCATTGTTTCTAAGAATGAAGCAATGTGATATAATTTATTTAAGTGCTGCTACATATTGGTCAATGTTCCTGCATTACAAGAATAACTGTCAGTCAACCAAGCTACAACTGGGGTATTAAATGGAGAAAAAACTTCACAGCGATATGCTCTGAGAGTAAGTCAGACATATGATGGCTCTTTCCCAGAACAAGATCAGATTGGCAGCATGAAGAGCTGGAATATCCGATTTAGGAAAAGGTATATATGAAATAATTCTCATTATGCATGGTTTAGCAGGCTGTTTAACTGATTCCCTCATAAGAAAAATAGAAAAATGCCTGATGCTTCCTGTGAGTTGGAAGTGTCATTCTCCTGTTGCTTGTACCATAAAGACACAAGTGTTATGTTCCATAAACTGCAAGAGCATATAGTAAAAAGAATAAAGTTTTCAACTACTGGAATTAAATTTTTGCTTGAAGTCAAATGAGCACACCACATCTTGGAGACCCCTTCATCAAAGCAGGTCAGTTAACTTTAATGAAGTCATCTTCAATTTCCTTTGATGTAACATCAGAACCCAGCCCAGATGATTCCAAATGATCTGCAAATGAATTTCCACATTGCAGTCTTTCAAGGGCATAGACTCTGTGAAGTGTCTAGCTCTCTGGGTATTAACTTTTAAAGTGCCCAATTTGACTTTTTTTTTTTCTTTTGCGGGAACTAATGATTTTTCTCTGAAACTGAGCCCCCTTTAAGATTCCATATATTGGGCATGTAAAGCAGGGACTTGTAGCATCTCTGAGACAGTCGAGCGTTTCAGTGCATGGTGATGAGGAACATGAAGACATCAAAGACACAAACACAAGCATGGTCTGTTCTGACTTGGGATCTCTGATTGCAGTAAGTCTGAAACTCAGTACCAGAATTCCTGAGCACTGCAGGTACTCAGTCCTTTTATGTTCATTTGTACTGTCATGCTTTACCACAGGATTCTCTTATAAGCACTACAATAGAAAATGCAAAACTTTGTTCTTTCAGACCACTAATGAACTCCTGTCTCTCTGTTCTGTCCTGTCATTAAGCAGAGATGATGATGGAGCTATAAGCAGAAAAGACAGTGTAAGCAATAAGGTGCAAGAGAGTTCCTTTATGAGGGACTGAACTGTGCTAGACCTCACTGTGACTTGAAGAAGCCCATCCCATCTTTGTACTGCCATGTTGCAAATGTTGGCAGTTTCTTTCTGTCTGTCTTTTTAATCATTTAGTTGAAATAACTATATTTTCCTCTTGAAAAATTCCTAATTTGAAGAATGTTGATTAGGTCAAACAGTAATTGTTTTACAATGTGTTGTAAATGATTTGGAGGATATTGGCACATTCCTGTGTGATATCTCTGGGATTATTGTAAATAACTGTTTCTTATAATGACTTATTTATAGTGAGAATTTTGGAAAGGAAAACTTGACATTAAATACAGGATATTTGAGGAGCTTATTTATGAGAATTCAGACTCAAATTAAATGCCTGTTTCCATGGAAGAGGTTCTTGTGATGTGATCATATGGGGATTTTTTCTTTGGTTTAGTTTTATTTTACATTCATTTTTGAGCTGACCAGTGAATGAAACCTGTAAAAGAGTTGTTGACTGGCTAATATCTCAGCACTAACTAACTGGGACTAATTGTTTTAAATCAAGTGTATCTAAACTTTCTGACCCTATAAGCTCTATAGAGCTGAGTATCTTACATATTTCATGTGTCAGAGGTGTGAAGTACAGGGGAAATCTGGAGTAATTCCCAAGTGAGAGACAGTGTCAGCTCCCTTAAAGCAATTTTTGCACATCTTTGTGGGAACATGCTGGGCAAGGTGTGCAGTTGAGTCCAAATGACCCATCTGTTGACTCATGCAGTGAAATAATATTTACCCTGTATTTCCTACCCAGCAGAAGCTGGGTAGTGTCACATGGCAGTGTCCCCAGCATGTGAGCCAAACCTGGACCATTCAAGAGCTGCAGTGGTCTTAGAATCACAGAACAGATGCCTCAGATCCATTGTCTGGATGTGTTCTAGGACTGACATTAACATGGAGTTAAAATGACACATATGCACATGGTGGTAAATGAACATAACTCCCTTAAAATGAGTGGAGCTATAATGGGCTATACTGGGAAACCCTCCAATTTTTATGGGGAAACTTTTTTTCTTAATTATCTTGACAATAATTAAGCATTTTGGAAAAGGAAGAAATCGTGAAAGCTGCTAATTAATTTTTTTATAGTTTGCTCTTTATGCACTGGTACTATAGGATGTGTTGATTTGGACTCTAGCTTTAAAAGCTGAGGATAATTTCTACAGAGCCATGAGAGTTTCAGAGCTGAGCTTCGTGAGAGTTCAGATCTCATTTATCTAAAAATGTTCTGTGGTCACAGAAGAGGTTCTATCCATTCCCTTTACATAAATAATTTTATTTTTTTTTATCCTTTTCATTTAGGTCTGGCAAAGCCTATGGGATTAGTTGAAGGTCCAGGAGGCTTGGGCCAGGGAGGAATGGCTGCTACCCTGAGAGATGATAGCCATGAATCAGAGACTAAGTATGAAGAGTATGGTTACAATGCCCAACTCAGTGACAGGATATCACTGGACAGGTCCATCCCTGACTACAGACCAAAAAAGTAAGTTGAATTCCACATTATTTTTGAGAGTAAGAGATTGATTGTTGTTTTGTTGACCCATGGTGGCATTCTTCTCTTCACATCCCTTCCTGGTTGGAGTATGACAGCAGTTAGTCATACACATATCCCTCAGTTTAGTAAAAATTAAATGGACCAACTGCCAGCTCAAGCATGAAATGCCATGTTAAATGCAAAGCTAATTCTGTCAGTAATGCATTAATATGCACATTCAAGGCCTCAGATCAAAAACTACATGAGGATATCAGTGCTTGTTGGGTTTGATTCACTTCAAAAAAGCCTTCAGAGGTGGCAGCCTTAGTCTGTCCTTCTTGTGGGAAGTGCAGTGTGCAGTGAGGGGGGAGAAGTGCAACAAACACTTTATAATCACTAGTCCCTTAAACCCCCCCCCCCCACACATCTAATCAACTAATTTTAATTATATTTGATGTTCTTATAATTGTTTACTTCGGGTTTGCAATGTGCTGGAACGTGGACTATGTATAATCCATCGGGGTCCTTAATTGCAATATGATTTTTTTTTGTCTTTGGAATGTGTGTCTATTTTTATTCTACTGTTTATAGTCTTCACACGCCTGTGCTGTGCTTGACATTGCAATTACATGTTTATTATTTGTGCTGATTTATTATATTTTGTATTAAATATCTTTCAAATCTTTCATGTTTATGGAGTTATGTATCTTCCAGATGAGACATCCGCACTGTCATCCCATGAATGACAATCAGTAATGTCTTAATGCAGAGAGATCAGCAACAATGCCTGGTTGCTCTCAGGAGACAGAATTGAAAAGAATACTTAATTAATTTCTAATAATAATCTTGTGTTATAAAAGACCCACCGGGTCTCCTAGGCAGAACTGAGAGTTAAATAAAAAAGTATCTTATTAAGTGGTAAGAAAAGTTTAGCCAAGCAAAACAGCTGTGCTCTGTGAGTAGATTGCAATTGAATTAGAATTTTAGGCAGTTCGAGCTGCCAAAACCAAAACTTCAGCTTAACTACAAATTTCATTAGCTGTGTTGCATATTAATCTGATCTCAGAAGTATTGACTCAGCATTTGTTTTCTCAAATAGTTGCTGTAGAAAACTTAGATAACACAAGTGAAAAAAACCAGTCTACTGCCTTAGTATTACATTTGATACAAGAACACCGACTTGTTCAGTAGTTTCATCTCTCCTTCTCTCTTGGGGTATCATAAAAATACATCATGGAATTATGCTGAGGAAAAAGTAGTCCCTAGTTATGCAAATACTGAAGTTGTGCCTCAGATCTGGTCCAAAGACCCTTAAAATCAATGTGAAGTTTCTCAAATGGAAGTTGGTGAGGTTTGACCTGGCCTGTTATCAGCTGCTGTGGTCAGGTAGATGAGGATAAATGAGATATTTTCTGCTAGGAAATACAAGAGCAAAGGCTGCAGGGCTTAAATCTAGCTCAGCAGCTGTCAGAGGCATAAGAACATTTGCAATGCAGTGGTGTTTCACTTCAGATTATACTCTTCCACCGTTTTACTTTGGAATTTTGAATGAGTCATTCAGATAAGGTATTTGACATGCTTCTTTTGGATATTTCAAAAGGCCATGCTACATGATTAACTGTCTGGCTTACTGGGAGGACTACCTTCCTTGTCATGTTTTGATGCTTTTGAGGTGGTTCTAGTTAGATCTAGATTATGGAATTGTTGCACTTGTCTCTAGATGCTTATGAGTCACAGGAAAGCCCTTCAGTTTGAAATTGCTATGAAAAATAAGTGGATGTTTGGAGAACGTAGAAGCTCTTGTTACAGGAGAGTTTTAGCCATTTGTATGGATTGAGAGCAGCCCTGAAGAGAAGGACTTGGAGGTGTTGATTGACAGGAAGCTCAACATGACTCAGTAACATGCACTCACAGTCCAGAAAGCCAGATTTGTCCAGTGCTCATCCCCAGCACCACGGGCAGCAGGTGAGGGAGGGGGAATTCTGCCCCTCTACTCCATTTTAATAAGACCCCATCTGGAGTGTTGCATCCAGCTCTGGGGCCCCCAACATAAGAAGGACATGTCTGGTTTAGGCACTCTGCTCTAATTGTGTATTGGAGAGAACTAAACATCCAGATTCTTGAGAGAGGCTTTGGGGAAACCATTCTTGTATTGTCCAACTTCTGTAAGCTGACTTGCCCAGTGGTCTCCTCTCTACGTCATTTGAGTCCTTCTCAGTTTGCATCTGATTTATATCCATGTCACTCCTAGAATTTTTCATTTTTAAAGAAGGGAGAACTTTTTATTTATTATTTTATTTAGTTAGTTAGTTAGTAAAGTAAAATGATTTTACTGTGCAAATGTGGGACTTGAAATATTCTGGGCTTGATCAGAAATACTATCTTCTAGTTCAATTTATGTTTGAACTCCCCCTTATTGTTGTCCACTGTCTTATTCTGATAGAATAAGCCTTCTGTTCCATCTACTTGCATAAGCTCATAAACATTCAGTAGTTTAATTGCTTTTCAGGAGGTATTTTCATCCCCTCACAGCAAATTAAAAAATATGTTACACTAAAGATGTGTACAGTCAGCCAGCGTGACCATGAAGGCTCTGAAATTGGAGTCACCTCCATGTCCTTCCACTGCAGCAAAGTCTCAAGCCTGGGTAGGTAGTTCTGCTCTCAAGATGCTTGTCTCACGTCATGTTCTGCTCTCCTACCTGCTGCTGCAAATGTAGAGACTCTTTTTAGCTCAGAAACCTTTTCTTTAGGGTACGAATTGCTGTTGGTACAGGAGACGAGCAGATTTTGTGCGTGTTGAGTTTGTGTGCCACGCAGAAGCAATGGCAGTAAATAGCTTGCTTGTGATTACAAATCATACAATAATTACAAAATTATAGTTTGATCCTAGTGTGGTGTTATGAATGTCTCAGCTTTTTAATCAATATCAGAGCTTTGTAAATACCTATCAGACATGTATAAATAATATCAGTATCTAGAGTTTTTCAAGGGCCATACCACTGCAGAAAATATGTTGCAGAGAGCTCAGAATGTTTAATGTCCTAATCTCTTTTCCCAGCAGTAAAGTATTAGAAGGACTTTGTAGCCCTCACTAATATACCCCATTTCCTCTGTGTAATGGAAGAAAGAGAAGATTCTCCTGTAAGGAGCAGCTTATTCTTTCCTTGGAAGCACACAGCTAAGCTAGAGCTTGCTCTGTGGTTATGTAGGAAAAGGGTAATTTAATGTTGAAATATTATTGAATTAATTTCCACATGTGTTCTTCCATATTCAAAAGTCATGTTGTGATAAAAAAAAAATCTGAGTACTCTGGAGTAACCCTAAACCTTATGCATATATGTGGGAAAGCACAATAATATGTATTCATATAAGTTATCTCTACTAATATGTGTAGCTGTAGAATAATCCTGAATCCTGAATATGGGAATAGTGTTAAATCTCCTGAGCTATGTCCATGCTTTTCTTACTGTAATGTTAAAGGGACAATATTTGACTGAATAGTCTAAAACAGATCTGGAGCAACAGAGCTGAGGTTTTGATAGAGATTCTGTACTTCCCAGCAGAAGTGCCTAGAGTCAGCCACATAAACCCCTGTGCATAGTGAGAGCCGAGAAAGAAAACAGGTTTGCCTGGGACATGTTGTATTGCTATAACAGGCTGGCAGCAGCCATCCTTCTGTCCTTCAGGGGGAATAACAGCCTCCACTGCTGCCAGCTGTAGCACAAAATACAAGCCTCTGGATCAGACTCAGTCCTCTCCAGTCATGCATGAAGACAGAGATGCTAAAGCCCCACATGATTTTTACTTTATCAAAGATAAAGAAAGTAGAAAAAAGAAAAACGTTAGGGAATTGTCATTCAAAGATATGGAGAAAAGCCCCCAAACTTAAAAAAAGCTGTTTGTTTTACAGTGTGGCAACCTGGAAAAGTAGGAAGTGTCAACTAACCAGATGCTTTCAAACAGGAGCATTGTCTCTCAGGATAACATGAATTCCCCTGTTCTGTCTGGTGCACAGGCAGGATAGAAAGAGGTTGAATTGAACAGGTTCAACACCTGTAAATCTGGCATTTTCTAACTTTCTATCACTTGACTTTGCAACTTAAATAACTTCTAGGGTTTCTTTACATGCAGGACACGTCCACACACAAAAAGACACACGCACACGCACTTGTCAAAATCACTTGCTATGATGCATTATGCATACTTTTGAGAAAAGTTAATATGATCCTGGAGCTTCCATAATGGCTAAATTGGCTTTTACACAAAATTGTCGCTGCTTGGTGAGGAACTTTAATTTAACTGATCTTTTTGTGCAACTTGATGCCGAGTGCATTGTGGCAGTTCAGTGATAACAATAATACTAATATATGGATTCAGTCTGCTGGCTCTATCAGAAGATATTTCTTTGTGTTATAGTCACGGATGTTTGTATTGAGAAAATTCAGCCCTAAAGAATGAGCTTATTAATGCGGTGGCAACTCAAGTCTTTAGCCATAAAGTGCAGAGAAATCTGGGTCTTGAGGAAATTGCTTTCATTTATTCAGTTCTTTTATGGAGGCAAGCATTTTCATGGCTTGCTGTAGACATTTCACAATAGCAAAGGAATTGCATCTCTTGGGCCTTGAAGTGTAATTAATGTTTCAATCCACTCTATACCTAAGGAAAATCTTTTTTAATTGCCTATCAAAAAGAATTCTGGAATTGATCAAATAGTGCTATCAAGGGGGAAGACTTGGTAAACAGACCTCTGATTTGTTCATTCAAGGGTTTAATAACAGTAGCTAGTGTGATGCCAGTAGCCAGAAAACAGCCTTGCTGTCAGAGATGGTCCTGTGAGCTCTGGCTTCTTGAGGAGGCAGAAGGATCACCTTTAATTTTGACCCTTTCTTTTGGCAGTAGAGCTCTGTGGAGTCTCTGTGATATTTGAGCCATCAGTCAGCAGCTCTCTCGAGCCACATCATCTGTGCGTTTGCAATTTCTGCATTGTGGGAGGAGGATCTGTGGTGTGGTACAACAGCCTCTGCCCGAGGCTGTGGGAGCGGGCAGCTCCTGTGCCCGGCTGTGTTGGATGCTGCTGCAGGAGCAGGGCATGAAGGCAGATGGCTTTCAAAGAGCATCAGCTTTTGGATCAGTGGATAGGAGAAGGCTAGGTCTGGTATTATTTGATTTTTCTCCACCTCTGCTGCTTGCTCTGCCTCATGACCCATTTTTCAAATCCTCTGGGGACACTGGGTATTCTTTGCGCCACTTAGAAAAATGACACAAGAAACTCCAAATTAAAACAGACCCTTAGGATTCTTTACAGGTTAACCAGAGTGCAATGTAGTGGTCCTCTTCACAAGGAATATTTGAAGTGGAACAGATCAGAGCTTTCCAGGAATCGTAATTTCTGATTAGCAGAAAATGACAGCTGAGAAAAAAAAAGGCCTAAAAATATTTTGTCAAACTGAACATCTTCTTTGAAATGTTTATTTAAAGAAAATATTTAGAAAATGAAGCATTTAGTTTCCCCTTGAAAAAAATTAGTTTTAAAATGATGAATTTTCTATCACTAGCTTCTACCAGTACTTTCAGATTAAATACCAGGTAACAGTGACGTGAAACAGTTAGACTTAAACATTTCATTTTTTCAGCTGACAGTGTTTCACAATCACAGTATAGACATCCACACTCAATAAATCTAAAAAAACATGATAGAATTCAGAAAAACCCATTTTGGCCACTCTGAACATATGATGTAAATCAAAGCAGAGAGAAGGAAAAACAGAGGCAGAAAATGGAGCAGACAGAATTACCTCTGGGCAACAGATTAGGATTGTTTATTGGAGGGAAATTCAGTAAGACATGAAAGTAACTGAAGTGTTTTAATTAGATCCCAAATCAATGTCCAGATGTGGATTTTGAATAGCGCGAAGGGAACGTGTGTGTGCACGTGCCCTGGGACTTGATGTGTATCTGAACCAGCTTTGCTGAGTTACACAAACTGGTCATTTTCCTTGGGCTGTGAATCCCCTACGAAGAGCACAGGCGCCTTTGCACACACATTGTCTGTGCACAACTGGTGATACAGCTCCAGAGACATGTACCCAAGTCTGAGCTGACTTTTGTCTTGCCCGAAAGCAGAAGGAACTGGTGTGGGCTGAGTAAATCCCTGTGCTGCTTCCTCTGCAGTGAGCGGGGCTCTGACCAGCTACTTGTCAGTGTTCAGTGTTGTAGTTCTGACTCAGTTCATTTGGGATATCAGCTGACAACCCAAATTTGCTCATACTGCTGCCTCTGGGCCAGTTGTGCTTATTTGTGTATCCCTGTGTATGCCAAAGGCTTAGCATTGCGTTTTGGGAAGCGTTTCTTATTTGGCTGTAAAGGGCTCAGACTGGAAATATGTAAAGTCCTCAAAGGAGGGGAAAAAAAATACCTGTTTTTTTGTCTGAGAAAGAAAACTTTGACTTATAGGTACTGCCAGCACCTACACCTGGTGCTCTGTATTTGTATGCTTCCTCTGTAGTTGTCACTGAGACCTGTAGTTGTGACCTGATCCTGTTTATGAAGGTACTGTAGGTCTTCTCCCAACCTCTGCTAAAGCTCTGCTTGCTTTGCATAAATAATGATATATTAATTGGGATGAGGCCTCAAACCTTTGTCTCCTAAATCCAAGGTCACCATTAGGTCTTTGTATATTTAATTAGTTGTACAATATTAAATTGCTTCAATGAGAAGTCTGACTGATGAATAGGCTAACACAGTGATTGAAAAAAATTATTGGGAAACTTTTCAGCTCCAGGAAGGTTCTCAGACTGATTTGGCTTAGCCAGAAGTAGGGCATGACCATGAGGTAGGACCATAAGGTTGCTCAAGTTGCACTACACTGATTCTCTGCATTCTGCTTTGTTGTGCCAAGGGGTTGGTGACCCTCAAGGCTTTGGGTAGACAGTACTCCAGTTTTTTGCAGGACATAACTCATAAGCAGAGACTCCCCACCAGCCAGACAGTGCTGTCTCCGTAGTAACAAAGCTGAACACGTGGCAATACCTCACAGTTATTTCTGATATTCGATAGAAGTTTTCTCTGGCTTTTCCCATTAGATTCATTATTGATTCCCTTTTGTTTAGTGCTAGGCTTTCCAATTAAGTAGTGACTTTAATTATGCCACAAAGTGTATAACATAGGTCTTGATTATTAACACTGACCTGTGGGATAATGAAAGGAGCACCAGAAAGGCTAAATTAAAAGGAATCGTAAAAATTAACAACCTTTTCCAAAAAGCCACCTTCTGTTCAAATGCAGTAATTTTCCTCTTTTACATTTTTGCAGTGCCTTTGTGTATATTAATTGTTGAAGCCAAATTCTGCATGACTGTCAGTGCTAATAAATGTAGATTTAGTGAAGGCTGAATTTGATTAACTAGGGAGCATGAAAAATAACTGGCTGCAATGTTGTATTTAAATGCAGTGAGACTGGAAGCCATTCCCTGCAATTTGTCAGCACCAACACATACTCTTGAATACATGCATAGTGTACCTAAGGTGAATTGCATAACAGTGACTAAAAATTAGACGTCTAATTTAAGGTTATCAACTTGGCTGCCTTTATAGTCAGTGGAGAAGACATGGCAGCATTGCTTCTTGTGTACAGTGTGTAATATCCTCTGGAAGTCTCTCCCTCAGGAACATAGGACAGCCAGTTTAAATAGAATTTCTGGTGAATCCAAATTGTTAAATGCTCCAAGGCCTTTAGAAATGAGAGGGAATTTCTGCATTAGCAACACACATTGAAGAATGACCTGCTGCCATGGGCAGTCTGGATAAGGTCCCCACCCAGCAGCTGGGAAGGCAAAACTGTGGATGCACCCAGTTTTCAGCTGGGAGGAAAGGATTATCAAAAAGCTGGTTTGTATTCCCCAATTCTTCTTGTCCGTCATAAGATTAAATGTGTTTCATGTGACCTACACATTCACTAGTACCTTAAGCACAACTGTTTTTTTTCTTTTAAAGTATGCTTTAGAGAGACTCTGGTAGTCTTCTGAACTTGAAAAGAGAAAGCCACAATATTTCCATAGCAGGAGGATTGTTCCAGAAAAGCAATGATGGGATGCTGTTTTGAAATTGTGTAAGCTGTTCTTTCACCATTAAATACTATCTGTAGTGCAGAACCACTACTGAGATCCAGCCAGGACTTGCAGCTTTGTGTTGGCATTTTAAAGTTTCTTTCTTTTCCCTCCTCTGGGCCCATGACTGGTGGTTGCCTACATCACTTCCAGGGAGAAAAGGGTATTCTTGTAAGTTTCTGAACTGTCATGTTATGTTACACTCTATGGTAACACATTACAGGATAAAAAGAAGTAACAGAACAAGACGGGCAATGAATTCAGGCTGGTATTTCTTTTCCTGTTATGTTTTCTTGCATGTGTCTCTATTACACTACACCTGAGATTCTTTCTAGGGCATTGAAGCAGTTCTAATGTTTTGAAATAATGTTCCCCTCTTCTTTCTTAAAATGTGTATTCAAATTTAGTTCTGCTGACAATGTAAGGTATGCATTATTTCCAAATTTCTTCCTGGTGTAACGTAAAAAATTAGCAAGTTCTGATTCCTGTCTTATTTGGATAGGTTTCATAGTACAGGAAAGTCAAGGTTTTAGGTCACATAGCCTCAAGGTTTTTTAGTTGTCATTGTTTGTGTGTTTGTGATAAAAACATGAGCAGGCCAAAATGTCAGACAATTTACTCTTCTGTCTGAAATAAAACTGAATTGTGAACTCCCAGGTTGATGCAGTGTTTCATTTTAATAGTGTCAGTTCTCGCTTGTTTTGCCTGTGTCTCCTGTTTTGAGTGAATTTAGTGCTAATAAAAGTGAGAGAGTCTTAAAAGTAGCCAGAGTCAGAAGAACCTGACAGTTACAGGCTGGCAAATGTAAGCTCCCTGTCTTGGTTAGCTTGATCTAGATGCTTTCTAAGGTTTTGTTTGTCTGAAGCAGCACCTGCCAGTTAAGTTGTTTGAAAGTTTTATTACATTGAAGTATGGACCCTCTATTTTCTGTTCCTCCAGCTTTATGAAATATTCTTGGTTTCTGTTATGTTGCTTCTAGACCTTCTGCTGTGATCTCAAAAACAAACAGCAGTCAAACCAGGTCACCTTGCCAGATGCAGCTCCAAAGGAGGTCCAGGGACAGTTTCTTCCCATGCAGTCAGTGCACTCTTCTCCCTACTTCTACCAAACCAACGAGCTGTCTTAATAAGAACCCATAGTACAACTTTGGCCTGCATCCCTATGGCCACAGCAGCTGCGTGTTCCAACTTGGAGACTTCTTTTGTGATACGGTACAAGCCCTGAGGAGCAGGAGCTCTATGTCTGTGCTTTGTTGCCTTCTTTGTAAAACCAACACTGAGCCGATCACCGTCTTCCGTTTCTTGGCTGTGCAAGCATGTTTAAATAACCCTTGTGAAGCAGGCTTTTTAATAAGTCTCAGAACTTCAAGCTGGTGAAAAACTCTCTCTGTTTTCTGCAGAGAATTACATTATAGCTGATATGTTTTGTAGGGATCACTTAAGCAAAGACAAGAAGCCATTCAGTGGAGAACGGCAGAGCTGGATACCCAGCACAAATATATCGCTCTCCTTTCGTGTCTGAACTAAATAGAGAAAATGAGGACAATTGCCATGCAGGCATGAGGCATAATCCCAATTCCATTGGTCTAGAAATTGCACCCACAATTTCTGGTGGTTGATGGTGTGTCAGGATTTATTCAGTAAGGCATTAGCCAGCTTTAAATTACTTCTGCACAAAACTCTCTGTTTCTTAGCTTCTAGAAACAAACCCCTCTGGAATTACATTTTACCTGTATGAGATGCCTTCGGGTTGTCAAAAAGTTCTTTAATTAGTTTGTTTTCCTCTTTTCTCCAAGGGATAAGTAGATTATTTATTCTACACTCCTAGACTTTTTTTAGTCTGCATTTATGTATTTTGTCTTCTGAATGCCCTAGCAGAGGGCTGGCCTCTAGAGTGGTATGAAACACACCTCTCTGGCAGACGCAGTAGTTCAGACTTGACTATTGGTAGAATATTAATAGCAGCAATAATAATTAAAACAGTGCACTAAAATACCCTTGGGTGTTGTTGATAAGTTAGTCTGTACCCCCAAAGTTTCAGAGGAAAGGCATAAATTTTAGTTATTTCCATCTATGAAGTGAACAGTTGTCTCATTCAGCAACTGGAATAAGCTTTCATCCCCGCTGTGAATGTTTCTTTAGGACACAGTTCTCCCAGAGGGTCATGGTAGAGTTTACATTTAAACTCAAGATAAAAATGACATTGAAGCTTTGCTCCTGTATTTTCTACATTGCCTGAAAACAAATGCTTGACCTACAGCTAGTCCACTGGCTTATTGCCTTGGTGTTATTAACCCTCGTGTACCAAGAGACAGGGAATTTGTGTTCTGTTTGCTCATAGAGGAGCACTCAGCTCTTTGGCTGACAGATCCGGGAATCCATGGAATCAGTGTGGGGAAAGTATCTCTAAACACAGGTCTGAGCAAATAGTCTGGATCGAACAGGCTGAATGTGTATGTCTACAGCTGAGGGAAGGAAGAGGGTTGTGGACAGAGCCTCAGCCTGCCAACAGCAATGCTCTGGGCACAGAGTGCTCACTGCTGGGTTTCTGCAGGTTTTCAAGTTAATTTAAATCTGAAAACACTGAGGATGTCACTTTAGAATGTCTGTGGTCTATGGGCAAGTAGGAAAAGATACCAGATAACAGAGTGAAAAAGGAAGTGGGAGCAGTGCACAAACCTTGAATGATGTCAATGAGGAGAAGACTAACACGTCCTTGGCCTGCTCAAATTCACAGTCATACATAAGTACATTGCCTATTCCAGGATCTGTGCCTAATTTCTGCCAGCCAGAGTGAGAAGTAAACATATGTTGACCTGTTATTGTTGAATTATGATAAGAGCTCATAAATATGATAAATCCCCATATATTGCACCATTTTGCTGCTATGAAGTGTGTACTTTAGATATTAGCTGTGTGCTATATAGTAAATGTGGCTTAATTTTTGAAAAATGTTTTCATTTCTAAATGTAACAAAAGCTAAGTCAAAAGGCAAGTTTACTGAAGTTATATAAACTGAAGCTATATAAATAGTTAGAAGTTAAGAAACTGTTGTTGGCATTTAACTTCTAAATGCTTGAAATTGTTGAATACTGTGCTGTTCACCTCTAACTAGCCTTTAATTTAAACAAAAGCTATAAAACTGCAATTAGGCTCCAGTCCAATGGAGCACTTAAATATGTTCCTAGTTTTAAGTGTGTGAATAACCCCAGTGAAGTTAAGACATGCTTAAATGCTTTACTTGAATAGGACATTTCATGAAGTAGTTATAATATATAAAGAACAATCCTGCAAGTGTCACCAGAGAGAGAAGTAAAGTCCCATCTGCACTTCAGGATCTGACTGCTCTTGCCTAATGATTTATCCTGTGGGGTTCTGATCCAAAGTTCATTGAGATCTTTGGATGTGCTCCATCATCTGATGGTCAAGTAGTTTCCTACTCCTGTCTAGAGAGGGGAATACACACAGCACATGCACCTTCATTTGTCCTCTGCCTAACTCAGACAAGCCTTTTTATAAACACACTGCTGCTGCCACCAGGCTCTCAGCTCAATCCCATATAAAGCATCTAAACATCATGGATTTAATACTCCCATTTTCAGTGCTAAATCAATGTTCTTTATGCATTTGTTCTTGGAACACTGTGCTATTTGAACCATAATTCTTCCTACCTACCATAAACTTGGTCTATTTTCACTCTGATAGAAATTGATCATTTAAAGTAAGAGGAAGAAGCCTCTGACTACTGTTTAAACAATTCAAGGCCATTGCTAGCTGGTCAAATCAGCTTGTGCACACCTCAGCAAAGTGCTGCGATTACCAGGGAAGCATTACCTTTCTGGGCTACAACCAGCCTTGCAGCTGCTGGGACAGGTCAAGATTAAGAGTTTCTCAGGCAGTCAGTGATGGGTTTACTCAGTTTATGGCTGACCTCCCATTTGGTAGTTTACTCCTCCAACCATCCTGTGTTTGTACGGAGGTAGAGGGAAACATTCTGCTACCTAACTGAATTTGACCAAAGATTAAAGCTGGTCTCCTGTGAAATACACTGCAGCCCATTAAAGGAGGGGTTGTTTGCCAAACATTGTTGTATATCCTCCCAAGACCATAAAAAACATTGTTACCTGAAGTAATAGTGGAAAATTATTGCATTCCTCTATTCTCCTCCTTACCACCACACTGCAACGTGACAGCAAACCTGTAATGAAATTCGTGAAGAGCTCTGCAGCAGTTACCTTGAAAACTTCTTTATTGCCCTACATTTCTAGGGAACACTGTGATACTCCATCTCTGTCCAGCACCAGCAACACCAGCTGAGAGAGTGAGATAATCAAAATTAAACAAAAGTCCCTTGAATTTTTAATATTAAATTCTTGCAGTACATTTTTAATAGCCAAGGATAACTTTCTGTATTTACATATTATTATCTGAATAACAAATAGCTTCAAGGGTACAGCAAAATGTTCTGTGCAAATGGAAAATGGTGATTTTACTTTTATACATTATTTATTGAAAATAATTCCTTTGATTTCATCAACTCCACTGTTTTTCCCTTATATCTGTCCTGGACTCAGAACATAATAGGAGAGACACTTCAAAGAAGGTGGTATCCTCAGATATATAGTCTGGTTTTGGATATCTGGGCTGTTACCATCTCACTCCCCGCAGACATGCTGGGATTAATTCTTTCTTTGCCATAAAGAACCTTTTCTGGGATCTTGATGCATCACCTTGAGTGGAAAAGTAGTTCTTAATGGGAAGTCTACTAGCAATCTCTGTTGGAGATGTGGATAAATAGCAGACTTCACATTGCTAGCTGGAGAGTAATGGCCCTTGGTGGCAGGAACAAGAAGTGGTGCCTCAGGGTAGCAGCCAATTTTGTGAATGCACCCTAGAAAACATTTTCTGGCTTCTTGGATGGCTTTTTGTGAACTTTCCCTATTTGAAATACGAGATCTTAGTCTCAGCAAAGCACTTACACGAGAGTGTATGTTCTCTGTTCTCCATAGACAACATAGTTCCCAGAATTAAGTTTTAAAAAGTTGCACAAAAAATTATGTTTTCCTGCATACATTTTGCTGTTCAGAACTTTGAATCAAATTGACATAAAGCCTTTAGTTTTGCCTTAATTTAGTATCACTTCATCGTTTTCACTGAGGTTTATATTTCACTTAACTTCAAAGAGCTCTCCAATCTCAAAGCAGAATTTTGTAAGACCGTCTTTATGAGTTTTTTAAAGACAATTCTTGTCTATTTTTTAGTTTTAAAGGATGCAAGCTAAAAATCGAGTTGGTACAGTGGGCAGGATCTTTCCGAAATCTTGAGAATCACTAAACAAGCCGTTTGAGTTTAATCACCTAAAATTAGGCGGAATACATGTCATTTGGAATTTAGTTGAGCTCTTTCTCAAATTTAAGTGCAGCACCATTAAAAATAAAGTTGCACAGGGAATATGTTTTCTTTGGGGATTTTTGAAAAGCATTTGAAAGCAGATTTCAGCTTCTCCATTAATTTCCAATGAGCCTAATGCTTTGTGATGCAGCATGCATACAGCCAGAGGCAGATCTGAACAGGCACACTGGGGGATAGAGTGGAAATTTTTTACAGATGGTATTTCAAAACATATTAGTGACTCAAGTTAAGTTACCAAAAAAATGGCAAATACTTTTTACTACGGAAGGATCTGAGCATGAGCTTTTAGCCATTTTTCATGTTAATAAAGAGGCTTGTTTTAAAAGTGATTGAAACTAGTTTTAGCATTTTTATATGTATAAATCAATAGAAGTATTAGACATGCTGGCATGTTTCTGGTATTGTTTGCCTGAGGAAACCAGAAATAGCTCACTAAAACACAGGGCCTCTTATTTTATGTGTGCAGCAGCTACTTTTGAAGAGTCTAATAATCCTAAATATAAGGGTTAATATTCTTTATGAGTAGAGTCATCTTCATGCTGCATATGTTAACTATGCATATATATTGTGCTATCAGTCACTGATTGACAGTTCCCAGGGCTTTCTACTATAAACATAAAATAATTTGTCATGCAGAAGAGAGGAATTAAACTGAATAGAGCAAGTGTGTTATAAAACAAAAGGCACAAGCATGTGCTGGTTTTTTTGTGCAGAGCAGTTAGTCAATTTTGTACTGACTTGGAATTTAAAAAGAAAAAGGACAACAAATAAATGTCTACTTCTTGGGAAAAACTTGTCCAATGTGTATTATTACAACTTCATGGGGAGCTTTAGCCTACCTATGGAACTGCCTATGTCCCAGCTTGAAAGGGCTCTCTCCTTCATGGTGGTATTACAGGACAGAAATTCCTGTAAATTTGACCTATCTTATAGGAAATAGGATGAAGAAGAGAGAATTCTGAGGTATAAAAGAATTTTTTTACAAATGCTGCTGCTGTTCTTCATTCTGCAAACCCTGCAGACACAAAGTCTAATTGTTCAGCCTAGGAATATGGGAAATTCCCAGGACCAGATGTGTTCTGGAAGACTCATGGTGTATTGCAATCGTTTGTGGTTGACATGAAAGGACACTTTTCTTGATACAGGAAGTGTTTGAGGTTAGCTGAGGAACAAGGATTCAGCCTGGTTTCTTTCTGATGAATGTGTGAGATTTCTTTATTAGAATTTTGGATGCAAAATAAGAAAAAATTTGTCAAAAAAAAAAAGTTGTTGGGAATTTTCACAATTTGGAGTCGATTTAAGATCTCACTTTATGAGAAAATAACCATCAGCATCACTGTGTACCAGAAAAGATGGACAGATTATCTTGCTGGATTTTGTCTGACTTGCAGCACCAACAAGAATTGCACTGTATCTTGTACCTGCACTTCTCCAAATAATTTAAGGAAAAAGGAGGTGGTGTTGATTTTTCTTCTGTTAGATAAATCAAAGTGGAGGCGGTTTCCTAAGGAACACAGACTGTGAAGAAGGTATCTCCTGGTATCACCATAATTTCTAGGCTTTTTCTGAAATTGCCTCGTTTCTCTTTTTCCCTCTGTTGTAAATACAATGGGTTGCTTTTCTCAAGCTGTATAGAACATCAGTGTTCTGTACCACTGCTCCCTTGATCACCGTTGTATTTCTGTTATGTGATTCTTAGGGAGTTCTGTCCATGAGCTGCAAAACAGGAGGAGAAAGTAAGAACAAGCCTTAAATTCAAAAATTTGCCATTTGGATTTTTTCCCCTTTTGGATAGGGCAGGAAAATCTGTTCTTAATAGAAAGAGAATATTATGGCATAATACAGTTAACACCTTCTGTTGAGAAGGAGAATTAATTAGGAAGGAGTTGGAGCCTCTGGCTGACAGATTCATGATCCATGAAGCTAATCAGTTTTGTAGCCTGTCACTGCTTTTGCTGCAGACTGGTCAGCAGCTGGATCCCATGCTGGGGAAGGAGATGTTTGCAGCTTGTCATGTTTTCACTGTTGTGCCAGTGTGGAACAAGAAAGTAATGCTGGTTTATTTCTGCAGCTCAAAACTTACTATTACATCTAGCACTAGCTATAAAGTCTCAGTGCGTTTCTGGAGAAAGAAATCAAGCATTGAACTCACTACTAAATTTAGGGATTTAGCTGTGGTAAATTGTCTGTGCCTACAGGAGTCACAGCAGCATTTAGATACTAAAAGGTAACTACATAGGTAAGATTACTCTGAGCCTTTGATTTAACTGGGCTCAAAATACACATTGCCCTGATGATTAAAAGTAATATTTGTTAGCATTGATGAGCGAGAATTCAGGGGTTTTGCAGTATTTATCTTTGTCCTTTCACTGATCATGTACCAAATGAGGAGCTGTTCCCCCTCTTTCTCCTGCTGTGGCTATAAAACATGAACACAGACCATTCTGCAGCTTTCAAGGTACAGAACATGTTGGGGTACGTTTATTTTGTGGCAGAACTGCAGATTTTTCTTCATGCCCAGTAATTTCATCAAGTTTGTGAAGGAGAGAAACCCACAGTCATCTCCATCCCAGTAGTTCATTGGAGAAACATATCTTGTATTAAATACTTTAAAGATTCATGAAGCAGCTTTAATTTTGTTTGCATTTCTTCCTGGAGGGTAAAGCTGTCAGAAATCTCTAAATGCATTGCCTAATCCATTTCCAAACTCAGTATATTAAGGTCTGCAAGCAGAACTCATTTTTGGAGTTTAGCAAGTTTGCAGACAGGAGAGAAGGCAGGGGAAATAGAGCAGGAAAGATTTTTCTTTCCATGGTAGTGCACTGAACTTACCTGCATGGCTGCAGTGTCAGTCCTTCACAAAAAATAGTGCAACCCAAATAGACTGTAAGAGCAGCTCTGATAAACAGATAACTTCATATGTTTCTGTTGGATCAAATACCGACAGAGTAAATACAATCAGGGAAGGTTCACACAAAAGAAAATTTCCTTCCCCTTATTGCTTCCCAGCTTACAAGGTTGCTGTAAGCAGTTTCATATGCAGCTCAGTAGCTTTTGTTTTCTAGTGTCCCACTCTCTAATTTATGGCCTTTTTATGTTAGTACATTTTTTTTCCAAGGTTCTGGTTTGCCAAATTAAGAGCTTTTCCTGTTTTCTTATGCCTGCAAAGACAGTGCTCACAGTTGGGCTCAGAAGGCCAGCTGGGAAATGTTCATTTAAGGAACTGATTCAATGTAAGGGAAAGAATGAGTGAAAATCATCTTCAGAATAGAGAAAAATTACCTGACATCAAGCTCTCTGTCACATATAAAGGAAATACCTCTGGGATGCTGGCCAAGCTCTGCAGTGGCAAATACAGAGTAAGAACACTCAAAGACCTTCTCCAAGACAACAGCAGGATGCCTCAGGTTTGATGCTTGGCATGTTGCATGAAAGGTGCCTGAAGGGCTGTTTCACATATCAGGTCTAATCCATCCTCAGATGGCCCATGGACATGATTAGCCGTGGCATTGTCAGCCTTTGCTCAGAATCCCTAGTCCTAAACACATCCCACAGTGTGTCCCTCCCCAGTGTACCTGTCTGCCCTGGAGACAGGCCTTGCTTCTCACACAGAGCCTTGCTGGTTGCACACTGTAGGGCCTGGTGACAGTTCATAATACTAATTTAAAATCCCTGTGATATTAAATGTAAGCTTGACCAGCTTAGACTATTGTTAGCTACCACAGAGTCAAATGTATTCTCTGAATGCTTCCCAAACTCAGCAGTGTTAGATGCTTATGAGGCCAAGTTTTGGCTATCAATTACTGTAATTGTCCTTCCTTACTCAATTGCCACAGTTCAGACCTAGGGCAGAGAGTTGGAGAGCATGATGGTACCCAGCTCCCTTCTCTGGCAGAATGCTGGGATGCCTTAAACACCCAGGCACTTCACAGCACCAAGGCTACCAAAAGGTGATGTTTCTTCATTCCTTATCACAGTTCTGTCAGTGAAAAGGCTGAAGGATTATGAGGGTGTGCCTCGCTAGTACATCTTTGTTCAGTTCCAATGGTAATTTTCTTCTCAAAAGATATAGTAAATGTGACTAGTCTCATGCTAAACTCCTCTATCATTAGCCCATAGGTTTCCTACCTGATGCTTTGCCTCTGCCTCCAGGCTGCTGTTCCAACTATTTTCTGTGAGGGTGCCTTATGCTTTCTTGAAAGTTAGTAAGTTTGATAAAACCTTACTTTTTTTCCTACAACATCTTGGCAATGAACTATCTCCTGCTGCCATGTTCTAGGATCAGAGGCAAGGTCTGTACCAAGGGCGACTTCATGTGTCCTGGGGCTCTGACTCTTTCTACCTTGCACAGACACAACTGTTCCCTTGCTGTGCACTTGGTCTCTTGTTTGCCTCTGGCCAAGCGAGGGTGGTGTGAGGCGACAGCAATGGTTGTGCTTTGATGGCAGTGTGTTCTTGCCTGTGACTTGCTAATGTCACTGTTTGGCTCAAAGTGTCAAGTGCTGGTTAGAGTTTCTTGGAATGAAAGAAGTATTAACTGTAAATTGCAGTGACTGGTATCTAATTAGAGAATACATTGGGAAGAACTTGGGCGACAATCCAGCAAAGCACTTAAGCGCCCACTGATTTTTAAGGAAAGGCCCCTTAACTGGGATTGTTCATGCTCTCAAACATCATCAGGAGTGTTCGTTAGACAACCAGTATTTTCTCCTGACTACCTCAGCACATCTATCTCATTTTCTGAAATGACCCTAAGGAGTTGGGAGTTCAAGGTTGGCTTGAAGTCTGCAGGAAATAAACTCGTAAATCACTGCTGTGCTTTGAAAAGTCTGCTCAGCTGGACAGCTGCTTTTGCTGTTCTTCATACTCTCTGCAATAAATAAAATTGTGAAGGTTTTTAAACCACTGATGAATTCTGAGGTTTGCCTTTGCCCATCCAGGTGTTCCTGTTGCCATGGGATTACCCAAAACATTCCAAGATGTAGTGGTCAGCCATAATAATACAGCCATAATGAAGTTTTTCAACTACGTCCTGCTTTTGTCTCTAGACTTTGGTTGCGTGTTTTCTTTTGTGCCTTCTTACCGCCAGCTCCGAGTGCTGATGCAGGACCCCACAAGGAGGGATGGCCTGGAATGTGCTCCCTCCTCCGCCTCACTTTCACCAGCAGTGCACACCTTCCCGATTTACTGAGATGTCATTTGCTATGTCCTGCTGAAACAAGTAAGGCTCTAGAGCAAATTGCTGTGAGATCAAAGATGTCCCTCATCACGGGAAAGGTCCATGTTTTTAGCTGATGGCTCTTTCCTGTTAGTGTGGTCAAGAGGAAAATTGCATTCAAAAAGAAATTGAAAGAGCACTCACACCTCCTGCAAATCTCTGTCCTTATTCCAGGTTCATTTTTTAGACTGTGTAAGAAAGCTGCTTAGCCAGAAGTTTTACACAGTGGTCCTCTGCGTGGTGCAGGGCACCAGCATGCCCATCAGTAAGTAGCTGTGGTGACACTGTAATCAATGACAAGTACTCAGTTCTCTGAGCAAACAGTGCTAGGATGAGGAGTTATGAATAATTGCACTGTACTAGAATTCATAACTGATTTCCAGAGGTTACTCAACAGTCAAGAATTTGTCACCCTCCTTATCCCCATGACTGCTGATAGCGGGGAAAAAAGTGGTTGTTATGCCAAAGTAATGAGCAAAGAGGTCAGAAAGTTTGATAAGAGCAGGAAAAGTAATTTCTTGTGATACCATTAGCAATATTTTAGAGAGCAGGTTCAGTAATTGCTATGGTAATTCTGAATGGCTTTTGACTGTGAGAACACAGGTAGTTTTTATAGTTAGCATATTTGCTATGAGAGAGAGTTCCACTAAAATAAGGCAGTATGATGTTACAGAGGGGCATGGACTGGGGACTTGGGAAACGGGAGTTCTCTGTGCCATGTGAGTGAGTCCTGGTTTTAAAAGTATGAAAACCAGTTCTGAGTTACCAACAGGCCTGCTGATGGTTCTCCTGGGAGCATAGCCAGGGTATAGCTTTGCAGGCCTTTTCCAGGTTGTTTTTGAGCAAAATCATTGGTATTCCTTTGGTTTTCAAGAGATACCTTTAACCTTCCAGGGAATAATAGCTGCTGCAAATCTGTGTGCAGGCAAATACCCTTTGTTTTATACTGAGCTGATGGAAAGGTTGCTACTCGTAGTAGCTTGCTTCTTTGGAGCTTTTGCCACATCTTTTTTTGCGTTCAGCAAGGACATAATCTGCAAAACCCTGTATGAGCTGGAGAACAAGGAGGAGAGGATGCTCTTCAGTCTGTTTTGCCTCCCAGTGGCTGTTTGGGTTTATCATTGTGACTTTCTCCTCTCCAGGTGCAAACAGATGACTTACCCAGATGACCTGCCTCAGATCTCTGTGGTCTTTATCTTTGTAAATGAGGCTCTCTCTGTCATCCTGCGCTCTGTGCACAGTGTTGTCAATCACACCCCCTCACACCTGCTCAAGGAGATCATTCTGGTGGATGACAACAGTGACAACGGTGAGCATTCATAACTTTTGCCCTCAGCACTCTGTCCTGTGTGGTTTCTAGGCATGAAATGGAAATCAGAGGGAGTTTGGTCACTACTACCTGAAATGCTTATCTTTTTAATGTTGGATGAAACAGCTTTGAGCCATTTTATTCTGCTTTTAAGCAGCCAGGGGAGAAGGGCCATATCATACATGCAACCACTGATTTACAGCTAATAATCACCGACTCATAAGTTGGTATGAATTAACATACCTCTATCCATGTCAGTAGAATTTGCAAGAGTTCGTGTTTGTAGATGAGAGAGGTGATTGAGCCTTGTGCATAAAGCTGTGAGTAAATATTGACTATTTTTATAACAAATAAACATGTGGATAAACTCAGTTGATTTCATTGAAATCCTCACAGAATGAATTACGTTTGTATGGGCAGTCTTAACAGGACAATTTTCTCTAAATTTTCAGATCCAGAGGAATATCATCATTAATAGACTAAAATTATGAATTCTGCTTCCAAAGAAAAGTGGAGCTACAGACTCTCCTTATAGATAGTTTCTTCTCTTTTGCATGGCAACACACTGTTTCTTCATGATTTAAATAGGTGTTGTTAATATCAGATTTTGAGACTGATTTTTTTTTTTTTTTGAGATAGGATATAAGTTAGTTATGAGAACGAAACAGAATGGACACACAGCACATGCAGCTTTCAGGTCATCTGGTTTATTAATGTAAAAACAATACTACTGTTACAGCAATCCAAACATATATATAGAGAGAGTGCTACTGATCAGCATGATCAGGTTTCAAGAACTCTGTGGTTTAAGTTGTTACACCTTGGACTTCTAGAACTGCTGCATCTTCTAAAATCATATTTATTTAAAATAAGTCTCAAGTTTAGCTTTTCCTCCATGGAACAACAGCTTTAATTAAATCTTACAGTTTTAAATTCTTCTTACTCTTTAAGATCTCCAAAGAGAAAGGAAGGTTGAGAGAAGAAAGAACTCAAACAAAAATAAGTTCCAAAACCTAAAGATTTAAGAAAAAAATTATGCAATTCTGATTTCAGTTATGGCAGTGTAACCTATGGAGTAAATATGTGAGATTGCAAAGTGTTTGAGTCAATGTAATACTGAGGAGAACTGAACTCATCATTTCTCGGTGAACTCTTATATGGCTTTCCTCTGCCACTCTTCTAGATAATTGGAGATTTATCAGGTCTTTGATTTCAATGATAATGATTCTACTGGGGACTATAGATCGCAAGAATGAGACTTCTAACATCCTGGAAGCTTCTACTAGTTTTCCTAATAAATACATTTGAGCAAAAGCCACATTATGAATGAGCTGCAGTGTAAATGGATTACCAAACTAGATTGATTTTTAAAAATAGAGGCCATTTTGGCAATTTGCCTGTTTATAAGCTTCTTGAAATGAAGCTGAAAAAGGGGTGAATAAGTTCCATCTATGGTTGAATGCCTGAAAGTGAACAAAAGATAAAAAACCTATTTGAGATCTTCATGTCCATTTAGTTCAATGGGAAAGAAGCCTGGTATTGAAGAGTCTTAATTATATTTAAGGGAAACCCCTTAAAATGAAGGGATATTAATTGTGATCTGAATTAGGTCTTGACCCAAAATCCATTAAGGTTATTTTTTAAACTCTTACTGAACAGCATAAATCAGAACAAAAATTCACCAGACTCCTACGTTACACTGCTTTATGGTTAGAATTGCTCCTCCAGAGGCCAGTTGTAATGCAAATCATGCAAATCGTCAGGGAATTAGAATAGTAATTGTGTATAAATACTTTGTCAAAATACCTCTTCAAAACTATACTCAAATCCATCAAGCCATATAAAACCTGGGCAAATCTCTGATGTGTAGGGAAAATTTCTCTGAGCTGATGCCCCTGTAACTGATCCATGCCACAACTGCAGTGCTTGGTTTGACTGACTAAGGGTTTGGGAATATTTAAGGATTTATTTCCCTTTTTTTGCAGAATAAATCAAAGTAAAACATAACATTGCAGAGCTTTTCTCATTCTAAATGTTTGTGTGGGGTTTGTTTTTTTATTTGTCCTGCAGTTGAACTAAAATTTAACCTGGACCAGTATGTCAATAAACGATACCCAGGTCTGGTGAAAATAGTGCGCAATAACAAACGAGAAGGACTGATCCGAGCCAGAATCCAAGGCTGGAAAGCAGCAACCTCTCCTGTTGTCGGGTTCTTTGATGCCCACGTTGAATTCAACATTGGCTGGTAAGTGTTGGCTGTGCCCAGAGGGAGATTGGTGCTGTGAGAGTGTCCTGTGTCTCAAGGGCTGTGGGAGATATTTGCTCAGCTACAGGGAAGCTGAGAAACTGTAGAGGTGAGGCGGCTGCAGGCTGGTGTTATCACATCAGCAGTTCCTTCTTACTAATGTTCTTGATTATTGCAACATTGCTGAGAGTCTCCTGGAATGACTGCAAGATCAATAACAAAGCTATTGTGACTGGTCTAGCCCAGCTCAGCGGAGAGAGAAGTAATTGAAACTACAATGGATGTGAAATCCACACAGCAGTCAGATGGGGAGACACCATTAAGGAGGCTTTGGGCTGGTGGCTTTTTTTTTTACCTCCTTGTCATTTTATATCATTTCTTCTCAGAAACCTGAATAACAATCTGATTTCCTCATGAATTTTCTTGCATTTACATTTGAGGGAAACAGTAAATTATTTCCTGCATTTTTTTAATGAGGCTTGAAATTAGTGCACCTTTCCCCATACCCTGTGTTTTGCAAGGGAGCAGTGTGACTGTGGCAAGCACGGTTTTGGGTTTAATGGGCCAGATCTGCATTTGGAGTAAACCTTTGTAGCACCACTTGGTGGCCAATATTTTGCATTACTGGAAGTCAGGACTGAAGTTACTGATACGTACAGTCATCTCAAAAAGGGCTGCTGGAACCTTCAGCATGTAAAACGTGTGTTTTCCAAAGATAGGCTGGTATTTGGTAATGACGATGCAGAGTTATGGTGGAAATGATTATGCCCTGCAATTCTGGGAGATATCCTCAAATTAAAACTAAAAATAGCTGTACTTACAACTAGAGAGAAACTTAATTGCAAAGGAGCGGAGTGTTTCTTTTTATATGTTCACGAATATCTTTGTAAAATGGAAGATGCAATAAAATAAGTCTCGTAGTGCACCTGGTTTATGTTAATCCCATTTTTTTCCCTAGGACTATGTTAGACTATAATAGCAATTTTAGTAATTTTCTAGAGGCTTAAGAGCTGGTTTAATTTTTTTATTTACTTTTAAAGCAAGAAGATTTTTCAAATCACTGCAAACATTCATCTAGGGTAATAACAGCTATGGGACAGGACTGTGTTCTGGGGAGAGCATGCTCATCCAAATGCTTGTCCTCCTCTGCAGTTTTCTGGGGCTTACAGAGAATTTTGTTATCATTTTTTAAAGGACATAGAGATCTGACTAATGTACTGTACCCAGAGAAGCTTGGCGGTGGTGTCAATAAGCAGAAAAGGGTTCTATTGTTGCTTTGGGAGTTGTTAGGGTTTGGGTTTTTTAACATTACTTCATTGCATTAGTGTCAGAAAGGGTTGAAATCAACACAGCAAGAACCTAGACTGCTCAGTAAATGAGAGTGTGTGTATATCTGAGATAAAAAGTGTTTGCGTTTATTGCATCCCCCCTGGTGTCCTCTCCTTTCAACAGTTCTGCTGAGCCAGGCTCTGCAGCTGCTTTGGGACCACTTGGCCTCTGGAGTAGCAGCAGGTGGATGAGGGCAGCAAACATGCACCAGGAGCATCGTGTATCCCTTTGTTCCAGAGCTGCTCGTGTAGGCTCAGGGTGTTCCCTGTGGTGTTTCTGCTGCTCAACCTCTGCAGCTGCTTAACCATCCCCAACCCTGTTCTACCCAATTCCTCCTAGTTTTAATTCTGTCCATCCATGCACATGCAGTTCCCTGTCATCTCCTTTTTCATGTAATCTTCTTTTCCTGAGAGGGACTACAGTCCTTCCATCTGGGCTGCTTTATTTTTTCCCACCAGGTAACCACTGCCTCCACTCACAGCCCTATAAACTTGGTGGTCATGTGGGAGTCTCTTGTTAAAGTACTGCTGTTCTATTCTCCTACCAAGTCACATCTTGCATGAATGTTTCCCTCCATTTTCAATTCATATTTATGTATTCAGAAGCCGCATGGATTGCTCCCACTCAAACGTGTCTGTGGATTATTTGTGAGGCAATTAAAAAGAAGGCAATTCCTTTACCACAGGAAAGAGCATTAGCTTTCTCTGTGGTTTTTCTGTCTAAAAGTCAAGTACCTGTAGTGCAATTCTAGTCTCCCAATCTATGGCTACTTTACCTGCCTAATCAGTTGGCAGATTAATTCACATAGAATTAAAAAAGGACCTCATCACTTGCATGAAATATGCAGGACTGACAACAAAAACACTTCTTGAAACAATAATGGGCCATTTACAGGTGAATTTTTGCATCATTCCTCACTGTAGCATTTTATGGGCTCCCACAGCATTACTCTCCAGGGACATTTCTTTTAAACTAAAATACAATCTGGTAGGGTATAAAAAAATACTCAACAACCTGGCAGGTCAAATTAGCTATTGAATTATTTATTTTGCTGTGTTTAATTGCTGCTTTTTGGCTTCTCAGGTGTAGAAATATGTTATTGCAGAACAGTGATTTTCAACTGACCTGTTCCCCTTAAGGCTTTTGATAGTGTGAGCCAATATTGCTGCTGTGAGAGTGAAAGTGGAGAGGACTGTCTGAAAGGGAAGCAATTACAATTAATTCTCAAATGGAATTTTATACTGAAATTACACGATAATATATGTGTGCAGTTCAGATGTAAAATTCTACCTCTCCTGCAATTGAACTGTGTCTGTTTTTAATGCTTGCTTAATAACAGTCAGCAACTCAGCAGATCCACTAGGTATGGAAAGCTGCTCTTCTTTCCTCTCTGGGTGTATATTTAAGCTTGTATAGTTCAGTTTTCCTTCAGTTCTCTGAAGATTTCAGCATCCCTGCTCTGACACTTGTATTAGGTTCACCCACTGTGCTTTAAGCCACAGTAACCTGGAGCCCAGACCATCACACACTGGATGCTGATTCTATTGCAGAACATGCAGAGCATTGTACAGACTCCTGTCTTTGAGATATGGGAAAGAATAACATGACAAGGAAAAGAGAACTTCCCTATATTGTGTCTGAGAGCAGGAAAGAGAGATAGCAGAGATAGGGTGTTAATTCTCTGGGTGAGAAAAAGGACACATTGAGTGAAGGAGACCAGAAATCAGCAAGTGAAAGGCAGAAACCACAATATATTAGCAACCATAAAGAGGGTGCTAGGAGTCATAAAAGAAGACACAATGATAGAGTATTATAGTCGCATTCTATCTTAGGAATTGCTTTTGCTCCTATCACAGAGGTAATATCAGAGCACTGAATGGAGTTATGCAGTACTGTAGTAATTAAAATTTTGCCAGACAAAGGGGGAGTATCAATAAGGAAGCAGTGAAGTAAGAGGATTTAATCAAAAGATTTCATATAACAGAGAGAAAGAGACAGCCTGACAAGAGAACCTGAAATACAAGCTGAGCATCCGTCAGATTGTGTCACACCATTACGGAATATGCCTAAAGTTGGCAACGTTTTAAAAATAGAGAAAGCTAGTGTTTTAATGAACTAAGAAGAGCTAAAGATCAAGATCCCTATGGATCATCTATGGATGATACTTTGCAGGTGCTATTTTATACTGTAAGATGCAGAGTAATTTGCTGTAGTGACCATAAGCAATGGACTCTTGAAAAGGTGGGCAAAGGAAAAAGGAAGTAGACTTCTTCCTAATCTTCTAACTTTGGTTATCTCAAGTACATTGTAAGAGACATGATTGTGCTTTTTGGGGGGCAAAACCACAAGGTCTTTAAAAGATTCCTTGTAATATTTTCATGCAATGTACTGAATGCCAATCTCTACCAGCAAGTGAAAATCCTGACCCTCCTGTTCAAGCTCAGTTGGGTCTTTAGGGACTTGGTGAGGTCCAGGTGGTTCTTTTCTTTTAGTGAGAGAAGTGGTGAAGATGACAGCAAAATTACCTTTGGAGTCCTTTTCCTGTGCAATCCCTTCACTCTGGAGTGTTCAAACACATCACTCCTGCTCAGGACATGGTTTATTGCTGCATCCCTGGTACTGTGCCAAGGTTGACCTGGGTAATTTAATTTATGAAGATGCAAAGGAAAGGATGTGTTTATTACGGGTTTTTTTCCTCATCAAATGCTTTTGGATCAACTGAATATCTTAGTGGAATAAATGTTTTAGATAGAAAAAGTGAACTAGTATTATCTGAGTAGAGAGGGAAGCATGCAACATAAGCCATGTGGGCCTTTCAGATCCATGGGACAGTGCCAGCCTACATACACAGGACGTACCAGAAAAGCAGCTTCAACTATTCATCTACCTCAACAACCTAGAGTGTTCATTGAAGCATCCTCATTGGTTTTCAGTGGTGCAGAAAAGAGCCATTGAGATTTGGCAGCCAAAGAGCTGATCTTTAACCCTCCAACAGGTGTTTATGCCACGTCCACTCCATTCTGGCTGGGGGCTGTGGGTCTGAAACTTCCCTGGGCACACAGGAATGCTGATAGAGATGTCATGTAGAACAGATGGGGAATTTCTTCCTTTTCTGCTAGAGACCAAGGAAGGGAGTATGAAATTTATTCCTTTTCTAGTTCTGTGAACACTTATTTACAGGAAAGGCATTCTCCATTAAATATTCCTCAGATGGCCCCAGTGAAGAATTATGTATGTCAGTAGATCTGCTTGTCTGCATCTGATAAATGTGTATTGTCAGTGAAATGTGAGGTAGCATATAAAATCATGCAAAATAAGCTTTCAGTTTACACAGGTTGTTTTTTTTCCTTACATTTCTGTGTTTAGTTTATACTTCATGGTACCTGACAATGGTAGAGCCAGAATAAAATACGGTGTTAAACCCACTGAGCCATAAAATCTAGCAGATGAGACCATGTTGTCTTTTATTTGTGTCTTATAAGGACTCTTTCTTAAATGCTTGCAAGAAAAAGAAATTCTGATTTGTGAGAACTGAAAAACCAAAAAAATGGAATTTTTAAAATGTTAGTTCTTCACTTTTTATTCAGTAAAAATGAGCATAGTGATGGTGGAGAGGAAGAAAAGAGACATTTTTATCTCAAAAGAACCCAGAGATCAGGATATTTTGGTACTCACTTGGAAAAGGGAAGAATTTGAGAGAAATTTCCCAATGCAGTTCCTGTCATTTAGGAAAGGATTTACTTTTGGAGAAATTTAGAAAAAGTGACATTTGGGCAGTGGGGAGGAATTTATTTATTATACAGTCATACTAATTAGGAACTGGAAAGTAGGGTCTACTTCTCAGATGCTGTGTTCTAGCAAAGCATCCCTGAAGTTGTGAAGGCTATTGAAGTAGCAAAGTTGGGCAGCAGAGGATCTGGCCTGCAGCAAGCATGTGGTTTCCTTTAGATTGTGTGCATTTATTCCTATGTTGTGCCTTTTAAAAAGTCTGCTTGAAGTCAGCAGGTGTTTTTACATATTTAAAAAGGTGAATTATATAATCATGTGTGCTGAGGAGCTCATTACTAGCTTCTTTTTATCTGTTTTTTATCTGGAAGAAGCTGTTCCTTTTAGCAATGTGAAAAATCAGACTTCCCCATTGGTGCAAATTCTCCAGCAATCTGATAAGGATGTAAGACAGCACACAGTTTTTGTTTGCTGTGGTTTCCCATGGGGTTTGAGCTGTTTTGAATCAAACCAATGTTAAATACAGAGTGCATATATGTTCAGAGATAGACTTACAATGGGATTAGAGGAGCCTGTGTTATCACAGTATGGCCCCTGCCTTTGCTCTCAATCTTCTTACAGGTTTATTCTGTACTCTGGGTTAAATTCTGCCTTCCATCTCCTTTCCTGCCTCTGAAGTTAATCTTTGGAGCACTTATTCTTTGAGGCCCACAGTACTGGCATTGCTGGAACTCCCAATAAAGCCATCGTGGGTACTAAACACTTTGGAAAATACGGTTTTAATGAAACCTTTCATCTGCTGAGCAAAAGCGTTAAATGCATGTGCTGTTTAGTGATATGGTCAACAGACCCTGACAAATCAACACATCGTTTTGTTATGTTTGCTCCTCATCAGAGAGGTTCCTTTCACAAATCCCTCAAGAGAGTTTCTGCAGGGAGGAGTTGCTGACCGAGGCACCTGTTGAGGATCTTCTGTCCAGCCTGCCCTGGTGCCCTCAGAAAGCCCACCAAAATCATGGAAAAGCGATGCGTCAAACACAGGGCTGAGTCCTGGGAAAGAGACTTCAGCATTGTGTTCCTGTATTGCTGGAACTGCTTCAGAGAAATAAAACCAAAGTGAAAACACTCTTCAGCCTAGTGGAGTCTATAAGAGAATGAAATTTACTGTCCTTTCTCTTCTGGCTTTATCCATTTACCAGCAATCTATTCACAGTGAGAGGAGGACACTGACAAATATATATTTTAAGAGGAGATAGAAGGGAGGATCTTCATATGTCACTCAAATTCTAGTCCAAATTGTCTGCTTGGTTTTTATTAGGTGGAAAAAAAACACCACAGGATGATGGGAAGCACTACCTTTAAAACCGAATCTTTTGATTATGTTCAGTTTACTGAAATCCATCATGTGTATGAATATGCCTGGGAGAACTTTTCCTCTTGCTCCAGTAAATAACTTGTTAACAATGTATGCTACTCTCTAGGCCCATAAAGTACATTGGCTTAGATACAAGGTAGGAGCCTAATATTTTTGCATCTATGAAAAATAGAGATGAATCTTAAAATTCATCTGGCTTATGTACCTAATCAGGCAGGGCTGAATCCTGCCTCACTGCCAGTGGTGGCCATGTGGAAAGGAAATATTCAAACAACATATTGCAGCTCATCAGTACAGCATGTCAAACATACTTGGACTGGAGCAACCTCTTCCTCTCTGTCCTTTCAGTCCTGTAAGCTGCCAGAAGCACCTGACTTCTGCAGATGCACAGTGGAAAAAACAAGACAAGTGGGAAAAAAAGAGGCAAGAGTGCTGGTGTCTATAAAGAGGATGGGTAAATGTAGATAATAACGTAGTTTAAAATCAAGAAAAAAAAAAGTTACTGGCAAGAGTTAATTGTAATCCTTTCAAAAACTTGAAGCAATTAGACAAAGCCAGAGTGACCAGCAAAGTTGACAAAGGATTTGATGAATGTGCAGCTCAGCTCACAAAGACATCAAGCAAGTCCATTAAGCATAATAAAGCTGTTCCAGGGCTGGACTTCACTAGCCATGAATAGGAGTGAAAACCCTTTCATATTTCATGAATTATAAGCAATGTAAACACAGTCTATTGCCCAATCCTTTTCATGCTCATAGTCCTTTTTCATTGGCCATTACCTGGGGATCTTGGTAGGCAGAAAAATAGAGCACAAACAATATCAGTGGTGAGAGGGCATTGGCAGGATCTGGGATTTCAGTGTTTCTGTAGACCTCACAAAGATGAGCTCAGGCTGAGCATCTGAATACCCCATTGCTACCTCTAGTGTCCTTTATAGGGCAGGACAAGCTGTGAAATCTCTCAGGTATGCAATGTTTAATTAAAAGGCTCTCCATTCTGGGTTATGCTAAGTAACAGAGAACAGCTCTGCCCTGGATTTTCTCTTTCCATCTGTGACTCAGAGCCTACTTTCTTACTTATGGCTGTACTTATGGGTTCTTACTTTTGGAAGTTAGATAGCTGTGCATTCTGTCCAGATACTGAACCTTTCCTGTGCCTAATACCCACAGGGATATGATTGCCACACCTGTGGATACCAACAGAGATAGAAAATCACCTCCATGTGAGATGGGAGGTTTAGAAAATGAAATTCCAGCAGTTGTTTTCATGCTAATTCACTCCATAACCTTGACATGGCATTTTACTTCATCTGTAACAAGAGGGTAGAGATATCCATGCTTGTTGAAGAATCAGTATCTCAAGCATTTACATTTCTTGAGTGCAGGGGACTGAAGCAGAACTTCCATCACATGAACACCTTACAGATGCCTCAGATTTCAACAGAAGTTCAAAATCTGTGATTTCTGTTGCATTACACTCCAGAGGTCCTAGCCTTGTGCCATTCAGAGCAAAGCACGATGTCAGGTGGTAATAAATGTGACTCATACAACTTGAAAAAACACAGAAATTAGTCAACTGTAGAGTGACAAGTAGTTTGGTGATGGCTGATATGAGAGCAGCACTGGAGCTGGGAATGGATTCTTCTTTGTGTAATGAAGAAAATGAGGACCGAGTATTTCCAAGACTTGAATATCAAATTAACGCTATCACAAATATGCTCAAGGGCTGAAAACCAGAGTGACTGTTAAATATTTTCTTCATATTCTTTCTCTAACCATTATTTGGGATACACTTCAGCAGTCCAATTTTAAGCTGTCTTGCAAAGCACCAGGCTAAATTCCCTTTATATTCAAAATAATTCATCATTATTAATCTCACCCAGTTTCAGTGTCTGCATTATTATGAGAAGCATCTGACTGTAAAAGTCAGCCTCTGCCCTCTCTCTGCTGAGAATGAAAGTTTGAGGCAATTACCATGGATATAGGGGTCCATTGCAGACATCTGACATTAAGGCAGAAGAATTCCTTGTCTCTTTTAGCTTTTTCATTACACAGTCTCAGTCTACCCCACAAAGTAAAATACTTGAAAAATGAGCACACAAAAAGGAACTGTAGAAGGAAAATGGAACCCCCAGCTTAGTTTCAGCTATGATTAAACAATTTTGCTTTGTATCAACATAAACATGCCAATAATTGAGGATTTGATGACCAAAGAACTCTAACCAAGAGAGATAAAAGTAGTTTTGAAAACTCCCAGTCATTCCGTGTTTGTCAAAGACCTGTTTCCATAATCAGGCAGTGGTGAATAAGAATGACAGAATTTGGTTCTTAAAAAGGAATCCCATTTATAGATTTCTGCTTTAGAAGGCATGCAGACAGTTTTCCTGCTTTGCAAGGCAGATCTGGAAATCAAACCCAAACATAATAGATCTGTGGATGCTACAGGAGTCACTGTGGGAGTGACTGGGTGTGACCATGTCCTGCGTGTGCACCAGATCTCACTGGAGGATGTAATCCCTCTGCTCTGTGACTTCCCATCTGCACCAAATCTGTTGAAGCAGTGCCCAAGGGCTTCAGGACTGGGCCACTTCCCAAGGAAGAGTTTGGACTGCAAGAGAGAAGTTCCATAATGAGGATTCTCTCCAAGTGCTCCACATGGACAGTGATCTGCTCCAAGGTCATTTTTTTTTTCTTTAAAACCTTAAAGAAGAGGATTCTTATCCAGTCAAACAATTAGTGGCCTGTCATTAGTGACATCTATACCAGCTTGTATTTTGAAAGCCTTTGTTTTGGTGGCCAGAAAGGAACGGGAGAGGCTTATACACAAGGGTTACTACAGAGAGGACATGATGGAAAAAACAAAGCAGATTCAGCTTTTCTGTATTAGCCCCTGCTTTGTTGGATTTGCAAGAATTCTTCTTCTGTCCATCCACTGGTTTTTTAAAACACTTAATCTCATAAATGTAATCTCATATTAACAACAGAAGTGTCTTATCCTGATTTGCTAGTCACATTGGCTCTTTATGAGAGTGTAAATTGTGGCCTAAAGGCAGTATGAATTGAGAGTCTGAATCATATACTGCACTGTCCTGAATCTCTCTCAGTTGTTTCTTGTCTCTCACACAAAAGAAAAATCTCCTTTGAGTCTGGGGTACAGCTCTTTAAATGTCATGGGAAAAAAAAATATCGCCAAAACTAGAGCCAAAATCACTGCTTTTCATTTAGTCTGGTGCACTTTCATGCTTCTGTGGAGGTCTTTGATGGCTTGCAGGACCCTGGGATTTGACAATATAAGTATTGCACAAAAAAATTGCAGGTGGCAGGCAGTAGGAAGAGTGACCTAAGGACATTCCAGTCATGAGGGATTCATTGATTTATTCCCAGAATAAATCAAGGAGAGTAACAAAACAATGCAAGTTGCATAGGAGATGAACATCTCTTTCATAACCTTCCTGTCTGGAGGGAATTTCTGCAACTTTCAATGTCATTCTTCTCTTCCCACCATGCTTGTGATCATCCTTTTTATTAAAACTTCCATTCTCTGTGTTATTGGCATACAGCTGATAAATTCAAATGTCAGTTTTCTGGAGGAATCCAAATGAAACTAGTTTAACTCTCTTGCACATCTCTGCAAATGCAATGCTGTGGCACCTTATTTTTTTGTCAGTTATGCTCTTATTTTATGTTGGTTTTTTTATGGTTTATTTGCAGTAAGTAGCTCTTCATCAACACTCAGGGGTTTCACTGAATCTATGTCTATTTTTACTAATGTAGGAGCAGTAAAAAGAAGGCAAGCAGTACACAACCTCATGTAAGCAATAGGGAAACTGTGTAGAAAATGACAAATATTTTGGCTGTATTCAATTACAGGGAAATAGCTGTCTTCTTAGAGAAGAAATCAGAAAATTTATGATAGTTTGGATGGAGGCAGTGAAGATTGAAAATGCACTTTGAATTAACTTCATAGCTTTCCCCTTTTTGTTGGCCTACACAAGAAAATTCATGGTAACAAAAACTGAGTATAACAAACAAAATATAAAGTAACAAACTTGGAACTATGAAGGAACAATTGCCTTTTCACCAATAGCAGAAGAAAAATCAGAAAAGATCAGTGTTCAAATCTTACTACCTCTGTGAATCGCAGCAAATTGCCATTCCCTTAAATATACATGTGAGACCTCTGCAGAATCTTCAAAGATTATTTCAAGAGGAAACTCAGTTACAAAGGAGTGTGCCAGTGGCTGTTTCCAATGCTGCTTTGAGGTGTGATTTCCACCCTTATGTAAGTCTGCTGCCTCTTTGGATCAGTTTCTCTGTAAATTCATAGCAAGTTCAGACTACCTTGGTCAGAAATGAGTGTTTGCACTGAAGCTTTTTACTTTTCTTTTGGGACATACCTTCTGTTGAAAGCACATTGATGTTTTAAAGCCTTTTGAAACGATGGAACATTTCCTGCAGTTTGCTGCTTTTTCGCCATCTGGCAATTGAAATCTTCTCATCACCAAAGCGGTTTTAGAAGGCATAATGCAGTCACACCTGTCATTCAAACTAGATCCAATGGGGTCAGTCTTTAGGAAATAAGATTAAAACCTTTGAGTAACCTTCAGATTCTTTCAGTCCCTGGTGCGTGTTTAGTTCTTCAGGTTGTGTCAGTAAGAGCAGGTATTTAATCACCACCAGGAACCCTGGTGGTGTAAGCAGTGAGACCATTTTATCTGCCGTTGGTGATGGTGTCTCTCAACACTTGTCTATTGCGAGGTGAATTAACAGTCTCCAGGTCTCAGAATAAGAGTTTGGTCAAATTTTTTGTTGTTAAACTGTGGTACAGCTTCATAATGGTAACAATTCACGTGCAGTATGAAGCATCCCCCACCCAGCTGCAGCCCCCAGCAGTGTGTGACACTGCTCTGTATTCAGTCCCACTCCCTGTGCTGTGGGCTGTCATCTCACTGGGTTAATGCTCACGGTATTAGAGAACCTCTTTTTATCAGCCAGCAAAGCAGGACCCGGGATTATTGGATGTCTGTAAAACATGTTGCTGTTTTTATTGCTCTCAGGGTGGAACCTGCACTTACCCGGATCAAAGACGATCGAAAGCGGATCATCTTACCCGCGATTGACAATATCAAGTACAACACTTTTGAAGTGCAGCAATATGCCAACGCAGCCCACGGCTACAACTGGGGGCTCTGGTGCATGTACATAATCCCCCCGCAGGACTGGCTCGATAAAGGGGATGAGTCAGCTCCCATCAGGTAAATCTCACATGTGCTGTCACTTTGGTACTGGTGATGTTTCCATCTCAGCTGTTTGTCCAGGGGAAATTAAAGCGAAGCAAGGCTATAGGCTTTGGGCAGAGACAGAAAAATGAGACTGGAGAAAACAGGTGACTGTGGGTGTGTGTGTCACCTCTTAGAGCTGCTCCACCATGTACACAGGAGCAAGTGTTCTAGCTGTGACTGTGTGCTTCAAGTTCACATTGTGGCCCTTAGTAGGACAGCAGGATTGTTTTCATCTGAGCTTTTATTTTTCCAGTAGACTCTGGCATGATTATTAAGCCACTGAAACATTGTGTGTGGGAGAAATAAAGGTGTTGTGTATATAATTACAAAGAGAGTGGTTTCTCTTTTATTCTGTATGCAGCAGTCTTGGCCATCAGCCCAAGCCAGAGCTTCCCAGGAGCACCAGCAGGAGCTGTGTTATGTTAGCCTTGCTTTGTTCAAGAGTTGCTTGCTTTTTTTTTTTTTTTAAAGAACTTTGCACATGTTTTGAGTTTTCCTACTGCTTGAATTTTATTAACCAGGACCATGTAGTCAGAGTGTCATTTTATTTTTCTCTGTAAGAGAATATTTTACATTACAGAAATGGAATTTTCTAAGGAAATGCTGTTACAGGAATTGTGAAGGTGTTTTTGAGAATTGTTACAGTGGGAAAACAGGAACTTATGTGAAAAGACCTTTCTTTCCCCTGCATTTGAAAATTCACATCTCCGAGCCCTTCATCTCCAGTGCAGACTCTTGTCTAACAGTTCCTCTGAGACATACCGTGCTGGGTTAAGGGTACTATTGTTAGCAACAGTTGAAATAAATGCTAAAAAATATGAAGCCCAGGTATGCACTTTAGGTTTCTCTTACATGGTTTTAGGATCTCTTAGGAAGGATACAAATTACTGCCTTAGAGTCATCTTCATTTTCGTCATATCAGCTTCATCTTAAAGTAAGCTAAAACTCTACTATATGGTCCCACTGTGGGCTCTGACAGAGAAGCTGATGTACTTCCCTTCCAGTGTAAAGTTGTCAGGTCTTTAAATGTTCATCCAAGCACTTCAAACAGCATACCCACCTGAAAAAATCCAAGTGATATTTTAGAATTGAAAAGAGGCAGACAAACTGGTCACATTTCTAAGGGATCACATTTCCAAGTGATCAGCTGGATGAGACCACCTCACGGGATACACCCCTCATGCAGAGTAATATTTCAATCTGTATTTGAGCAAGTGTTGCAGGTTGTACTTAAGTTCATGCCCATGCCCTCTGACTGCAAAACAGAGCTATAGTAACATTAACCTTATTTACTACAGGACAGCACAGTCCATCATCACTGACCCTTTACTTGGCTTAAAACCTCAATGAGCAGCAAGGTAATTACTTAGGAAATCAGTTTTCCTGGATAATGTGCCCTGCTCACCTCACATTGTTTTAAAAGTGCAGATGTTTTATACCTGTTTTACTCAGTCCTGAGAAATAGTTTATTAATGAAGGAATATTAATCAGCCAAAGCTTCCATTCCTGAAGCCAGGGTTTCAGTCTTTCATTCCTGAAGGGTTTCGCATACTTCATGACTTCCAGTTTGTGAAATCTATATTAATCCATACTGTATTAATTTTCATATGGACTGATCCCGTATTTGAGTATGTTCTATTGTGGAGACAATGATCAAGTAACAGGTAAGACTGAACTCAGACGTTAAATCTCAACAAGATCTTAGACATTAATTCAGTGGTGGCGGGTCATGCCCTTCCAGGGCATGGAAGCTGCATCTGCAAAATACTTCTGGAAATCCAACTACGTTTTAGTAGCTGGCTCCTGAGAGCAGCAATTTTATTCTGAACCCAAGTGAAGAAACCCTCCAATTCAACAGTGCATAAACTGCCCAGAGACAGATGAGACAAGCAGCACAAGGAGGAGAGCGCCCAACCCTTGCTGGCAAATATCAGAATTGTGATTATCACATTGTGATTGCCTAAGCACCTCTTCTGCAAATTAAGAATTACATGCCCTAAAGTGCAGAGATATCAACATCAAACCATGACCACTTATGTGTCTCCCTGGGCACATGTGCTTTGAAGGCAGTGATCTAGGAGAGCTGAGCATCCACTTTATAGCCACACTGCACTGGGTGCAGATGGGTCTCCAAAGCAGTAGAACCTAGATGAATTGGTTAAAGCACTTGGCTGTTTTGTTATTCCTGCCTGTAGAAATACAATGCAATTTTGTGGCTTTTAAGTGATATGCCAGTGTAGTTAGGGTAATAGAGAGTGAATGTGTGAGTGTTACTGATTAAAAGAATCAAGAAGTCTGTATTTAGGACTGAGATTTGAAAGCATCCGTGATAGGAACTTAGTAGAATTTTTAAAGTATATTTTCAAAAGGAAGGCAAAGTTAAGCTAGTGAGCAAATATTTTTAAAAATCTCCGTTTTATTGGTACAGATTTTGGTTTTGTAATCAACTTTCCAAACCAGGTACTGCAGCCATGATTTCTGTTTCAGTCCACTTTGCAAGACCTGCAGATGGGTCCCCATTGATGCTGATTGGATCCATGTATGGTGCATTCATAAGATTGCAGGACTGTTCATCAACATGAGAACTGCAAGTTCATGCTAACACTCCTCCTCTTAAAGCTTCCTTTGACACTGTCTTCAGCAAGTAGTGGATTTGGCTTGTGCCTCTCTGTGTGTCTGTGAAAGAAAAGGTTTATAACAAATAACCTTGTGACTGGTTTTTTGGTTGGTGTAGCTGAATACTTCCTGCCAGATCTCCAAAGGGATTAAAGATTTTCAGCATTAAGAAACGTGTACCCTGGTGTCAGTGAGGATCAGAGCCCTGGCATTTCTCAGGTTTGCATTGTGTGAATAAATATCATCGCTCGGTGGAATTGGGTGAGACATTTAGAAAGCAGGGTCCAATTCCTGTTTTCTTCTGGGACTACAAAACAGAGATGTTTACTTCTTTTCTAAGATTTTTCCTATTTAAAGCCTGATCCTCTAATTCCTTGAATACTGACAGTGGTGTAATCCTACACAGAGCCTTGCTGAGAAGGAGCAGGAACTGTCCCTCAAGTCAGTGAGGCACCATAAAGGCAATCATGTCAAGTGTGCACCATAAAATGTCACATCAGCTGTTGTGGTCTAAGTGACAAAGGGATGTGGCCTTGAAGTGCTAACAAAGGTAAAGGAATAGCAAGAACAAAGTGTCAGATTTTGTGAAGATTTCTAATACACTTTAAAGTCGGTTCTTCTTTTTCCCCAACGTTAATACTCTGAACTTCAGAACAATTGATGTTCCCTGAATCAGCTTCTGCAGGCAATCCATTTTACATGTTTGACATTTTTTGATGTGAGATGTCTCTAACTTGAAGATTTAAGTAAGGATTGTTATTTTGACACGCTGTGTCCATCACATCATTTTCCGTTTGTGTTCCTGAGTGCATGCTGCCCCAAAATGTCCTTATCGTCTGGCAACAAACTGTGTAACAAAGGATCCTGCTTCAGAGGGTTTCTAATGAATTTGACTATGCATTGAAACAAGATGGGGGTTTTAATGCATGCTGTATTTTTTTCTGAGTTTTGGAACAGCAAGGAAGGTTTCTGGTATTCTGAGCTCTGGCTCTGACTCATCTTCCCTCACCTGCCGTGATTATGATGGACTGCTCTACATTTGATTTCTTGATCAGCAGCCACTAGCATTAGAGTCATTAGTCAGCCTCACTCAGCCAAGCACTGCACAGCTTTCCGTTTTATCTTCCTCCAGCAGCAGTGGTGCATTTCATTGTTGCATATGTTCTCACTTAACTGCTTTAATATGCCATAGCTTGGTACCAGTAGGAACGTGTATGTGCATACTCTGCATCAGTCACTCGAGAAAGCACGTGTGTCTTGCTCATGGATATAAATTAGAGTTTGATGTGCCCCCAGTGAAGTGTTTTCTGCTGCCTCCTTTAGCTGGGAGGGGTGTGTGTTCTTCTCACATGCAAGTCAGGTCCTGTGCTGCACTGCCATAGTAATGCTCATAAAGCCATGTTGGGTTTTCACTGCTCTGGGAAGAAATCTATCGTGTACCTAATCTTAGGAAAGTAAAGTCTTTCAGGATGAATAATGCTGTCATGTAATAATAACACTAGCTGCTGTTTATTGGTTTGATTATGGCCATCTTGTCAGTTTTTGGTTCACAGGAGCCTGTAACGGAGCAGTTTCTTTTTTGTTTGCCCAGGTTCTGATAGATATCCTACCTATTCCAAAAAATACACTTCCATGGGTCATCAGAGAGTTATTTTACATACATATTTGCCCTGCCTTTCTAGTTGAGCATTTGCTTGTCATTTATTTTCCCCTGTAGCTTCTGAGCAGCAGATTTGTCCTTGAGTTCTATTCTCAGGGGCTGGTGTAACACTTTCCTGCAAAAGACACAAGTTGTAAGAAAAAATAAATATTTATGCAGGTACCATGCAGGTTTCCCCACTTACCTGCCAGGCCAGGCATGAGGTGCTACTTAAGAACCTGAATCAAAGAAACATTCTGCCAGGGGAGGTGGAAAACTCAGAGATATGATGTGTGATGTGTCATTTGAATCTTGTTTTCTCTTTCTTTATATCTATATATATATATTTGTGTTTATATATTTATTTATAGTTGTATTTGCATTTATGTGCGAACATTTGTCAGTTATCCTGAAAATTGGACTTGGATGCCCTGGGAACTGTTTCAAATGTGACATGATTGCATGATGGTTTGTAAGTAGATAGATGGATAGATGGATAGATAGATAGAGAGAGAGATAGAGAGAGAGAGAGAGAGAGAGAGAGAGAGAGAGAGAGAGACAGACAGACAGACAGACAGATAGATACCTTAAGGCAGGGGAGAAAGATGCACAAGGGAGGGGAAGACTTACTGTATCACATATAGTATGTCTGTCTAGTGCTCATTCTTTTCTCCTTCACTTGTTCTTGACAATGCCCACAGGCAGCATCTTCTGTTGTCTGTAAAGGGATGGAGGGGGATGCACCTGGCTGGAGAAATGGGTATGGCAGCTGCTGGAATTTTGCTGACAGAGCTGTGTTCTGGGCATCTCACTGAAACAAAATAGTTGTTACTCAGACCTACAGGAAGTGCCATCTCCGTTTCCAGTACCCCCTCCCATAGCAGGGACTGTCCTCTCCAACTGTGCCTCTCTTCCCTCCAGCTCCCTGCACTGTGCCTGCTGCAACAGGCAGGGAGGGAGAGTTCACAAAGCACTGCTCTCTCTGCTTCATCCCTTTCCCCAGAGCATTACTCAGAGTAATGTCTTTCTCATACCCCCCTTGCCACAACCATGCTATCAGATAATTTCCACAAATTGACTATGCTGTGTCTTTCTCCAGTGCAGAATCAATACAATCCTATGCTGCATTGTAAGCTTTTAGCTGCAAAATCCATTTTGCTGTGTTTCCCACATTATCCTTTAAGTGCTGCTGTTGATGATAATTTATGCTTATAACATTCTCAGTTGTGTCAAAGAATATTCCACAGATCTGTTAAGTTTCACAGCACCTTTGAGGTGTTGGTAAAAAATAGCACACCTGTAATCGCTATTTTTGTGATACCTTCCTTCTAAAAATGTCACTGTTTTACTAGAAAGTGTATGATTAAAGAAAAAAGATCGCTTTATCTAAAGCAGGTGTTGTTAGGTCAATATATTGTGTTGTGAAGCTGTGAAGGGTAAAGTGCATGCACCTTCTCCTGTGCTGCCCCGTGACTGGTGAACATGCTAACACAATTGCTTTTGCTCATGTATCCATTTCTAGCTTTCAGGGAAAGTCTGCTGCACTGAACTAAAAGTGGTACATATAATGGAGTATTTCAAGTACTGGAAAAACCCAGTGCTGATGGCCAAGTGAAGATCTCCTGCTTTTTGGGAAGCAGGTGTTTTCAGAAGTGTTTGCAATATGTCAATGTAACATTGAAATCCAGTATAAAATTAACCAGCTATTTGTCAGGATTTATCCAGAGCAGAGCCATGGCCTTCTCAGATCAGCTTCTGGGGTTGCAGCTGTGCTGCTGTGCAGAAGAGCAGTGGCTGCAGGCAGCCAAATTCAGGTAGAAAAAGACACTGTCCATGGCAATTTTTGACTGACTTCTCTGAAAAGCTGGATGTGGTTCCTTCTGTCGTTGCACTGCTCTTGTTGCTCAGTCCTGAAGAAATATTTTCCTGAATAAGCCACAAATGCTTGTGGAGTCTATATTTGATTATATCTAATGAGAAGAAATAAAACTTAGAAGGAAGAGAAGGAGCTGCAAAGGCATTCCTTGGTGGAATTCATCTGTGAGTGATGATTATGTAGTTGCATCCAAAATGTATTTCTCACCCTCATTCAATTAACAACTCAGCGTTTTAATGGACAGAGCCGACAGCTGCAAAAACCCATCCCCCAGAGAGAGGGAGAGAGGGATTCCAGCACCTGAGAGCTGTCTGCAAAGCCTAGCAGTACCATTCCTCATTAGAAAGGAAGGAGAGACATCCTCATGGGAGCATCCTGCCACTGTAAGGAGCTGCCTCCAGAGGGTATCTGGGGAAGAGGCAGGGCTGGAAGGAGAATGAGCCTAAGCAAAGCAGTGATTCTTCCCCATCTCACCTTCCTTTTTTTTCATCATGGTTAAAACTTATTTTTTCTTTAATCTCTCTGTGCAGGACACCAGCCATGATTGGATGCTCATTTGTAGTGGACCGAGAGTATTTTGGTGAGATTGGCTTGCTTGACCCTGGCATGGAGGTCTATGGAGGGGAAAACATCGAATTGGGCATGAGGGTGAGTAACAAAGACAAGACTTTGTGCCACGTCCATTTGCAAAGAATGACGGGGAGCTTGTGGCCCAACAGAATTACTGTCTGACTATTATGGCTATTATGCTGGAGTAATTGATACTGCAACTCTATCTGGAATTGACAGTCCCAGGAAATGAATGTTTCTGGCCTTATTGGCCTTGAGAGAACTGATAACAGGCAGAAATATGGTTATTGTTTCATTCTGTCAGTGTCTGAACCCAATGAGAAAGAGTTCCCCTTTCCCAGTAGCTTTGCTTGTGCAAACAGCTACACTATGTCTCTTTGTGCTCATTGCCCTTAGTTGGTATGGTACATTTGTGGCCTAACAGAAGCAATACCTATAAAAAACTAAAGCCAGGCTGGTAGAAGTCAGTTGTAAGGTTCTACATATGACACATGATGAATGCTGAGATATTTTACATCTTTAAGGATCCTCCTTACAGAATAAGAACTATGGGGTACAGGTATTTGATCCTGTCAGACAGGTCAGTGTGAAGTGTGGGAGCAACATCAGTACACCCCGTGCTCTGGACCTATAACAGGTTTGATACTTGTGATCCTTTAACCTTTTTTTCAAGGTAGTGCTTCCCAGCAAGTCATTCTTAAGTCCAATGAACATGTCTTTGCTTAGCATTTGGAAATTAGCCCACTTAATGTTGCATGAACACAGTTTCCTCATTATAAAGCTGACTGTTTAATTATTTTCCCCTTACACTTTATCCTCTGCTTCACAGTAACACATCCCTGGTGCATGTAATGTGCTCATTAAAGCATATATTCTGCTCATGGTGAAACATTGAACACCAAATTAGTCCATTCTTTTTCTGACTCTTTTTTTCTAAAATGGCTGCAAACTCCTTCACACTAGTGGGCTGACGAAGAAGGTCACTGCAGCAAGAGTTTATTTTCACATATGGATGTGTATTTATTATTCCAGCATTGCAAGAGGGATGGGGTTTGTAATGGGACCATGTGAATACACTGCTTATACTTTAAGGTTCAGAATTCACATAGGGGACAGAAAAACTGCTACCACAAATCATCCAATTTTCCTTAAGAGAGTCAGGCTATTACCAGGATTGTGTGAGCTTTCCTTTATCATTGTGCAGGGCTTTGAGCTGTTTGAAACTTTTTCCACATGGCTGCTCCCAGAATAGATTGAACACTCTGGCAAAACTCTGGCGTAGTTGATGAATAAGGCTCCTAAGAAATCTGAAAGCTGTCGCTCTTCCTTAGACGAGAAGAACTTGCTGAGTATGATTAGGGCTTTTGGTAAACAGAGGCAAAGATTTTAATAGGATTATGAAATGGCACCTGCTTGAAGAGACAAGGATTTGAAGTGGATGAGGACAGGTTTTCAAGGGTAGGGGACCTGTTAAGTCCTGCAGAAACCTTGGATCTAGAAACCAGCTTTCATGCTTTGGGTTTTATCTTGGTTGAGGGGGGGTTTTGCCCTATGAGAAAAACTAACCCTACTGGTTGGAAAAGGTTTAAGAGTTTGTTCGTTCTGAAATAAGCTGTACATCCGTAGTATGGACCTGTTACTCTGTGTTACTCTGTGTTTGCAGCCTGGATCTATCGTGGAAAGGAGTATACAGTGTCTGCCTCCTAATTTGCAAATCCTATGCCTGATCCCCTCCTGTGTGTCTTTCAGAGCTGTCAGAAACTAACAGCATGAAAATAAACAGGAACCTTCTCCCCTCTCTCTGAGATATTTATAAAATCATTGTGAATTTACCGAGGTTGTTTTTTTAACTCCAGAATCTCCATGTAAGTTGCAAAAAATCACTCCTTTCCCAGGGCACTGACCCACACTGGGATATTTGGTGCGTCCCCTATACCTATACAGAGGGATGCTGTTAACCACATGTGACTCTGCTTGTATGAAGGAAGAAATAAATGAAGAAAAAAGTAATGAACAAGTAAAAAAGTAATATAATAATAAATAGTAAGATGTAGGAAAAGTAGTGGCACAGGTTTGGCTGAAAACAGTCCCTACTTAAAATAGCTGTAACAGTAATCCTTTAAACTTTTTGCAAACTGTTATCATGTTACTGCTAAAAGAAAAGCGATTAAGTTTGGAATGTCTGAATTAGATTACATTTCATCTAATGAACCCTTGTTTAAATTGTTTTAATAAAGCGAAATAGAGAAACTCAGTGAAACTAATGAGCTGATTTGAGAGGATACTGTTTGATAACCCAGCTAATTCCCATTAAACCTATTGTTTATTAAAAAATCATGATCTTGGGTATTCCACTATTGGCTTTGCCCTTTTCTAAATCACATGGGTGGAAATATTTAAATAGTTAAACCTAAGTGATTTTCTGTATTGGGTGAGCAGTGCAGCAACTAGCTGGGGCAACTTTGTCTATTGAAAATATTTAGAGTTCTGCAGCTCTTTTTTAAACTCATTTTCTTTTTTTTTTTTTTTTGTGTAAACTTCACATTGGTTAGAGCTGCAGCATTCTCCTGATGGGGCAGCTCAGGGTCTGTTTGCCAAGCAAGGGAGATTCTGCTTTGGTTGAGAAAAGGCTGTTCTGGGAACTAAAAGGGACATGGACATGTTTGCAGGTTTGTGATAGTAAACAAATAGATGGACACATACATTATGTCATCTTGTACTATATTTTTCAAAGATGACAGTTTCACCACAAGGTAGATAATACAGGGTGGAATTCTGTTATGGACAAATGGTGCTATTCCCTCACTGTTCACCAACCAGCTACTGAAGCTGATGGAAATTGTCTATGAGCACCTGGAAGCTGATTTTCGCCAGGAACTTACAACATGAAATGGTGCTGTCCCCTCTGTGGATGAGTTGCCCTTCAAGAGGCTGGTTAGCTGTATTCAGGCAACCACCACAGTGCTGTGCTGACTCATGTACCCATGTGGGTCCAGCGAGCAGTAGATAGCACTGTCTTCATTTCAGCTCTGGTTCAGCTGTCCTTTGCCCAACCAAGAGTAAAGGAGAAAGAAAAACAATGGCATTTTCTCCTGCAGCTAAGCTCTGGATATGTCATGCCCAAAGAAGACACTCTATATTCAGGGTAGATCATGTTCACCTTTGCTGCTCCTGAACATCTCTGATCTGTAATACAGAGAGGTGTCCCGGTAGTAAGAGAAATTCAAGCAGTGCTTGAATGCAGAGGAAGACGGGGATCCTTTTAAGTCAGGGTCCCAGATGTTGACCCTGTAAGAAACTGCTTGATTTGCAGGCATCATGTAAGTTCCATTCCTAGTGGGAGCTACAGGCACACTTAATTATGTAGAAAGGGATCATATAAACATTAAAAGCCTAGTTTATGATTTAACCTAATACAAGCAGTTTATGATGCATCTTTTTATAGCGAGTCATTAATCATTGCATTGAGGTTCTCTCACTTCCTCTGGTGCTCCTGTGAGAAGGTGAATGAATTGCTGTTCCTTTTACTTTGTACCCATCAGCTGTAATGGTGGGTGGGAAAAGATCAAGCATTTATTTTAAAGGATGCTCTAGTAGAAATTAAATTCTGCTTCCACTGTTAAGAATTCAAATAAATTAAATAAAAAATACGTTGCCACATTGACAACTGGAAGTAAAATCTTTTTTCTTTTACGGCCAACATCAACTGGCCATGCTGCTTTATACTCAGTAGCGCTGTGATACACCTCAAAGGAGAGAATCTGCATCAGCTGATGAATTCTCAGAGGTGCTAACTCAGAGATTTGAATAAAAAACAAGCAAAACAACACCATCCTCTACCCCAACTAACGACTTATCCAATTTGAGAGGTCTGAAAGAAACCTGCTGCATAAAAGCTTCTGGCCAGAGAAATGAATTAGAGATGTCCCTGGGTACCAGTGTAGTAGAGCCACTTACGGTGAATCCCAGTGATGGCTTGGTTCTCCAGCAGAACGTACCTAGATGCTCAGGGCTGGTTGTGTCCTCGGCTCATGCAGATGTGTGACAGGTAACTTTGGCCACTTTTGTGGCAACTGTCAGTGGCATGGCCCTGGGAACACACAGCTCATCAAGACTGAAAAGAATAGCCTGAAAACAGGATGAAACTCAGATCATGTGCACTCCTTGCTGCTGTGGTTTGGTGACAAAGGCCAAGCTGCCTAATGAGATCAAGCATGGGTTGTGTATACAGAAGCACAATCCTACCTCTGGGTTTGCAAAAATACAGTGTGTACTGTAAAAAAAATCATGATGCAGATGCACTGAAATCTCTTTATGAGGAAATAAAACTCATTATGTAATGGGCTTTCATACCCAAGCAAATCATTATACTTTCCAAACTTTTGTTATATGCCCTGCCTTTACTTTCTTTAAAAATAGATGAACTACATTTTCTCTGAACAGAAATGCTAATGGTAGATGGTTGAGTAGTGAATTCTTGACCTGATTTTATTACCTTTTGCAAAGGAGATTTAGATTCCTTTGAGCAGTCAGTGTTTTAAATGCAGATTCAAGGCTAGTATGCTGTAATAAAAATGTCACAAGGTTTATGTATAGCAAACTTTAATTCTGAATTCTGGACAATGCTTTTTGCACTGTGTGATTCATGTGGCCAGGTCCCTGGCCTTAGAACTAAGTAAAAACTCCATTCTGGAGAGTGTCTCAAAATTGCAGGTTTTTTTCCCGCAGTGAAAATTGTACAAAAATACAGGTTAATCAAAATACCTTGCTTTGGTAAATCCAAAAATACTTCATTTTTATTTTGACCTTTCCCAAGCTGTAATTTTTAGTAGAAATCAATTAAGTTTTGAATGAAAATTTTAAAATTAAAACCTTTTAGTTTAAAGACGTTTAATCACTTGAATGATGTTAACAAAAACCCGCAATTGCTGACAGCTGAAAATGTAGTACATTCTGTCTTAGACGTGCCTATTCACACTGGAGTGCAATAAATCAGCATGAAGTTGAACACTAACTCCTTTCCCAGGAGTCTCATTTTCCTGCCTAAGCAATATCCTAAGAAGTGATGTAATCTGCTGTTATTGGAAGTTGCCCCATTGCTTGGGTTGCAGAGATCTCCGTGATAAATCTCCCAAGTCTCACCCTCTAGATAAGGTGTAAAGGTGTCCTTTTTTTCTATCTCCAGTTTAATTTAGCAGTTGTATAGGCATTTCCTATGGTAAAAGAATGTTAAGCTTGTAAAGTCAAGCATTAAGAAATTATGAAAGGATAGAATTCATGGTGCCGATTACATTTAATTCACAGCTCCTTTACCCCTGCAAAATATGGATTGGAGCAGTCTATTCTGTGGTGATGTGCATAAGTGATGAGCAGGGTCCTCAGCCTGTCTAAGTGTTCAGCATCTTCTAATTCCATTGGAGAGTTCCACAGATTCAAGCAGGATGAGATTAGGCTTGACATTTGTATATAGCAGTAATGAATTCTGTCTGGAAAAAGAGACAGACTTAGTGGTAAGTGAAGAAGCTCATACAGGCTTTAAATCCCAGGCTGCCAAACCTTGGAGTGTTCAAAGCCACCAGGAGTCACCACTGGTGATTCTCCATTGCCAAAGTGGGCAACTGCCAGTCCCAATGGGCTGCACAGGGTGTTAATTATTAACACCTTGTAGAGAGCTGTCAGGGCCCTGGGTACTGTGATCCTGGTTCTGCAGTTGTATCCCCACAGTAACAGGGGCTCGTGTCTCTGTGCAATGAACCCAAGAGCTGCAGTGGTGCCAGCAAGCAAGAAAATGGTGAGAAAGCAGAGGATAGGCTGATTCCACTGCCAACCAGCAAAAGGACCAATGTTCAGATGTCTGACATCAGTCATGTTCCATCCCAGAGGATTGTCTCTGTAAAGGATATTCCCCCACAAGAAGGAATAGGATGTACAAACAATGTAAACCAAAGCCAAACAGCTAAAAGATGGATGGCCCTTGGCCTCTTCTGTGTTAGAATACTTGTGTTTTTCTCTGACCAGATCATTAATACAGTCTTAATTGTACTTTAAATGAGATGTATGATCCCGTTTTTGGGGACAGAACCCAACTCCCTGCCTGTCTACAAATTCTTTGAACCACACTGTTCTTTTCCATTTTTTTTTTCCTCCTTCTTTCTTATTTTCTTCCTTATTTTTCTATTTATCAAACTGGAGATAACTCTAACCTGGAATGGAAAACAATGGTTTCATCAGAACACAGTGCAATGGTGGTCTAGCATGAAATTGCCAGCACACTACAGGATAGAGCTTGTGAATGCTGTTAAAAACACTCTCTAAAGTGGGAGCATTGGAAATAGCTCAGAAAAGAGCATCTGGCCATTTGGCCTCAATATCACATCATGCTCCATCGAGTGTAACATTTTATGTTACAAACTCTTTCATGTACTAGGACATTATCAAAGCACAAGGCTGGAGATTTCACAAAGAGATCAACAGTGAAAGAACTGAGGAAAGAAAATGCTTCCTTAGTCTTTGCCACTTTCTTCTCAGCCACCTTCCTGCAGATTTGATCTAAATCCAACACAGCTTCCTCTGCAGAGGCAAGTGTGAACTGAAAGAGAGAGAAGGGGAAAATCAAAAGAAGTTGTGTGCTAATTGTGTTGAGATTGAAATAGGTTACTCTTGCCTAATGATGAGTCTGAATCAAACACTAGACATGCGCTACAGCTGGTCAGAAACTTTCTAATACAACCTATTTTCTGTTGCAAAATAACAGCTCATACAGAACTCCAAATGTTCTTTAGAACTCTAAATTTTTATGCTGATTACTGTAAGCCTGGCTTGGGCTTTTGTGTACCCAGAGGTGCCCAGCTGTCAGTTCTTAGCTGAGTCCCAGCACACATGGCAAAAGATTTGAGTTTTTTTGAACCCTCTTGAATCTTTTTCAGAACTCTGACAAAACAAAGAAAACAAACCAAAAAAGCCCAACCAACCAACCAAAACAAAACCGAACCAGTTCTGTGGAAAGAATCCTTTTTCCCCACAAAAAAATGAGATGTGAAAGTGTTTCGGGATACCAGCTGTTCCCAGAGCAAGGGGATGCCCATTCACTAATTGACTTTTTGAGTAGCTCCCCAGTTGGTTCTCATTTTTCTAGGGATGTGAGAGGTTTAATCAGAATTTCTAGGAATTACAGAGGATGCTTACAATGGCAGAAGTCCTTCCAGCCTGTGGAGTTGGATCAAAGATTTGGCATGGGCCAGAGTCCTGTGTGGTGATCCCCAGCCCAGCCCAGCACCACGGGTAAATCCTGGAGAAGCAGCCAGTGTATGTGAGACCCACAGCATTTCCAGAGTCTCTCTCGTAAATTTTGTTTTCTACATGGAAAAATAGGGAAACAGGTTGGCTGAAATGCTTTATTGGCACATTTATTGCAGCTTACACAGCTCCATATGTAGTTTCACTCCTTGCATGCTGCAGCTTGTCTGGACACATACAGACAAATTCCTTCTGCATCCTCATATGTCATTGTTACTTTTCCATGAACATCAGATTAGAGTGCATAGCAGTGTTAGACATATATATAATGTGCACAAATGCATTGGTCAAAATGCCAATTGCTTTCCATTGGTAACTTTCTTCCAACATAATGGAAAGGTGTTAGCCATTTAAAAGAGAGGAAAAACAAACACAAAATGACATAACTGTCATTTCTATTTGTATTCTAGGCTTAGAAAAAGCAGATCTCACTGAAAAATCCTATTTAATATGACATTGAGAATTTATAGCATGAGAAATGCTGCCAAGGAGAACCAAGAAATATGTTTGCAAAATCTGTGTAGGGTGCAACTGCATATTACATATTCAAGTGTTTTGACTGTTACAAAATAATCTATTTGCGTGTTTTGGTAAAACTGTAGCTGCATATTTCTACCTAAAATGCCACTTAGATTTCCTCCATATCTCTAATAGCATGTCATTTGCACAAATATCTTCCTATCAGCATAAAAACAAATTATGCAGTAACTTCAGAGCATGTCCTGCCTATAATTCCTGGCACACTCTGAGGGAGCAGGTAAATGAGTATCTCTCTGTTGAACCATGAGGAAACTGAGGCAGAAAGCACTAACAATGTCCTCATGGGATTTCTGAGAGTCTTTTGGTGTCAGAGCCCAGGTTCAAATTATCTAAAATAAACTTTATTGTATTTCTCTACTGTTTGGTCTGAATTCAACCCTTGAAATGATGACTGGAGGTTACAGCACAAGCATGCATTGCAAGGATTCTCTTTAAAATTCCTGTGTTCCTTTAGGGCATGATTGAGTGAAGAAAGGACAAGGGTGATGGACTTAAGAGGAATAGGCAATTTCTAAAGCCTGATTCTGCATAGGAGTGTGAGAGCACATTCAAAGCAATTCTCTTGAAATCTGTTTTTTCTATTCCTCTTTCCAGCTGATCTCGACACGTTGTGCTGGCAGGTACCTAGTGAGTTGTGCAGGACATACATCATAGTCCCTCTTCATTCCTTTCCCTCACTCTTTTTACCCCTCGTCAAGAAATTCATTGACTCCTGAACAGCTGTACTGCAGGAACATGCAGTTACAACCTGCACCAGTGCACGTGCTGGGTTGACTGGTGAGTCTGTGACCACTGAGTTGTGAATGGTGCTGCATTCCTACCCTTCTGTCTGCGGTTCAGCCTTCCCTGCTCCTGATCTGAGCGTCTGTTGCCCTGACATTGCGCCTTTAGCCGAGAGGCGCTGATCTGCCAGACCCTGTGAGCCTCAGAGAGCTGCTGACAGTTCAGCTCCAGTTAGCTGCAGTTCAAGGTCAAACGGGACTTTAAAATATGAATAAATGTCAGGGTTTGCTGGCACATCGATCTCAGTCTTTTTGATTACTGCCAGATAGCATGAATAAATTAGCCTTGACAGGTGCGATAAATTGTATAGACTACTGATCTCAAACAGTAAATGTTAGAGAAGGACGTGGAAGGCCTGGAGGGGAAAATACCCTCTGCAGATGCTTGCATTAAGTGAGGTGAGCTTTGATACAGGGCTCAGGAGTGATCTTCAGGCAGGAGGAGGCCTTTTGTTCATTTGAGATTCTGAGCCAAGCTGGGACATGCCTCCTACTGACGTATTGACTTCTTTGTGAGGAGTTTTGGTTACTGTGCCTTACAAAGTGAGAGGGCTCAGGCCTTCCAGATTCCAAGAGGGAACATTGGCAAACAGGTCTCTACTCACAATAAAACAGAAGTTGAGGGCACTGGAAGTGGCTTTTGATGTGCTTTAATACTATGCTTGGCACTGTAAAGCCATGACTAATTTGCATGTGAGATGTAGGCTTTGCGGGGACTTTTTACTTGGAAAATGGTGCTATTCAGAGAAACTCACATAACATACAGCACATGCTTTCTTCTCTATGATTTCCTGCAAAACATAACTGAGATTCTTCATTTCCCTTCTATGCATAAGTATTAGCAATGTCAATCACAAGTTAATTATATTTCTAATAAGCAGTTTTTCTCTTTTGTTGATTGCTAAATGAGCATGTGAAAAGAATTTGAGGATAGAGTGTTCATGTGATCCTACTTCATGTGTCTCCATCTGAGAACTTTCACAGAATCACAGAATCACAGAATCGCTAGGTTGGAAGAGACCTCCAAGATCATCTAGTCCGACCTCAACTAGACTAGACTATGTCACCAAGTGCCACGCCCAGCCTTTTTTTAAACACATCCAGGGATGGTGACTCCACCACTTCCCCGGGCAGTCCATACCACAACTTTATTACTCTTTCTGTGAAAAACTTCTTCCTAATATCTAACCTATACCTCCCTTGAGGCAGCTTGAGACTGTGTCCTCTCGTTCTGTCAGTTGCTGCCCGGTGAAAGAGACCAACCCCCACCTGACTACAACCTCCTTTTAGGAAGTTGTAGAGAGCGATAAGGTCACCTCTGAGCCTCCTTTTCTCCAGGCTAAACAACTCTAACTCCCTCAATCCTTCCTCATAGGGCTTATAATTTTCTTAAATTTACAATCAAATATTACAGTCCTCTCCAATATAAGACATATCAGAAAACCAGACTTTGTGTCAAAAACATTTAGATTTGTTCTTTTCTATGTACTGTTATCTTTTAAACATGCCCTCTTTCTGCAGCATCATGCCCACATTCTGTCTCTCCATCTTGACAACTCATCTGTGTGTTTGTGTATATAATTCTGTGTATACATATTTATATGTAATAGGGATCATGGACTAGTGTTCATTTTGGGCCATTCTTTCTCCCAGGGCTTCTGTGAAGCACTTGGATTTATGCTGAGACACTGAACCTCATAGTTTGGTTAATCTGAAATGCACATTTTAAATACAGAATCATTTTTCTCTCCAAAAGCAAAAATGTATGGATGTGATGCTACATTTTGTAGCAAAAGAATAAAAGGTAGAATCTTTGGTTTTGTTTCATTCAGTTCTACAAAATGAAAGCAGGAGAGTCTAAACTCACTGGATTTTAAATTTTCATTGTGAATGTTTGACATAACTCCATTGTGTTAACTATAAATATACAACTACCAATTTTACACATAAATTGTCCCATTAATATAATAATCAATAGCACATGTATAATTTAAAGGGGACTATTATAAATGTGTTGTTTATATGCCAAAATGTTTGGGTCCCGTGATGAAATGACACATCTTCAATATATGTGTAGTGTTAGAACGGAAGGAGTTAGCAAAGAATATTTTTACTTATATAGAAATGCCTTTATGTAAAAATTGTATAAGACAGAGAGAGGTTTAGAGGGAAAAGGCTGGGAAAGAGAAAAGGGCCTTTCCTATTGCAAGAACTTCAGCAGATGGATGGTATGCAACACTCACTGTGCATGTGATCAGGGTGTTAAGAACAGTGATAAGAAAATGGGGTGAATGACAGAAAGCAGGGTCAGCCACGGTGCTGACTGGTAAGAAGCAAATTGCCCAGTAAGAAGGATTTTAAGAATCATATGAAAGCTCTGGAGAGATTAGCCAATGCAGGCAGGTGTCTCCAAGCCTCAAAATGTGTGCTTTTCTGATTACTGGTATTAGAGAAAAAATATGTATACAAAGCAATAGGGAAGAGAATGAAGATTATACTTTGAAGGCCAGGGAAATATTGTGGTAGACTTAGGAATAGGGGAAAAAAAGCTGTTAAAGTAAATAGATAAGAAAGAAGTATTAGTATTGCTAGAATTAGGTCTTCTTGAACATATACCAAATGAAATGAGGAGGGATTTACTCACAAGAGTCAAAGGATCTTCAGTCAGAAAGGTTGAAGAGAGCATTAAGGATTTTTTTGCATGCCTGCAAAAATACATCTCTATTTCTGCTTAGAATATCTTCTGTTTTCAGATTTGGGGGCAGGGGAGCAGAATGGGACATGTCTACAATTCTATGTCAAACCAAGTTTTGACAGGCATCTCCTGAAAGAAGAGGTTGTACCTCAATTTTCAAACTACCTGTGATTATGCCAGCTTCTTGGAATGCACATGGTCTGTCCCTGGAGGGAAAAGAGATGTGGATAATAAGCCACAGAGCCAAGCCCTGAGTGTCCTGCCCTGAGCACCCTCAGTGTTAGGCCAGACCTGGTATAAACTGAATCCATCCATTAACTTTCCTGGTTTGCCATGCAAGCAGCATAGGCTTTCCTTTGTCTCCTCTTTCCCAGCTCCACCTTAGGGCATTTTTTAACTTGAGGGTCAATGCATTTTGCTTCTGGAGTCATGCTGAGGTATTCTACTCCAGGTAGCAGCAGAAGTAGGAAGTGGGTTTTAAAAAGCTGAATTTAGACCCAGGTTTGTGTCACTCTGTGCTCAGTAGCATTGCACGTGTTTTCATCCTTACAGGTCACTCATGGTTGCCTTCAGCTGAAAGCATAGCAAAAGTAATTGCTAAGGGAAATGTGGTTCATTTTTCTTGTTCCTCATTAATCCATATTCGGTATCTCTTCAGGAGGATGTAGTGTTGTGCCAGTGTTACTTTCTCTCCCTTTCCATTCCTTCTGCCTGTTTTAATTAAGCATAGTCTGTTGTCCATCTTACTGAAGCAACATTTCCTGTCATGTCAAATGTCAAAGGCAGTTTCAACATGAAAAAATAGTAAATTCTTGCCCTTATTAAGATGTTTCTTAGCCCCTTCCCAAAAGTCATTGTCATTGTGCATACCTTGCAGGGCATTGATATATTTTCTAGAGCCCAGGTGTGAATGGCTGACTATCAGCCACACACTATTTATCTCTAGATGTTTTCACAAAAGTCTCTGGGTTAAACAACAAATCTGCTGACAGTTCTGCCTGGTAGTGTTTTGAAATGCAGAGCTAAACCAGGAGTAGAGAAGGTGTAAATGAAACCATGCTGGTTGTGCGTCGGACCCCAGGGTGAGAACCATGAAAACAAGATGCAGAGGGAAGTACAAGTTTGATTTTGCTCAGTTTCCAGCCCTGGCAGGCAGGTGTGGTATGCAAGCAACATTCACTAAATCCTCTCTAGGGCAGTCATTGGGATTTGGAAATCCGTTGCATTCTGCACATGAGCTGGCAACGAAGAAAGTGTTTTGTGGGGATAGTGGAGATGAGCCACTACTCAAGTGTGTGAGACAAATGGCCAGGACTGAGACATCTTGAGCTGTGCAGGGGGAACATTCAAAATTCATGTGATTTTCCCACCTTGGTTCAGTTTTTCTTCCAGTCTTAAATCCTTTCTTTTTGGCATGCCTTTAGATTTTTTCTCCACCTTCTGTTTCCTGCTCTTGCCAATGTATCTCATTCTTTTTCATCACTCTCCTGTCCCTCCGCCTTTCCTGGCTCAGCTCCACCATGCCTTAATGTTCCACATTCTCCTCTAGCTGTGCCAGTGACTTATGAGCACAGTGCTGCTGTGGACACCAGACCTCTTAAGTACCTTAGCAACTCCCAGGAAAGCTCATAAATGTCTTTCACAATGGATGTTCAAAGAAAGGGAAGAATTATAGGTTTAACGAGTTTCTTGCTTAAGAGAAGCCTAGACTAGATGAGAAGGAGAAAACCTGTTACTTGGGGTAGAAAAATATAAATGTCTTTTTAATTGCAAGAACAACTAACACATGTCTTGTCTGGGACATGAAACGATACTGTAAAGGAAACATTTTTGTTTGAACAGAAATTAATTCAGAGGAAAAGTAGCAGAGATTTATGTTTTGTAGGGAAATTAGCCTTTGTTGATCATAGAGCTACCTTTTGGCATCTTCTCTGACTGTAGAAAGATGGTGGAGTTGAGAGTTCTAGAACTGTTATGCATTTGAAAGAAAAATTTGAAATTTGAAACAGTGACCTTGTGGAGTAAACCCAGAGGTGGATGTAAATAGAATCAAGATTAATGGATCAAAGGAAGGCTGGACTCAGATGCACATGGAGAAGTCACAAGATCCTTGAAATCCTCAAGGCCTCAAGAACTAACTCCCTTCTGAGGTTTGTCTGCTGTGTTCTTTACTCACCTGTTTCTTGCTTGATTGTCTCTTCTAGTTCTTTGTTCTCTCTTTCTTTTTGTGGATGCTTGCTTTCAGTGCTGCCTTCCTTCTTTTCATCCATTCATTCCCCCAAGGTAGTTGGATGAAGTAGCTAAGAATTATCCCATACTAATGAGAATCTAATGCTGCCTTCCATCCACTTGATGAAAACAGGCCTTGAGGTCCCACAACACACAAGGATCAAACTGCATAATATAGACATAGTTTTAGTTTTAAAAAAAATCATAGGGTATAGAAGTGGAACAGAAAACAATATTTTAAATTCTTACAGTGCCCTGTATCCTTAAGTCCTGGATATTGTGATACATGGGCTAGGTGGTGCCTCTTCAAATCCACTGCAGCCAAATTGTTTTAGGGATGGTTTTAATGACTGCTTGATATCATAGACAGGCTGATTTGGTTGATTCATGTGGATATTTCAGCTTCCGTGCATGAGTATTCCCAAACTAGTCAGGGCTTTTTGCAGCAACTTGGCTGTGGTGACATCAAGCTGTGGCTGACACTAACTGTGCCAACTTACAGTTTTTGACCTAACAGTTTTTTCTCTCACTTTGATCCAAAACATCCAGGTACCTTTTTTTTTTTTTTTTTAAAAAAAAAAAAAAAAAAAAAAAAAGCAATCACATATGAGTTTCTATTGATTTGTATCAGTGAAATGTTGCAAGTCAATGTATTAGGAACCAGTTTCTGGGAGTGTTCAATGCAACAGGTTTTGAACACCTTAACAAATAGATGTGCACAGACTGGCTGCCTGCATGCAAAGCTGTTTTCACTGAATGGTCATGTTTGTGTAAATGAGTGAGTCCATGAACACATTGATACTGCTGACATTCAGGAGTTATCATTTCCCCATGTGGAAAGTTTTATCTAATTGATCAATGAGTAGATGCAGTTCTGCATGACTTTAGCCAGTATCAAACTGTTTAATAATTTGTCACAGTCATGAGATAACAATAAATGGCCAGAAACTTAATTATCAGTGATGTATAAATTTGAAAAATGTCACTCAATTTCTGAATCACTTGTGAATTGGAAAATAGCCACATCTAGTCTACAGGATAGGTATCATCTCTGAGACACAATGTCTAATATTTGCAGCTATCCTTTTATTTCATATATATTTAGGAAGTGTCTTTTTTGGATGTCCACCTTAATGGACCTTGGCTTCTGGAGAACATAAGCCTTGTATTTCAGGGGGAATTTAGCTCTCTGTCAACTTGGCTGCCCAACAATAGGATCATTCTGTCACCAGTGTTTCTCAGTGATTGACAGTCAGTACAACACTCTCAAGTGACAACTTAATGCTTTTCTACACATCCTTTAGCTAGGTTCGAGTGACATCCATGTATTGGCTCCAGAAAGTTATTTATAAGACTCTGTCTACACCTCAGACTAGTGCAAGATGAAGCATTAGATGTTATGAACTGTGACAACATGGTATCTAGATTTCCAGCCCAAATTTGGACTGGAAAGTAGTGTACATTCTGCTATAGGTATTCATCAAGAACTGAGAAGCCTGATAAATTGCTGTTGAGGTCATTTTCAGAGTAGTGTCTAGCAATGTAGCTGGGCAATTTCCATTAATATTAATGAGAATTTAGCAGATAAATCTCCTTGAATAACTTTTAGAAAATTTACCCTTAATGTGCCTTACATTTCATTAGGCTGAGCTGTGTTTTGTAATTCCATTTAAGAATGGTAAAGTGATAGATATAATAACAAGGGATATGCAAAAACCAGTAGGATGCATATTTCTGCATGACACTGGAGGCTTACAGTACTTTTAAATCAGGGCATCCTGGAATACTATTAACGAAATCCCCTTTAACCTCAAGGGGTAATTTTTTCTAAGTTATCCACAGGGGATTTGGCTGTTAAATTTCCATTAACAGTAATGGGATTCACAATAGTACAAAGCAAGTTCCTCACTAGCCATGCTGAAATTCTACCCCCTGCAGCAATTAATCATGCCCATTGGGCTCATTAATGGAAATATGAAGCAAATTATCTGGCTAATCATAATATGTGATCAATTGGCTCTCCTGCAATAATTGATTGCTGTCTGGTTAAGGCCAACTCAGAGCTTTTATAGCTGAGTGACAAAAGATGGGGTGTCCCTGTCACAGTCGTCAATGCCAAGGGATCTGCAGCTACCAAGGTTTGCAAGCAGCACTTTCTGCTTATATGTTCTTGTCTTCCATCTACTGATTAATGCTTTTCCAGCTTCATTCCCTCTGACTCATCCCTCATATCAAGTCCTGCAGGGGCTTCCCATGAGGATAGTTCTTCCCCCATTGCCTTTACCAGGTGTCAGCAGTGTCTTGATGGAGTTCTGCATCATGGCATAAACTCATTTACCCCATTTTGTTTGACATGTTTTTCAAGGAACATTCTCTGAGGTGATGGGCTGGGTGGTTGCATCATGCCAAGGTCATCCCTGAGATTGCTGGAAAGAGAAGAGACTCTTCAGCATATCAGCTGAAGAGTTCACTCCTCACTGTTGCTCTACTTAAATGTTAAGTAGAATACAAAACTTACCATTTTTTTTTAAATGCTTGGTTAAATTTAAGTCACTTAGTTGATTGGTTTGCGGACTTTCTTCCTCCCTGGCATTCCGTGAAGGCCTAACATTCTGCCAAAAGGTATCTTTAGTCGGGCTGCAAACTCAAATCTTGAGGATATTTTTTGATATACATTATAATAGTATGGGTAAGAAAACTGGCAAACATGCAAATCCAGGAGTGCCATGCAAAAATCAATAGCTTCTCTTCAGGCAGAACACTAATTTATAGCCACACTGCATGACTGTGTCGTTTTCCTAATGAAATCTCCAGTGTGCAGAGGTGCACTAAACAACAAAGATAAATACTGGTGTGCAGAGGAGCATAATACAGATTTATAGCCATAACAGCACACAGAGTACAGATGTTTTGCATACAACCAAGATTGGTTTATGAGCTTTTGCAAGCAGGGGTATCTGTTTTGTAACTACGGACTGTTTTTCAATGGAAATTGAAATTAATAAAGCAACAGGAATCTTAAAGTATATTTTGGTGTCATCCAAATGGCAGTATCTTCTGCATGCCCCACTACATGTGTTTCAGCTCTTATTGAGAGCTGTCTGATGGCATAGGCCGGGTCTTGAAAAGGGAGAATCTTTAAGATCACCTGAGCAACTGTGAAACAGATGTCATTGAAGAAGGACACTTGCAGGAGCACTAAGGCAATTTTTAAAATCTCTCCCAGACTGTGTATTAAGTTAGCCAGGCACCAACATATTGAAGAGCTTTTCATTGCCCACTCTGTCATTTGGCACAGAAACATTTAGTGCCTTGTTATTAATTTTTATATATTCCAAAGCTTATTTCTGCAGAAATCTTGATTTTATTTTTCTTACTGGGGAAAATAAACCAAACTGCTTCTATTATGCTATGTTTCCATGGGGAACCTTACTAATGTACATAATACACAACAGCTGATGGCAAGTGATGATAAGTTGCTGATACCACTGGGAGCCCTGGAATGAGTGGTTTACAAAGCCGAGTAAGTAATGAAAGTCCATAAACAAGACACTCCACGGAGCATCACAGTGACAGAATTTTGGCTCCAAGATTGAGGCTGTTTGGCTGGTATTGGAAATCCATATAACATCCTTTCCTCCTGGCATCTGCTACTTTGAAAAGGTTCAGTTCATTACAATAACAAATTTCAACTAAGCCTGATTACAGTCTGTGGCCTGTTGGACTGATGGCGATGGCCTTACAGGAGCATCTTATAACTTGATCTCACAATAGTGGGTGCTACAGGACGAGGTGTTTGTGGTCATTTGTCACTCCCTGACTTTTGGCAGGGTGCATGTGCCGATTTGTAGTTCATGCAGGTGATCTTTGTAGCCTTTCTGATCAATCCAACCTAATTAAAGGAGTAATCCCCTGGTTTTAGGGCCAATTTACCTTTCCAGGATGCTGTGAGTGCCTGCAGCTCAACTAATAGTGAGCTAGCATCTTAGAGCCAATTAAGTGAAAATGAATCAGTAGAGCCCATTAGACTTGGTGAAGTTCAATAAGAGATGGAGCAGGTGAATTTTTCCTTGTTAGGAACTTTGGTGTCTTACAGAAAAAAGACTCACAGCAGCCTCTCACAGAGGAATGTCAGGCTCTGCCTTCCTGAAAACAGTCCTTAAACTTCAGCCAGCATACTGATGGCTTCCTAAAACAGAGCTGTGCTTCTGAGAGGTTAGGGTTTCAGGGCAGCCTACATGTAATATATTTCCAAATGTTATTTTAGTGCATATTCTTGCAGATCAGCCCTCATCTATGAAAAGATTCTATTAATAAAACCAGCTGTGGAACAGGAAGACAGAATAGTGTTATTAGTAACTGCAAAACCCTTTCAAAGCACTATTCATCATCCAAATAATTTACTAAATTGTTTCTGAGAAGAATTATTAATTGACTGGCAAGAGTGAGCCGCATTAACATTTGTTTAGTGCACCATGTCTGTTGGCCTTATGGGCTTGGACCAGAAGAGTAATTATTTGAAGAAACACAGAGGGGCAAATTTCAGCTATCCCCTCCATGGACAGGACATCTCAATGATTCATACTGTGAAAGCTGGTTTGGATCAAGGCCAGATGTGAAGCTGTGGTGCTGTAGCTGTTTGAGACTCAGTTCTGCCCCCCTGTCCCAGCTGATTTCCAATCTGCCGGAGATGTGCCCTGCTGTGCTGGGGCTTCTCCCTGGAGAGCCATGGGCCAACTCCACTGCATTTTACACTGTTTAGCTTCTGTTTTGTTTCTAATTTGTTGTTTTAAACTTACCTGACAATATTTTTTCTGCATCCAAGAACCAAATAGTTCTTGTAAATGGTCAGTTATGGGAGCTGCTGCTGTGTTCACTAGAGGTGAAGTCTACTTATGGCAAGGGCTCGGGCCATTAGGGGAATTCTTGCAGAATGAATCTGCACGAGGGATTGTTATTTATGGTTAAACTCCATGGTACCAGAATGTAACATAAAATCTGGAGGTGCTGTGTAATGGCAAATGTAAGGACAGTGAGAACTGTGGGGATGATAACGGGTGATTTTTAGCTCTTACCTGACTGGAATCACCATAAGTGTCCAGTCTGGCATTGCATGTGCCTTGTTGTAGCTTTGTGCAGCTTTCTTGATCAACTTGTCATGCAATATCTTTCTGCTGCATCCCTTCCCCTCCTGACACTTAAACTAACAGAATTGCATATGATAGCCCAGCGTAACAGTGTCAGAAATTAGCATCTCAACAAGCTCTCCTTACAGCAGGAATTCTCTTGCTCTCCAGGCCTGAGGCACAGCGCACCTTTCTCTTTAGACTGCAGGGAAGTTTTCTTTTCCACAGTATTGAGAGATCCAGTGAGAAACAACTCTTTGGCTGTACTTCAATTAGATATTTAACACTGTGCAATTCAATTTGATGAGAAGGAAGAAAACATCGTCAGTGTAATTTAAAATATGCATTTGGTTTTTCTTCTGAAATGGGACAGATTCGAGGCATTGATTCTTTCTATAATTTGGTTTTGCTCTATTGAAAAGTGCATTTCAATAATCACTATGATACAGAAAAAGAAATCAAGTGGGTTTTAGCCCTTCTCTCTTCTCAGCTTCATTGACATATATCTGTGTTTACATCACGTTTGCTTCTGTGTGCAGATCATTATGGTTTGTTTGTTCAAAGGTAGTGGGGCATGTAGTGTCATGTAAGGCAGAAGTCCCTATAACGAAGCCTTACATAAATCAGAGTGCCACTCTAGGACAGATGGGAAGGGGAGGGTTTTACAGGGTGAATTTATGTGCCTTTGCAAGGCAGGCAAACCTGAAGCTGTGTCAGAACACAGGATGAACACAGGATAAAGTGACAGGTTCTGTTAAGAATGGCCAGAGCAGATTTACATAACATCAGTAATCGCCCCAAACACTTATAGATCAGTCCCTGTGCAATGCAGTGACAGCATAAGCTGGAAACCAGAGGAAGCTGAGGTAGGATCCCTTTCCTACCCCTTGCCATTCGCCAGTGCATTGTCCCAGCCCCCTTTAGTCTGTTTCAAAGGATGATAGGAGGGTTTCAGAGGCATATCTGAGGATGGCATTTGGTATACAGCTTGTGTATTTATTTTGTTCTATTTTAAATTTTAACCCCAAATTTTTTCTTGCAACTAGGTCATCACTGGAGCAAGATGAAGCAATATGCTTTTTCCTTTGAAGAAAGGGAATAAAGAATGAAAAGTGTATTGTGTTTACCTGAATATTAAAAAAAACTGACCACACAGTGGCAGCCTTCGTTACTGTAACTGAGCCCATTCAAACAGGGTTAGAAAGGCTGTGGCTGCTGGAATTACTGATGTTAGCCTTGTAATATAAACTTTGGGCTCAATCCACTAAATCGTTCAATGTGGGATATCCATAGAGTCATTAAATGGATTTTCTCAGCGTGTTCTGTCATCTGCACTGTTCTTTTTTTCACAAAGGGAAAAAAGCTAATTGAATAATTCAGATATGGGAGCAGAGCTGGTTATCATGGGTGCTTTCTTGTCATGTGCAAATGGAAGAACATGACTGTAAAGGTGATGAGCTCATTAAATAGATCTATGACATTGGTTACAGTGACAAGATCTAATGTTTCTTTACAGGTTAACCTTTCATTAACACATTGCACGCTTCTTGTAAGGAGGTGCTGTTGACAGCAATTCCAGCCCAGTTGGTCTGGTCAGGTGTGTGAAACACTGTCAGGACATCTGGGCAGCTACAGTCAGTGTTGAGTCATGTTTGCAGAGTTTTGGGGGTTTAATTTATTAAAAAACAAAACTAAAAAAATCTTGTATAGGGTGCAGTGGGTTGGCAAAGTGTGAAAGAGTTGTCTATGCACTTGTTCCAAGTGTCCTTAATAAAGTTGTTTTCCTTCTTGTTTGTTGCCTCTATGTTTACCAACTCCAGTTTTAGATTGCTTTAGATTGCTTCTACAGCCAGCCTAAATGCATTTCACTGCTCACAGTGTTTCACTTCACTGTTTCAAAAAGCTAGCACTGAACTACTTATTCATATCAACACTGAAGACTGAATCACTTCTCTCACTTACATGTCTGTGACAAATTTCGAAGTGTTTTCAGAATTTGACACATCCTTTCAGTGAAGATGTCAAAGAAACTAATGTCTTGCTGATTTGATTCAGAAAGAGTGAATCAATCCAAAGTGTGAAGGTAACATCTGTGTTCAAAGTTGCCTGAGATTGCTAAACCCAGATCTGCAATGTAAAGTGACTTTTGCCTCAATTAAAGCTTTCATAGTAGTCCACTATGTTTATTTGATTACATACATTCACTTTGATATCTATTAATTAACCAATTTTAATTATCTTTGTGTTGAGAAGCCCTAAAGTATCTGGATGAAAAGGAAAAGTGTTACATTATGCCATTCACTACTTAGCCCTTAAGTGGATTTTCTGCTGTGCTAAAGCCACATGTTGGGCTGGTGGGAGAGACCTGGGCTCGGTGTCTTTTGTCCACAGATAAATTTATATACCAGACATCACAAAGTACATCTGAGGACTTTGGCCTGGTAATGAAAAACAAGAGAACCTTTCCAGAATGAAGAATTTGCATGCCAAAGGTATAAAACATTAAGTGTTTAAAATTTGATTCTTACCTCTTCTCTTCTAAGTCCTAAGCTATTTCTTCTCATTCTGCTTTTTGGCAACCTCAGACTTTCTTAAAAACTTCCAAGCATCTGTGAGAGTAAGAAATATGTTAGACTAACCTCTGGAGACAAGCTTCCATCTAGCATGAGGATCAACTCGAAGTTCTGGACTATAAATTTTGTTCTTGCCATTAAAGCTGAGAAATCTCAGCTGAAGATGGACTAAGAAAGAACAACATTCAGACTTTTGAAAAATTGCCTCTGATTTACAGTGGTGACACAAAGCTAAGTATTGAGTTATCAGCACATTCATCACTAGATTTAATGCAGTATCTCAAGATAACCTTTTTTTTGAACAGTGTTACTGTCTGATTTTTGTGAAGCAGTCTAATGTTTCTTTTTCATGCACCTCAACTACCCCTTTGTGCAAGTTATTTCCCATCACTCCCATGAGGCTTTTATTTATCTGCCCTGTGTAAACCTGCTGATACTGCTTTTTTTTAAAATTCCTGAGATATGTCCTAAAACTTGGTTATGGCCAGTGATAAAGGAGTTATGTCCAATTCTCAGTTGACAGATGAGCATGGTTTCCTTGAAATTGGTAATGAGATGCCAGCCCACACCAGTTCAGGGTATAAACCAGGAAGCTGTACTGGGTCCAGACTCATGTTCCACTTAAATTTTGTTTGTTTTTCAAATATGCTAAAAAGCCTTGTGTGAAATATTTCCACCTTAGCAAGCTGAAAGCTGTTGCTATTTTTCCAGACATAGTCCTTTTAGATCTGTAATCCTGAAGAAAGCTGAAAGGTGCCAGACTCGCTATTTCTGCAGTCATGTACCAGTGAATCAGAACAGCTTGGATTTCGTGCCGGGTTTTTGGACAGCTTGGAGATGCCTTATGCCATTGGAACTCATGCTTTGTGCAAGTGATTCACTCCTTCACCTGCTCAGAGGACAAACCTGTCAAGTTTGTACCTTGTGCCCACTCAGATGTGCAATAGGATCTGGTAATACTAATTTTTCCCCTATCTGCCTATTCTTCCGGAGACTCTTACCTTGACATTACTCTAATGGCATCTTCCTTATTGCTGACTTGGGGTTTTATTTTCAAATTAAGTCTCCTGTCCAGAGTGACCTCGCCTTCCTTTTTTAAAGACTAGACACACTGGGTTTTCTGAAGGGCTGTATGATCCAATGCAGGAGCTGGACTTTGGTGCTGAAACTGGGTCAGTTCTCAAGTAAGTGGCTGACGGAGAAAATTATCTATTCTGGAGAAAATAAAATCCTTATGACTTCCATCCAAATGCCAAGAGGTTTTCTATTTTCCAGGGTCAACTTTGCCAGAAGGGGCAGGCTTCTTGATCCTGCTTTATTTTGCAGGGTCTGATAATAGTAGTATGGGGCCATGTGGACACAAGTAAAGCTGCAGCACTTGAACACTTGTGGTAAAGTAGATATCAAGGAGGATTTAAGAGGGGGAAAGGAAAGAGGAGTCAGTATCTAGGGACTGAGAATCCACTTAAAAGGAAAATGATGTCAGGAAAAAAAATCCGAAGCCGTAACATTAAATTCTTTCAATGTCCCTGAATTATCTCTCTGCCTTTTGGAATGTCCTCAAGTATTACAGCAGCTGAAACTGCTGAAGGGGAGCAGCATGAAAAATAATAGAAAAATAATCTCTTTGTAAGAAGTGGGGGCTAATGCCCAGAGGCATCTTAACAACAAACAAATAACAAATCCCTTACACAAAAGAGAGGTACTCAAATAAGGCAGCACGCCTCCATGACCAAAGCCTGCTGAACAAAGCTGCTCTTGTAAGCCCTGCCCACTCGCTTGCAGTAGATAAATACCACTAAACCTTTCCAAAAGAAGCTTAAGAAAACTAGCAAACAAATGACAAACAAAAAAATTTCTATGAACCTGTAGTCCTGGCTCTTTGCCCTGTCAAATGCCCAGGACATACTTTGACATACAGCCAATAGAGACCTTCCAGAAGAAAAATAAGGGCCAGGTTGTCTGCTAAAGTAAATCCGTCTGACTTGACTGCTAGCCCAAAAAATTGAGTGGAGTGGAAGCAATAAAGTAATTGTAATATTAAATTCCATTCAGCCTTGCAATTTAGTGCCTTTTCCTTTATCCCTTCCTTCCCAAGCACATGTACAATCACACTTCCATTTCTTTATAAAGCTAGGTGTGCATCTGATTTAAGGAATGGTCAACAAAAAGTGAGAAATATTAGAGATGATGGTCAGTGACCTGGATGTCCAAATCCCATTGAATTTCCACTAGAAAATTTCACTGGTAACACTGACTGCAGTTCTGCCAGATCCTCTCTGCAGGGAGCTTGCAGTACTGTAGCATACCTTAAACTTAATTTCATACTTATGGCATTGCTTTTGGTGAGGTATTTGTTCAATTGGAATGATCTGAAAGTTAACACTGCAGCATTTCCCCTCAAGCAAAAACTTTTTGGAAGGATGCTAAGAGTAGACAAATATCCTAAATATATACATATAAATCTCAAATAGATCTTAAAATTTTTCATATGTTTATGTAATTTTAATATTTTGTATCCAAATATGTGTACCCATGCATCATTTTAATGAATGACAGCAAAACATGCTCCCAAAATTTAAATGGTGTGTCAGAGCACCCATAGCCTGTTTGCCTTCTCGATGGTTGACATGCAGTAGTAACAGGAATGACATATAAAAATAACAGGAAAAAAATAATCCCTTATATTAAAATTTTCTATCCTTATTTGCTGAGTAGAACGCAGTGCTTTATGTGTGTGTTGTTTTTTCGTTAAATAGCCTGGAGAAGCTTTGGGATGCTCACCAAACCATTGCCTGAAGAGCAGCCAGACATTTGAGCAGACCCAAACTATTAGTAAATCTCTGGGGCTTTGCCATCAGCACAACTTAAAGTAAGCTGAGTACAACTTCAGTCCCTAGGGGTGTAACTTGGGTGTGTGATTATATGGGGTTAAAAAACAAACAAATAAACAAGTGAGTAGTTATTACTGTGTTTAGGAAATCAGCTGAAAATGTAAGTTGAAACTCCTCACATCAGTCTTCAACCAAAATTCAGGCCCCGGTTCAGCACGGTCCTGGAGTTTCTCCTTAGTGTGAAGCAATTGCACAAGTCCCTTTGATGTCACTGGGAATTGAGTTCCTGGTTAAAATTAAGCAGGTGCTGAAGGGCTTTGTTTTCTGGGGATGAATGCAGGCATGCTGAGAGAGTCCTGTCTTAGCCTGCAAAAGGAATGCCTGAAACCAAATAATGACATTGAAAAACGTCCTAGCATTGTTCTTCACAAAGTCATCACTAGGAAGCTTGTGAGAAAGCAGCAGGGAACTGCTCAAACCAAGGTGGTCCTCCACTAAAAATGAAGGATACAGTGACAGGGAAGGAATAACAGTAAGGAAGGTGATTCTGGCTGGGAGGGAAAAATTCCAGTCCATTTTCTGAGAGTAGTGAGTACTTTGAGGTAGGAGCTGGTTTCCTGTCAGTGTGTTTACAGTGCAATGATGCCCTCGTGTGATGCTGAACTGCCAGGAGTGATGGTGTGAACCAATGCCCCTTTTGAAAAGCAGAACAATTAAAGCTTGTATTCTTCACAGTGGCACAAATCGCCAAATGCTGCCTCTGGTTTGTTTCTTCTGAATGACTCGAAAGAGTTACAGGAACCCTGGTCAAACAGGAATGGACTTTCACAAGCTGGGTGAGCCATGCTACTCTCCTCTGACTTAGTGGTGCTGGTTTTCTTAAGAGTTCATCTAAGATGAGAAAGGTCACAATCATTTTAAGGAACAGGTTCATGAGAGATAATCTCCTTACATTGCAGAAGTGTGCCTGAGAAAGTTATTAATACTTGACTCTCATATCTTCGCTATTGGAACTGCTGACAAGTCAATCAGACTTGTCTTGTGAAGTATGTCACAACAGCTGGATTTTTTTTTAATGCAACATTATCTTTTAGTAGACGGGCTGAGCAAGGCTGTGTTTTGATTTCTGTCAGGCAAAACTCTTGTCACTTTGTGGCAGCTGTCTCCAAACAGCATTTTATTGCTCTTTATTCTTTAAAAGATGAATTTTGTTGAGGCAGCAAAATAGTTCACCCACATTGCTACAGCCACTCCTTGAGGAGTTTGTCACTCTTCTTTTTTGAAGTATTCTTCTGGTTACACCAGAACAGTTAAAAAGTTGGTTTGTTCCTAGGTTTTTCAGCCACAATTTTTGTTTCAATTCCTGTGTATTTTCTTCATTGTGCACTTGGCAGAGCCAGGAGACTAGTTTCCCACCCACACTATGTCTAGGTTTGCATTGTAATGTCCCTCTGTAATGCCAAGATGTGTGACTGGATGAAAAGAGAGGGTATTTGAAGGGATATTTCTTTGTAAGTGCCAGGTAAAAAGGTGAGTGGGTCCAAGACTGGATTTGCAAAGTACTACAGTGGAAGAAGGAATCAGTAGTATTAAAATAAATAGGGAAATATGTACTCGACAGCTGAAGCCACAGAAAGCGTGTGTTTCATGAGTTGACATATATACATAGAAAAATAGGAAGCTTTTGGGCTCAAATACCTTTCTTCAATTTTTTTAACCCTAAACTACATGTTTACAACATCGCTACAGCATCATTTTATAGCAGGGGTGAAACTTGTGTCATTCAGCTGAAGAAAATGAAAGAGATGTTTTCTATAAAATTCTACAGCCTTGGGCTGCTTTTAAAGAATGTAAACACAAATATCAGATCTTGTTTTCCTGAATCCATTGCATATTTATTTGAGTTTTGAAGAGAGCTTGTAGAAGCATCAGTTCCATGGTGTAGCATGACTGAGTACAGAACGTGGTCACCAAAGAAGGCACTTGGTAAGAAGTGTGGGTGTCCCCCATGACAGTGGGTTTGAGCAGGCTGTTTTCTTCCTCAGCAGCAGCACTGACATGTGGACTGATGTCCAATGCTGTCATTCTTGTGAGTGCTAATTGCACTCAACAGGCTCCCTAAGCGCTGCCCGTCAGTGCCGAAAATGTGTTTGGCAGAAATGTGATTGCCACATCGATGTTTTCTTGTGCTAAAAGCACTGTAAGGCTTTCAGAGAAAGAAAAATAGAGCAGTATCATGTACGTGCTCTGTCTTCAGTACCTTCAGATCCTCACTTTAAAATTTCATAACTGACAAATGATGCTGCAGACATTTCAGCAAATACAGTGTGGTTCTTAGAAGGGCTTTTATCATTTTAAAGCTGTGATGTTTCTCTCAGTTTTTCTCCTCTTTCTCTCTCACAAAGCAGATGCTTTATACTTATAGGTTCAATTTCTGTATTTCAGCTGATGAAAATGTATTTTGTTTCTTTCTGTCTGAGTGCAATAGCTGCCTGACAGTGTGCCAGTGCTGCTAATCACCCCACTAACGGCACAGCCGAGCACCTCCAGTGCTTCTGTGTTTGTGAGTGCATTTTCCCACACCAACAGATGGGCCAGGCTAAGATAACTCGGAGCAAACTCTGTGCTCAAACCTACCTCAGGTGCCAGTGTTACCCAGGGGACGACGTAGCAGCTGGGGAGTAAATGCTTTGGTTCTCTCCGGGGTTGGAAGAGGCAAGGGAAAGCTGGTGATTAAATGATTTCTCCTTAGCTCTTCACTGAACTTACTCTTCAGTACCTACCTGAGAGTGAATTTTTGCTCTCCCAGTGATGCCACTTTTAATTTTGGTATAGGGAAACACTGAGAAAGCAGAGGATCACCCTGATGCTAACCTGGTACTGGACTATTCTGGAGCTGAGGATGGCTGAAAATTATGAAAGCTGTATACACTGTAATGTTCTCTGTATATAAATGGTTTAAATTGCTGTTCTTGAAGATCAAAGACTTAAAGAAATACAATCTACTTCATTTTTGTTGTGGATATCATCCATTGCAGACATAAAATACTGGTTTGTCCTAATATGTGTCTTGTTTCCTAAGAAGGGAGTAGAACCCATTTTATAGGTGGCACCTCGGTTAAGGCAGAATTATATTTAATGGCATGTGCCCTTCTACTTGTGATGATCCATCTAACAAAAGGCAGTGGTTACAACATGACATGCTGCACAGCATGGTGAAGTAGGTTGCAGCAGAAAGGGGGTCACCCTGCTCAGTCAGCATCTTCTTGTGGTTACTGAGTTGGGAAATAACTGCAGGTGGCTAAAAAGAGATGCATTCATGACTCTAAGGAGGCCCAAACCTGCCATATGCAAACTGAGGCACCCCAATAATCAGAAATGTCTGGAAGACACTCTAAGTCAACACTGAAAATCCTGCTACCTTATCTGGGAGCAGATTGTCAGTATTTTAAAATACCTATGTTATAGTTTTAAAAACAAAACAAAACCCCAGGGTATTTAATTTCCATTTTTTTTCTTCTGGTATTTTTCCAGCTTCTGATTCTCCTGTGCAATTTTATTATCTTCCCTTTACATGGACTACACTGAGGTGTGAGGCGTCTTATTTGAATACTCTGGCAGAACCAAGGATTCAAGCCAACTCTGCTTCCCAGGCTTACAAAAATGCCCTACCCACAAGGTTATGCTGTCTTCTTACATATGTATATTATGCACAGTTAATACCCATGAAATCAGTACCTGAATTTTCCACAGTCTCTTTATCATCTCAAGACACATTTTTTTCAGCTTCTTGCTTTAGAAAACACATTTTATTTTGGCTTCTCTCGTAGTTCCTATTAGAACTAGTCATGGTTTGATATTAATGTTTGGAGTGCTTTTGACACAGTCTAAGGCATGAATATCTGAAACCAGCCCTGCTTTGTGTATTTTGTCAGCAGTTTAATGTCATTTCTCTTGCTGAGCAAGTGAATTTTTTCAGAATACAAAACGACTGTAAGGGTTTTTTTGCAAACTACGTCCAGTGCAGCAAATTGTAGATGTAGTGAAATATCAGAGAAGAGAAACAAGACAGGGGCAAGGTTTTTTTCATTTGTTGATTAGTATGGTTTTCTAACTTAGCCTACTTTTGCTAAGCTCAACACTTGGGACAAAATTGTTCAAAACACAACATTTATCAAATATTGTTTGATTATTCTTACTTCTGTTGTCGTGTTGTGTTTTTTCCTGGTCAGATTCAGAATGTGCTTCATGATTAAATGCCATTTCTGAATAACAAATTAACCATGTTATCTACATAGAGAACTCAGAATTCATCAAAACAAACGATGAGGACTTTCACTTGTCATTTGAAATTGTGTAATCACAGCTATGCTGAGTTGTGCATTGATTAAGTGGGAGATGATTACAGAGATCCATCACACAAAGATGCAAGAGCACCCAGGGCAAGTGCAGATTTAATTCCATTCCCATATAGCAAAGGTTTTTTGAGTACAGTTTTAAGTTCCCAGTCATGCCAGGGAAAATGCTTAAAACTGTGCATGTGTTTATGGATGTTACAGATTATTTCTGGAAAGAGCACTCACAGCTCTTCTGCTGCTGGGAGAATCACACAGGTACATTAATATTTTGTATTGAGACAGACATTCCATTCTGGTCATAGGTCCAGGCATATCATTTACTCCCCAAACCTGTCATGCTACATTCACAATTAGTATAGTTTTCCATACTGCACATTCATGATAATATGCACAATAGCTCTGAAATGAATAGAAGTGAAAAAATTATCTGTAGTGTGTGCAGTTCTGCAGGGGTACAAAGGTTCACCCATTTGTTTATTCATTTTTCTTTTACAACTGAAGAAATGGATGATGGAGCAGGATATGGACAGGAGGGAACATGTTTAAGTTTTGTTACCATGGTGTAAAACACAGACTTCTGATACTCAACCAAGACTGGATGTCTCAGGGCCACAAATTCATTTCTTCAAGTTGTGGTATCCAGAGATGGAGTGAAGAACCAGGGCTGGCATCTTCCACTTTGGTTTAGATAACATTATCTCATGAAGTGCTGTTTGAATAAGTCTTTGAAGAGCTTAGAATTTAAGAAGTTTTCTATCTGGAATGAGGTCACTCAGAGGTCCCTACTTCTGTATAGTCATTATGTCATTGAGGGCTGTTTCTTCAAACCCTGAAAGCGTCAGTTGAGAAACTGAGAAATGGGGTTAAAGTCCATTATCTATGCTGTTTCCCTGAGAGCACAGGATCATTCTTTACAATATAACTTCCCCATAAGATAAAAACAGTGTAAAATTTCATTTTAAAGCTCATTTTATTTAAGATGAGTTTATAAATGTGAAATCTCTCGCTACAAAGCTGAGCACAGCATGAGTTACTCCAAGAGATCCATAAGATGAACTGCGGAAACATGCAATTAGTTTTTTTCATATCACAGAAAGTTCCCAGGTCCAGTTGTGGTAACAAATCAGGTGACAGGAGAGGAGCACAAAAGCTGTTCTTATGGCCTGCTGCTGCATTTAGGCTGGCATAGTTTCAGACTAACCTCAATGTAGTCAATGACTCAATTGTAAATTTACAACAGCCAAACTGAAAGTCCAATTTAGTCTTGTATGAACAATGCCAGAGGTAAAAAAAAAGAAGGAAACCGAGGACATAGACAGTATGTCAATGATGTAAGTCATGCTTCCTATGAAGCATCAAAAGGAGAGTGTTAAGCTCTTAGACAGCTTTAAAAGTAGAGAAGTGTTGGTAATTGAAGAATGGGCATTTTCACAGATGAGGAAGCTTTTTACTCTCTGTGATTCTTGATGTTCTCTGGGAAATATTCCTTATGATTTTGTGAAGAGTGGCAAATTGTTACAGTGCATCAGACTAGGTACATAATGGAAAATTTTACTTGCACAAAAGACTCATATAATTCACTTATGCTTGGGGTACTTGTGAGTTATTGGACTTTCAGATATGAGAAATAACCCTCATAAGTCATTGCTACTATTGTGACCCATCTTCTTTTCGTTTACACTGAGTTTTTCTCCCTTACCTTTCTAGCTGAAGCATATTACAATTATTTGATTAGATCTGTTACAAGCTGTTCTGTGGAGCAAAATGATGAGACTATTCTCCAAAGTGAAGTTATGTTTTCAAGAATGCCAGTTTCATTTGGGGGTTACTTATGTTTTTCTCAGTTTAAATTAAATCCAAAAATCATCTTTTTCACAGAACTTTGGTAGTCAACATCTGAGTGCTCCAGAAAGTTCTTGGAAAATTAACTATACCACATATCAGCACTTTCAGGCTTCAGCTGAACTAGAAAGGGAGAGACTGTTTCTGTGCTTTTTCCAGCCTTGCTGTTCTGAGGAAGTGCCTTTGGGACGTTCACCCAAACCAAACCTGCCAGGTGAACAGTTAGAGCTTTCTTTGCCTCTCACTATTTCAGTGCATTTTGACATTCTCGCCTCATCTGCTTTAGTATAGTTCAGGGCCTTATGTCTGTTGTTACAAGGATTAGTAATTCTTCATTGATGAAGTTATTGCTACATATTTGCCAAATCTGATGGGCAATTAAATTGTACTCTTTGGTTTATGAGGTCTCCCATGTCCGCTCTAAGTGTCAGCAAATACCCCAAACTGCTACTCACAGACATGGACCTTTTGTCCCTCAAGCATCTATGGCTTAATTTCATTACCATGAGGCACTGCTTAGAAATGTGCCACTTTCTTCATTAAGTTTATTGGGTATTAAATTGTTTTATTCGGTACAAAATTGCTTTAAAACATTACATTCCAGGCTACTCTAGCTGTAAAGATTTCAGTGGCAATTCATGAGATTCATAGAAAATTAGAGACAGCAAGACTTCCTAGGTAAATCAGAAAAAGGCAAACCCACCCACACTGTATGTACTGCCTAAGGAGATGATTGCTAATGAGGTAAGTGTGATGTTATGAAAATTGCGTAAGTAGGAGAGGTAGTGGGTTCTTCAGTAGGTCTCCTCATGAGTGTTTTCAGGAACACATTTACTTGTTCCACTTGGAGTTAAAAGGAGCTTTTAAACTCTGGTTAGCACCAGACAAGCACTACAGTGAGAAGGAGCTACAGTATGAGCAGGTTGAGGTATTGGCAGTGTGTTGTTAACAAACCAAAAACCTATGAGGCACTTAACCAGGCATTTAGTTTTATCTGTGCGAGTGGTCTTGCTCTAGTCAATGGAATAACACAGGGCTGTGTAGTTAAGCAAGCAGTCAAATGCTTGGCTGGATCTGGAACTACAGGCAATAGCAAATTGCTTTCCTGCCCTCAATATCACCATTCTGCATCAGCAGTGAAGGCAAGAAGTGATTTCCTAATGATCTCAAGGGATATAAAATAGAAAATTTCTACAAGAAAGTTTTCCTTATGTCAGCGGACAAAGGCAAAATGTGATCCAATGGTTAAAAATGGAAAGCAGTTTGGAAGTAAGGTCCAAGTTGAGATAATTCACCCAAGGATACAGGAAAGCCCTTCATCTGCCCCTGAGGCAGTTGGGAAGCTGGACAAGTACTGGTAAGGCTCCCAGACCCACCAGGATGCTGTGTCCTGAGACCTTCTGTGTTCTGAGACTCTCTGCATGCTGGGACCTGCTGAGCCCCAGAAGCTGCAGACAGCTGTGCCAGAAGCTGCATTTGGAGCTCACCAGGGTGTGTGGAACAAGTGTGTCTGAAGGATGATGCCTTGGGGCTGCAATCCAGAGATACCTCAGAGTGCCTGGGAGTCCTGTGCTGTCACCCTGATGGGCTGGGAGATGGCTTTGCGCTGCTGGTTAGAGGGTGGATTTGGGAGCAACTCACTTCACCTGCCCTCTTCCCAGTAACTCTGCTGCTTCCTTTTTTCCCCTTTTTCTTAATCCATCATTGTGTGACAACTGTCCTAAGGGCTAGCTTAAAAATAAAGTTTCCAATTTCTATTTGTGGAAGACACTTACAGAACATTTGCTTCTGAGGTGTTTTCACACAGCGTGCTCAGTTCTGGCCTTGGTGCCTATTTCATAGTAGCTGTTACTTGCTGCCTACTCTTGAGTTTATTAATATAAATCCATGACTGTACCACTCACAAGTGCATTAACTTTGTTCTGCTTGATAACTTTTGGTTTACTGCACATCTTTAGTCATTACAAGCAGATAAAGACATTGTTCTTTTGTAACTTGGATTACCAAAAATTGATGCACTATGTATCCATTATTTTTCTGCTCATGAAGGAGTTACTAATCTCCACCTGCATCTTTTGCCCTGTAGTTACAGTAATTGTAGCATGAGAAATTTCAGGAAATAAATATTGTTTGAAAAAATTCTAATTCTGCATCGAAGGATCATTAGGCAGAATTTAGCCCAATCTAGGAAGTTTGTCTGATTAATTTTTAATCCATAAAAGTTTTATGTAATTTATAAACATTGCAGAAGTAGAGTTTGCCAATTGTTGGACTTTCTTTTGAGCCATGGTATTTTCTTCCTCCTCAGTGCTTTTTAAGTTTGATATACAAGGTTAAATTGCCCAACTTCTAGCAAGTTTCTTCAATTAAACTGGCTAATGGAGTGCCAAGGTCCTGACCCAGCATCGTACACAGAGAGTTCAACCTTTTCTGTTTGAGTTTTTTGGTAGGTTTTAGGAGATTCCAACGTCACTGCAAAAAACTGACTACTGATGGTCCCCAAAAAAGAGTTGAATACATTCATCTGCTGGCAGATCCATACAGGTTATGAGAATATAAAGACACTGCTCTTAGAGATGTCTAAACACTGTCTCCCAATACCTACAACTCAGTGCCTCGAGGAGGGCTCAGTGGCACCATCTGCTCCCTTGAGAGAACATGTCACATACATTCAATGTCTACCTGCATTCAAGTGCACAGACAGGTGACACAACTGAGATGAGCATTGAAGGGTGGCAGCCAGACTCTATAATCAGTTTACCAGGTAAACTACACTGGGGAAAAAAATTAAGAGGCTATTTCCTAACTGAAGGGCAATGATTCATTACATTCATCTTATTCCACAGAGACTATTTATTTGCTTTGGCTTCTCTGAATTTCCCTGGTCCCTCAACAGACCCTGTTCCCCAGCAGTGCCTCCGTGAGCAGCTCTGGGGACCCCGAGGGCTCTTTGGGGAAGCTCATGGACAGGCTGTGTGTTCACTGGAGCCCTGTCTAGGCTCACCTGGGGCTACCTGTGCTTTCCAGCTCCTGATTTCTGTCAGAGCACCATGGGGGATTTCTCCTCAGAATAATAAAAGTGAGAAAGATTGAACACAAATTTTGAAATACTGGGCAGAACTGATGTATCCTGGCCTGAAATCCTGCAGAGATGTGCTAATGAGTAACTGCTCTCTGCCTGTTCCATGCAGACTGACCATAGCTGGTTGTGTTAGGATAATCTTTTGGCTAAAGATTTCCAAAAATTGGAAAACCTGAGTTTTAATTTTGTCTCTGTTTTTGTTCAGATGTGACTTTAAATAAGGCATTCTATTTCTCTGTATTCAATTTTTGCTTTATGGAAAAGGGGAGGAAATATTTCAGTCTGTCCATGTCCATTTTTCAGAGGATGAAATGATATCTCAATATGTGCATGTGTAGCATCTAGATTGAAGCTATCATAATTGTTGCCACATTAACAGTCACAGGGCTCCTCTTTTTGAAAATGAAATTCACCCTTTAAAAGGTCCATGACAACATAAATTACATTCAGACATTTTGTTTCCAGCAAAACTGCGTAGAAATATGTTGTCTCTTCTTCATCTTCAATCTGAAACAGAGATTACAATTCACTTAAACTTCAACTACATGCCTGGTCTTCTCAAATCTGTCAAAATGATACAAGATCCTAAGTGTTCAACCTAGACTGTATCATTTTGAATTACAATTTACCCAACTTACAGGGCATTTGCATGACCAGCTCAAGCAGCGGGGATGTGGGAATATGGGAGGGCAGGGGGAATAAACCAGGACCATCACAAACACCTTCAGTTAAGGTCTTTAACTTATGAAGTAAAGCCAAAATAAACCACCTAACCTCCAGTTTAGTCAGAGCAATGGGACATGGGCAGCCACAATCCCCTTTCTCTTGCTGTGTTAAAGAGTACATGATTTTTTTTAAAACAAAGCATCCTTCATGTAATAATGGAATTGCTCAGCATAGTTCAGTCATAGTGCAGTGACTGTGACCAGTCGTGTTTGGCAGAAGGTGACAGTGACAGGGGACATGGGGAAAGCAAATAGTTGCCATCACCTGACAAAGCAGGTGATAAGGCTGGAATTCCTCTGAAAACACGAGTGGTAGAAGCAGCAGAGCATGTAAACATTGACACAGGGCAACAAGGCAGGATTTTGATACAGTGGACACTGTAGTTAGAGCTAGTGAAGGAATCCCTGGAGGCCTTGACTGTGGTTATTGCTTTTGTCTTACTTCATCTCTGTAGAGGTATTAGCTGCTTGTGACAGCCTGGCTCTGAGAGAAGATGGAAAGAGATTATTTAGAGACAAGAGGACAGACAAGTGGATTGTATTCCATGTTACTCACAGCAAAGATGCTCCAGGGCAAAATTAAATGAACTGAAAGTCCAGAAAAGGGCCTTAGTAAAAATGATGTAAAGCTATATTTTTTTCAAATTTTCTTACAGATGATAGACAGAGCAATGCAGCACCTGTAATTGGTTGGTTTTGTTTGGGATTTTTTTTATCATCCATCCCATTTTACTATAAGAGGTTTCTTAACAGGACTGTATTCAGGTTGAGTAGGAAAGACTCTTGATTATTTCTTTGGCAGCCTGGAATGTTTGCAACAAAGGCTCTGCAAATAAATAGTTGGGTAAAACCTGGAGCTTGGTAAACGAAGAGCACTTTTGAACCAGCAGGGAAAAAACACATCAGCCATGTGATGGGAGAATTACTTAACCCTGTGGCACTGTCTCTTTCAGTTCATGGAAATTCAGGTTTTAATGAGGCAAAGTAACATTTAATGATTACCGCCACTCTCCAGAAACAAAAAGTTACTGGAGTAACAAAGGAGTTGTTTTTATTTGTTTTGTCCCCCCAAAAGGGCCAAATGCTGCGCTGGGTCAGGGAAGGGGAAATAGGGACAAGGCTGAGCAGGAGGAATGAACATGTTGTATAAGCAAATTGTTCAAGTATTCTCTGAAATCCTTATCTAACATATCCTAGTTGTTCTAGCCCTTTCCACGGTAAGAGGCACAGGGAGGCAATGGATTATCATAAGGACAGTCATCAAGAGATGGCATGAAAACCATCAATTTTCATTTCCTAGTTCATGAAATTGGGATACTGTTCTCCCTGTTCACAGTGGGTGTCAGCGAATCACTCTCAGGGGTCGGGAAGAAAGTCCTCGAATAAGAGCAAGGAAGGATGATACAAAAACACTTCTAACCTCTGCTAAGCTCTGTCCTGCAGTTTCTTCCAAGAGCAGGGACAGAGCTGCTGCTGATTCCCAGTGTGATCGATGTCACCACGTGGTTCAGTATGAGGCTGTCTGACACAGGGAAGCAGAATAGGAGATTAATTTAGTTGAAATTCTATTTGCTGTAGATTTCCTTTCTCTTTGGCTTAGCACAAAGTGGTTAGTCCAAGGTGGAGGACATGGATGTGGCTCAATGCATGGGGCTTTTTTCTACATAGTTTGTTTTCAAGACTATCTGTAATTGAAGAGTTTTTCAAAATTACTCACAGCAGAAATTTGGTGTGTAAATTCCCAGCCTAGGAGTGAAGAATGGTGATGAATGTCTTACTTAATGAAGCCATGAAAAGGCAAAAGGTAAATGTCAATGTCTTCTTTGTAACCAACTAATGATCTTTTTGTCTGTAATGGGACATTAATTTTCCAAATAATTTATTTGAGGAAGAGTACAGATTTGGCAAAAAGAGAAGTTATATATAAGTTCATTTGCTGAGAAAGGACAGAACATTACATTACATCCTGCAAAAGGGTATTTTCAGATGTTGTTGAAACAAAATATTTTACTTGATTTGAAATGAACTTTCATTCCATATTTTAAGTTGTCAAACACCTTGAAATGCCAAGCACAGTTTCGGTTCAGTTTGAAACCATATCTGTATCTCCATATATTTAACTTCTAGAAATCTCTTGCAAACAAAGAATATCCCTTGTTTGCTCAGGACTTTTATAATATGGGACAATATCTTCCCAATAAACTGAAGCTAATATTTACAGTGTTCAGTTGTGAGGACACTTGCAGGTCTTGAGAAAAATACTGCCAAACTTGTAGTGTATATTTTCACGTTCTTTTGTGAGATGGAATGTGTCCTAGGTAATTTAAAGAATAAAAACATGCCTAGCAAATTCTTTCATATGTCACCATCAATAAATTTCTGTGGGTTTCATTATACAATACACCGAACAAACAAAAACTTAAGAAAATCCACCAAACCAAAGAATTTGTCAAGTAAAGTAAACCTTCATCTAAATCTTTGTAAATGGGAATAATTGGTCCAGAAGAAATGAAATGAAAAGAGCCAGTACAAGTATGTGTCTGGTGATAGACCTCACTTTAAATTTCCTTGGAGAGGCAACAAATCTACAAATGTGACAGCCTACTTTGCAGTCCTAGAATTTGGAGATTCTTTCGGGAGTTGTCCATCAAAATCACGAACAGCCTTTTTCTTTTGCGTTTTACCCAAATTGCAGCCCTTTACCAGCTCTTTAGGTGGAATAAAAAATAGCTCAGTTTGTCAGCCACTTCAAAGCCTGTGATTAATGTTAATGTCTGTCCATTAGTAGCAGCAATAAAGCATTTAAGCAGAGTGAATCACTAGGACATAATAGTACTTTTTTTCTGTTAAAGTTCCTTTCTTCCGCTATTGTGCGTTTCCTCTAAGGTATCCAAAAGCCGTTCCAGACATGTACTGTCTGAAAGTCAGAAAGGTGAAGTCAAAGCATTTTAGAACAGACTCACCAGAGGGGGTTTTGCATTCTTTCACGTCCTTCTTGCAGCTCAGGTAGTTGCCAAGGCTCGCAGTGCCTGGGCAAAAGGGCAGTGTAGGCAGAGGCATTTTTCAGGCTTCAGAGGCGTGTTTCAGGTAGCTTATTCCAGTCATTCATGGGCAATGCCTCTCCTTTGGCACCTTCTCATGGCACTGGGAGGAGAATATTAATCACGGGTTTGTCATCCAAGTAAATAAGCATTCCCAGTGAAAGCCATTCTCACACACATCTGCATCTTGTGTTTATTAAGGATTTGGCACTTACTGTGTAAAACAGGTCGTCATCTGAATTCACTGATCATATGTTGGTTTAGTAAGCAGGTGCTTATTCCCACCAGATGAACTTGTCCGTTTTAAGCAGGTGATGATTTGTGCATTTTTTAATATAAATTGCATGTTTAGTCTGCTGATCTGATTTAGAATGGCTGTGCGGGAAAGGATGTCTGAAATTACTGTGATGATTTGTTAGTACTCCTGCTGGTGAACTGAGGTTTTTCTTATTGCTCACCTCTGATATTTGATTAATTATCCTCCTAGAGATCAGTTTTCAACATAAATTCTAGCTCCAGCTTGAGTTCTGCTTTCAGAGTACAGGAGAGAATGCTTTAATGCACTAGACTGGCTGAGTTCTGTAGGCATGAGGGATGGGTTCACACTATTCCTTACAGCAGGATTATCTCTGCTGTACACTTAAAGCACTGAGACTTAGCGAGATTTATAGAACTATTAAGAATGAGCTATCAGGTTTATCTCCTGGATGATAATATTCATTGTTCTCTGCTTGTACAAACGGTCCCATGGGAAGGTCACAGAGGAGGAACAAGATGGAATTAATGCTTTGAAAAACAGGAGTGCCCCCCCCCACATCATCAGTACCTGTGCAGGTCACAGCTGCCAAGTGGGAATTCAAAGAGTGCTGACAAAAGATGGAAACTGCCACAGCTCCCCGAGTGCTGAGAATCCAGCATGAGGACTCCATGAGTTGTTTCTGCCATTTTTCCCATTTTTGCCTCGCTTCCTTTCCTTTTTTTTCTTGTCAGCACTGCCCTGCAGATTGTTGTGGAGCAGAGCTGTGGAAAGCTCACACTTCTCACCCTGTGTGTCTTCCTTAAAGGTCCTGGTGAATGAACATCTTTGCTGGTGAGGCTTCTCTGCTGCCTGGGTGCTTCAGGTGCCAGTGCTTGAACAAATCAAGTCTTTTGTACCTCAGCCACCAAGAAAACAGTTGACAAATGTGTCTCAACCATGGTGGCTTTAAAACGCGGCCTCTGAGCTCCGTGCCCATGACAATGACTAGTTGTACCCATGTTCGGAGCTGAAGTTAAGCTGACATACCAGATGTTTTCGTGGTCTAAAATATTAGTAATTGATCTGAGTTTGTAGTGTTCCTGCATTAGAAGAAGCTTTTACTGTAATAGCCTTTTTTTGGAAAATGTTATTCTAAGTAGATCAGCATGCTAAAATTTGCATTGTAAAAGATTGTTTTGGAACAAAGCAGGATCTAATGAGCATATAGTAAATCCCTTGGCTCTGCAGCAGAGCCACAATAAGCATAATAGCTCTCACTGAATGAAGCCCTTGCAGCCTAAAAGCTTTTTTCTTTTAAATGAAATAGCAACCCTGCAGGATTTAATGTAGACAATATGCAAAGATCACTTAAGGGGCTGTTGTGGAAAGAGAAAACAGATGAGGATGACTCCACTTAGGGTTCTTTGAAAAGACCCTTTGTGATCACTTCATTAGTCAGTCTGTTTCAATATTTTCTTGTTCAAGAATTACTTTATTCTAATTGAAGCATCAATAAATTCCACTCTTTATTCTTCATCCCTGTGGTATCAGCTAAAATGTCAGGAAGCATTTTATCATTTTTCAGCCTTCTTACTGAAGGTTGAGCACACAGTAAGTATTATTTTGTTATCAAAAGACTGCAAGTATGAACTAACAGTATTGCACAAGAAAGCTGAGAACTTACTTTGGGGAAAAAAGAAAGTTGAAGAACTTTTGCCGTGTATGATTATGGTTCCTTTAGTCACTCTGAATAATATGAAAGATATTTCATTTGCCATTTTGAAGAAAGTTAGTTGGAATCCGACTATTGATACAATGTTGAGAAGTTGCCCATAGAGGTTATGAAGTCCCCATCGTTGGAATTATTCAGAAGTCACTGGGGCTGGTCCTGAGCAACCAGCTGCAGGTTTTGAACCTGGGGGATTGAAACAGGTGAACTCCAGAAGTTCCTTCAAACTCCAGCCATCTAGCAGGTGACTGTATTTCACTTGCCACGTGCACTGATGTATATGACTCTAAACTTGATGTACAATTTATTTCTCTTGTTTACTTTCTGAGTTCACAAAGTTTAAATTTGTAATTTGGTAATACAAATAGAACACCATCAAGGATTTAAAGCGTGAATGTTTTAATTCCAAGACCTGGCTTTGGCAGAGGCTTTTAATTTTGCTCCTGGGTTGAAAGTCTAATTTTTACTTTAATTTGTTGGAGGAAATAATCCCTATTCACCAGAGATACCAAATTAAAATGAGAAGGGGTTTGAAACGTAAACCAGCTCCTCCCCTCAAATACTAAAGACTGTCCTCAGTTCACCACAGCTCCAAAACCTAAATCTGAACCTAAATTAGGTGCATACTATTATCATCATCATGGTTAGGCTTCATGAGTGAAGATATGGGCAGGGCTGTCCCCATGCTTGCTGCAAGCACACTGATGGCGAAAAAGGCCAACGCAGGACAGGCAAGTCCTGTTGCAAAAGACACAGTGGAAAGTCTCCTTAGGTGGTACTGACAAGACACAGTTCTTTCTGCGTTGTCTTTTCTCCTCGAGACTGATTCTATGTGCATTCTCAAAGGAGGCAGCAGCACTTTGGATGATGTGTCCCCATGTGTCTCGATTGGAGGCCAGGGTGGACCACATACAAACCCCATGTAAATACCACAATCTTTGGGTTTTGCTCTGTCTGAGATGTGCTTAAACTAGTCCATGTGATAGGATTTAACCAAATATGGTCCTCTATACTGACCACTTTATTTTTTTTCCCCCACTGAGGAGCTGAGTTTGTTGAAGAAAAGTTGGTTTCTGAAGAAGCTGTTGCTTTATAAACTGTGTCCATAGTGACAGCCCTGCCGAGGACAAGGGTGGGATTGGCCTCAGGTCAAAAGCACCTTCTGTGTTACCTGAAGGATTGATTGTTTTGAACACAGAGCCTTGTGATCCTCAATGGAATGAAACTACTGCTGGGCCAAAGGCATATAATGACTAAGTGCCAGTTAGTATTTTTAGGTAAGGCTTTCCAATAGGAAGTCAAAAGTTTGCAAGTCATGCTGCAGGTATTGGCATTGTTAATAGGTTGAATGTTTGTTCAGGCAGTGATCGAGTAGCTGAAGGATTGAGGATTATACTAATCTTGGTATACAGTAGTGGAAATTAAGACAGCAGTGACAAGTGTGGTCAATGCAGTTGTTTTATAAGTGATGTTTTTCAGAAAGTGCCCCAATTGTGTTTTCTGTGAGTTAGTTTTGTACTCTTCAAGAGACTTTTATGGAAGTATAATGTGAACACCTACACATCAAGCAAGGCATCCCTACTCTGACCTCCAGTATTCTTGCTGATCTTCTCCTGGCATCTGATAGAGAGCTTCAGCATGATTTGGACTGCTGCCATGCTCAGCTGATCTAGTCTTGAGCCTCTTTTTATTGGTGTCCAACTGAGCCCTGGACTGTGGCAGCAAGTATTTGGGTTCTTGTGTTTCAGAGAAAGCTTCTGAATTGACTGGTTGGTATTACCTCGTGGTTTGGCGCAGGTTAATAAAGCACAATCTGGAAAAAAAGGTATTTTCCTAAGAACTTAAATGTTGCAGGAGCTCAGCAGCAGATTTTCTGATGTAAGCTTAGTTTACGTATGGCTTTATCCCTTGCTGAGATGTGAATTTAGAGGGAGATTTTCTCTATGCTCTGTTGGGATAAGTGAGGAGAAACAACCTAAAGCATTCACATGAAGGAGAAACGAGGAACAAGAATGGCAGGCTGGTCTTTAATGCTGTTTCGTGTGTTCCATGTAGATTGCCTTTTTCTGAGGCCAATTTGTTGAATTTTTAGTTACAGTCCAAACAGTGTCTGTGCTGACAGATTTACAGAAGTGAGTGACAGTGATTTTATTGATTTGGGAAAAAGTTGAGTAAATTTGTAAGAACACAGAAAATCATTCTCATCAGATACATTCTTAAAAGACTCTGTTATGAGAAGCCCCATTTTATAGGTGTTACCAAACTAAATTAGAGATACCAAATTGCATTTACTTTGTGTAGGAAAAATGATTTGTACTTTCAAAAACCAACATATCTAGTACTAGACCAGAAGAAGAGATCCACAGCCTTTTTCAGACTTGAGGAGAATTCAGAGAAAGTAGAGTTATTATCTCTAGTCTATGAAGTTTAAGGGTTTGCCTCTAAGCAGTCTCTTTTCTATGCCTGTCATTTGTGTGATAGGAGCTGTTAACGTCTCCTGGAGCATTTTGAGGTGCCAACATTCATTAATTTGCTAAGAAAAAACAAGCCTTTGAAAATTAAAAATTTGCCCTTAGGCTGTCCTTTCTCTCTATTCCCATTCCTCAGTGCTTCCTTGCCCGTCAGACCCTAATGCCATCCCTAAGCAATGATGTCGATGAGACTGAAGGTGGATAAACAGTGCTTATCTGCACCTGAGTTCAGGGATACAGAACATCCCAGTGGTTGCCATACACCACGCCCATGAGGCTGCTTGCCTTGTTAGTACCTGTAAACTGCTGTCTCCCAAAATAATGGTCCCTAAGTGTTTTCTGGGACACCCCCATCCTTTCCCACCTGAGGCACATGCTGGCAGGGTTGAGCTGCAGTCCCCTGTACAGCACATGGCACACTACTGCAGATGGATCTATCAGGATCCAGGCTCTGGATAATTATCCTGGTGCCTCTCTGGGGCAGCTGCTTCAGAGCAGGCAGGCATCCAGATAACTTGTGCCAGCATGGGTGGATGTCATGATTGCCAGAAGCAGGCTCTGCCCTGCAGCCATGTAACCCTCAGAGCTCAGGACTGGGAATGAGGAGCAGTCTCCAGAGCCCAGTGATGGAAGTCTGGTAGCTGCATATGCTCTCCTAACATTGCTTTTTATGCAGCCCTGGCTGCATTGCACCATCATTCTGGCCTCATGCTTAGCTCTTGTTGTGCTCTGCTTTGGCTGGGAAGCCTTCTCACCAGCTCCTCAGTGAATTCCTGAATCACTGTCTTTGGGAGTTTTGGATATTTTGTTCTTTGCCATCCCAGTTAATGCACATTTGAAACCTGCGTGTAAAGCAATGCCCATGCAGTGTGGCACAGCACAGCCCACGCACTGTGAGGCTGCTCTTGTTGCTCTGAAGGGTTTTTGCAATTCCCAACCCCCATCATCAAGATGTTTCAGAGAGTCTGGAATTTTCCTTGCAGAAAGGAGATCTACTTCACACATCAAACCATCAGCTTCTTCCCTCGACGTGCTTTTTTTGAAGTTGCTTTATCTTTTGTAAAAGTTGTGCAAAATATGGGTTTATGAAGATCGGATTAGTGGTTAAAGCATATGGGACATTTTTAATATCATTTTAAATCCCATCTCCTCCCTTGCATAGCAGCTAGTCTATTAATTTATTGGACCTAGTTCTTTACACACAAAGTTTATCTTTACAGCAAGATAGCAGTTTCTGAGTGCAAGTTTCTCTAGAACACATTTCAATTTCTTCATGCTTATCTATTTCCCTTCTGTAGGAGGGTTAACAGAAGGGCTTTATCTTCTTACTGTTGTCACATCTGAGATCTTAACTGGCTTGAGGTTCTATGTAACCTCTAAGAAATATGTGAAGGACAGCCTTTAAATTTGCTACTGAAGAGACACTAGAGATATTTAAAGCATGCATCAGTTCAGTGTCTCATTGCAAGAATGTTTATCATTACACTGCTTTTATTTTCTGAAAGCAATTAATCTGTAAATATCAGAAAACCCCAAGGAAACAAAGCTGAGGTCAAACTGCAATAAATTCTAACAATTTTTAAAGGCCAGTCAAATACCTATGAAAAAAATTGTTTACTTTCCTAGTAAAGAAAAAGAAAAGGTGCCATTTTGAGTCTGCCTTGAAACCTCACATTAGATGACACTGGAAGAGGATCTAACAGCATACTCTTGAACTCTACTGTAATAGTTCTGAGGAAAGCAAGCTTCCAAGTATTCATCATTGAGGCAACTGAAATATTTATAAAAATAATAATCATAAACCAATAACACTAGTGTCAAACATATACTGCAGACTCATTGTACCTAGTCTATCCTCCATTTCTCTGCTTCTCTCTTCAAATTAAGCTCTTGCTGTTTGAGCCAGGAAAAAAACTTAAAGCGAGCTCCAAGTGAAATTCAACCCTCTGAAATCACTATTTCACAAACACTTCTGTGTGTTCCCAGCCTTACAGGGCAGCAGGAGTAGGGGGTAGGTATTGATACACGCAGGAGAAGAAGCCTCTCTTAGTAACAGAATTAGCTTTTATGTGTGACATTTTTTTCACACTCCCTTTACATCTGCTATGAGCAGATTATCTGCAAATTGCTTTTAGCAGGAGTTGAGAGCAAAAAGGAAGGACTGAAGCAGAGACAATGTCGGGATCAGTCAACCAAGGACCCTGTTGGATCCTGTAATTTGAAAGCAATGGTCAGAAGTTTACCCTGAAATCATTGACAAAGCAAGGATCTGTGGGTCTTGAGATGTGATTTCTTCCTTTTTTCAATTCTTTTTTTCTTGGCAGCTGAAAGTCTCTTTGTCCCAGCATGGAGAGATTTTTGCTCTGTAAGTGCACCATTAAACAGCACAGGCTATTTTGAGAAATGAGAGTTAGAACTTTTTTAAAACCGTAATTATGGCTGCCTTTAAAGATGGTGATAAAAATGTAGTTGATGAACAAAACAAGACCATGTGATTAATTCTTCCATATGATGTGTTTGATTATGACAGCTCCCCAGTCTATAATAGCTTCCTATGTGAAGTGAAAAACAGAGAGAGAGCACTTTATCTAGCAAAGCTGATTAAATATGACTTTCTAGGCAGCTCTGAGAATACATAGAAGCAAGAATATCTGTAAAACTCCATTAGAAAACAAGAAAATGTCAGGCTATAAATTACTTTGAAAAATCATTTTTCAGTGAACTACATAAATTGTCCCTATCACAAATGCAAGAACCCTAAGTGTGCTATATTCATGCTAATTTTTTTTCTCTGGTGTGGGTACTAGAAGAGTTGCCACATCCATTAAGGGCTGGGGGATAACTACAGGGCTCCTGTGTTTCAGATGGGAAAGGATTTTAATGTCATTTTTAAAATGTACTTTGAGGAATCTCTTCTGATTTAGACCTTGTTGGCTAGTGGCTGACTGGAGAGAGACTGAAACTACAGCATCATCTTCCTATGCACGTTTTTAATGTTAAGAGTTACCTTTCTGTTTGACTTCATCAGAATAGGAATTTTCCTGGACCTGCTGAACATGTGGATTTTATTTTACACCATGGTGTTAAAGGGGCTGAAAAGGGCTCAGTGATGCTTGCTGTTGTGAATTTACTACCTGAGTTGCATGTGTTCCTGCCCTTCAGGTATTTCAACTTTTGTCAGAAATTGCTTACAGTTTTTTTCACCTTGAGGAACCGCAATTTAATCCATGTGTCAGATCCCGTCATCTGGACAGTCTGTCACAGGGATTTAGGGTCCCTTTTTCTCCAGGCCACATTTAGTTTGAGAGGGCCTGAGGGACCACTGGACCCCTTAAAGTTTGCTAAGCAGGTTTTTGAGGCTTTTCCAGCTGATAAATTAAAACAAAAATAGTTCTGTTGGCTGTGCTTTGACAAAATTTCTAAATAAGAACAAACACCTGTTTTTAACATTGTCAGAACCTTTTGTTGTTCTATTTTTACAGCAAAGTTTTGGATTTTCAGTTTTAACTGACCTTTCAGATACAGTAAAAAAGCTTTTAACATCCAGCAGATCTTCTGAAGATCATCAGTAATTCAGTTTCAGAAAAGCATTTGGAAGAGGACACAGACGGAGGTGAAAAAGAGCATGTGTTTCAACTAGTGAAAACTTTTTAAATTTACATTTTTCTTGAAAATTTAGGTCAACATTTCTGAAACATGTGGAAATTCTTTCATGATAGAAAAATCTTTTCCAGTCCTGCTGTAGGTGTGTGTGGGTAGTCTAGAAGACATCCGTCTCTGGTAGGTTTGCCTTGAAAATTTGAAAAAAAAGCAAGATCCCTGACTTTTAAGAATTCCCACACTGGGATAGCATAAATCAGGGATATTTGAGGTCCTTTAAAAACTCCCCCATCTCTTCTGTTGCCTTTGCTCTGAAAAGAAAAGTTTGAAATCTGAAAGACTGCTTCTGTGAAGCAATGCTCAGGTGGAGCCCAGCACTGTTTTATAAAACATTAGGGTCTGGTTTTAGCACAAGGGCTTTGTTTCAGGATGTGCTGAACATCCATGTCTGAAGTGCTGGTGCTGGCAGAAGCCATTGCAGAAATACCAGGTGACACACTCTGCTGGGTATATCAGAAATGAGGGACCCTGCTGCCACATCTGTGTTTTGAAGCTGGTTCTTTCCATTTTCTCACTGCTGGAAGATGCAGGCTGTGATTATTCCTCTCAGCAAAGGACCGCTGAGGTGTCCACAAGTTCTTGGAAACAGATAAAGCCCGAAGCTGCCACCACAAGTTGTGCAGTAACATGCCCAGAAGCTTGCTAACTATGAAAAATGAGCTCAAAGCCTCAGATTATTGAAAGTGTCATAAATTGCTTGTTTTTCCATATTATCATATTATATATCATATTATTAGCTCTCTTGGAAAAGTCAGCTGGTTTTAAAAGCAGTAGAGACCAATACGTTGCAAATGCCTGGAGTTGCTTTGGCTTCTGTAAGCTTATAGTGTTGACAACAATGGACAGAATTGGTGTGTCCATTAAGAGGGTTTGAAATTGTTGACAAAGGAGGATTATTTGGAGGCAAATCTCACCCCCCTAGAGTGTCCTTGCTACTATTACATGTTCTTGGATACTTCATATCTCCAGCTGCTTAAATCAAAGGTGTATTGATGGAAAAAATAGTTGTAACAGAGAGTCTGAGGCTTTTCCTTTTCTCTCTCACTGAGCACCAAGGTGTTTAAACTGCAAAATTCACAGCAAGGTATAAAGTTCTTAAGGATCATGATCTTTATTTCCAGTCTAAATTTTCAATGTTAAAACTGTTTCCTCAGCTTTGCCTTCATTCTGATGCCACATTTGTTTTTACCTTCTGATTTTGCTTTTACTGAGGTCATCTGCACCAAATTAAATAACCCTCTGCAGTCACTTCAGTGTACAAAATAATGTGGTATTCAATTTGCAGAGCACTATCTCCATGGAGAGGGAAGGGCTCTCCCTGGAATCAGTGAGAGCCTCTTGGGAGTTGCAGCTGCCCTTCTGCAAATGGCTCACCTGAATATTAAATCCCAGGATGTTTCTGAGCTCTGACATGCACTCTGCAGGGCACGATGCTATTGGAAACAGGTCTCACCTGCAGATCTGGAGACCACGTCAGCAGTGTTCTCTCCATATATATTGCCAAGACTTAGAAATTGATTATCACAGCAGTTCAGCCAGCTCTACATCCTGCTGGATGGTGACAAAGCTTGTTTAACTCCTTTTTTTAATTTTTTTTTTAATACTAATAAATAGTTTTGACTTTCAGCAAAATCCACTTGTGCAAATACGTTTCATCAGAAAATTTGTTCTTGTTTGGCAAGAGTTAAATCATGGCACTTTATTAGCTGTACTAAACGATGTACCCAACCTGCATTTAGAGAACTTTGTTGATGCACAGTTTGGGTCATGGCAGACAAGACACAGTCTCACCTCAGATTTTCTCTATTGCGTAGAATATGATGTCCAGTTGACTGCTGAATAAATAAACACTTTCCTGTAGGACAGACCTATCTCAGGTGTACAGGAATAGCTAATAATTAGTGTCAGTAAATCATTGCAGCACAAACCACAAACATTATCATTCAGTTTGTAATTTACTCCTGATGTGGGTACTTGTTCTTCTCAATACCTAATATGTCTGTTTATAGAAAAGTTGATTGAGATAATTAGCAGTAAAAATGCTAAGGTAACATTTAAATTGCTATCAATTTTGTTTATAGCAGCCTAAAGTGCAATGCTGAAATTAGAAATTAGCTACAATTAGCAAATAAATTGAGTGTCTCTTGGAATTACTTGATCATGTCTTAAATTGTAGCACAGTGTGATGCTTGCAGAGGCAAAGCTGAGTCCCTGGGCTGCAGCAGCTCCACCACGTCAAGGAGCACACACAGCTCTTTGCTTTGCTGCTGTCTGGGAGTACCTACCTGGCCTTCCATGGAGCCTGGGCTACTGCCTCACAATACATGTTTTATGAGTGCATGCTGTGAAGCTAGAAAAAAAACCCTTTGCCATAGCAGATTTGCCTCTCCGTGGGGGAAAAGAAGGCAGAGTGTGCTTTTCAGCGATAGGCATCCTTGTGGGGAGCAGCTCAGAGAGACTGTAACACTTCCACCTTCTCAGTAAATGAAGCATGAAACACAAAATTAATGTTGGCTTCATATGAGAGGACTAACTTGAGTTGGAAAATGTGTTGTTGTCCCAGGAGATAAGTCATAGATATGGAAGTCAGTTTTCTCTGATTGCCTGAAACGTGTTGATTTGAAGGGCCTTGGGCATCGTTTTATGCTCACAGTTTGAAATCGTTTGCTTCCCCCAATAAGGGGCTTTAAGGATTCTGCTTGATAAATGCTTTATAGAGGCATGTAATTATTTTTCTGGCATAATTTCATAGTTTGATATGGAAAGAAATGTGTTGTCTACCACTGATAAAATTGGTCATTAAATAAAGTTTTGAGGATGAAAAGAGGAGGAAAATCAACCAGTTTCAGTATTAGCCACTGAGTCATCTCTTACCTGATTACATGCAGTAAAACTTTGCTCATTCTTTCATCCTTCATTAGATGCAGACAGGCAGTTGATTTCTGCATCACATGTGTCTTTCAGTTCTGTGTCCAGTGGGGACAAGGTGCTGCTGAACCTCCCATCTTCCTCATTCAGACACAAGCCTTGAGTATTCATCTAAATCTTACATGATGGATTTTAACTCCTGAGATCTTGCCCAGTTTTGGATGCATATATTTGACTGTATGACTAAAACTCTTCCGTTTTGTGTAAGTTTAAGTAATCATTGGGCTGGAAAGGGAGAAGACAGATCTTCACTCTGTACTTAGCCATGTGCTAAAAGGATATGGGGATACAGTCATGTGTGTGCTCCACCGAACAGCAACTAATGTTTGTGAGGTGAAACAGCAGACCTTTGTCTGGCCTGAAAAGAAATGACTCGTTTTGGAGCAGCGGTGGCATTTATCTGGGATGTGGAAAAATGGTGGCACAATGATACACGCCTGGAGACACATGACTATCTGACTCCTTATCCCATGTGCTGTACATCCAGTTTTCTTTCTCTGGGACTGGAAATCCCATCCTTGTCCTGGGAAACCACTGCTGCTGCTGCACAAGTTACATTTTCCCAGAAAAAAAAAAAAAGTCATCTGGGGTATATTTTAGAATCCTCTAAGGAAAATAAATTCCTTGAATATTTCCTGTTTCCTTCCTTCCTCCTCTTCAACAGATGTTGCCACTTTAAAGAGAAAAATGAGGCTGAGTGGTAGGGGCAAAAAGTGACTGAATGGCAATGGAAAGCAATCTAGAGAACTGCACATGGGGTGGTCACACAACAGCACAGATCTACATGAGTGCTAAGCACCAAGCTCCTAGCTCACAGGGTGAGCTGCCTTTTGAGTTGTGTTTTCTTCACAATCAGATGTCTGTCTTCCCCGTGGATCTCATCTGTGGAGAGTTTATCACTGATAAATAACTGTTTGTGTTGAATTTACAGATGAGCTAAACTGTTTTCTGTAATGTTGCAGTATAGTAACTTTTCCTTTTCAGGTTTGTATGAGCATTAGCATTTGAAGGAAATAAATCTGTCACTCAGATAATATATTTGCTCCTGGTACCAGAATACATAAATAAGAGTTACAAGGTCATTAGCCATATCAAGAGAAAGAAACATGTGCTGTGCATTAAATAGCTGACTTTCAGGCTGGATTGGGCAAATAGCAGTATAGTAAAGTGTACTGCTGATTTCCCCCCCTGAAATATGAATATGAAAATCAATTAATTCCTTTCTTTTATTGTAGCAACTTCCCCTTTGCACTGGAAACCTTCACCACATGTCAGTCCAAATTTATGAGCAGTGTTTTTTTTAATGTATTCCATTTATTAAATGTAAATTCAAATGGCCAGTGATTTACTATAGAACTGTTTGGAAAGCAGCAAGTAAATATTATCTAACTAAGTAAGGGAAAAAAAAAAAAAAAAAGCCAATCCAGAGGAAATTTTATCTGCTATTTCCCAAGCAGTTTATCTTTGTCCTTGAGAAGCCAGGTTAGGTGGAGAACTCCCCCAGTATAGTTCTGGAATGCATCTGGTATGGAAATTTGCTTTTATTCTCAGTAAAAGGCAACCTTGGAAAGCAATGAATTATTGCTTATATTTTAGTATCTTTTACTTATTTCAGCTACACTGTAGTACCAGATGCAGACCTGAGGGAACTGAATCACATAAGTTTCACTCACCCCGCATCACTCCAAATCTCACTGATGAAGAGACAAATCCTCACCATGGAGCTGAGACAGTAAATAATCAACAGGGAGAAAATTGCACAGTGTGTGTACAGTGGTGTCTGGAAAGGCTGTGTGATACAATCCCCACTCATTTCTTTTATCCATCTTCATCAACTCAGCGTAGAGAGATAATGTGATGAGAGGGCTGGAGCACCTCCCGTGCAGACAGGCTGAAGACAGTTTGGAATGTTCGGTATGGAGAAGAGAAGGCTGCAGGGAGACTCCAGAGCCACTTCCAGTACACCATTTGTGTGCCAAACACCAACAGATGACACAACTGATTTTTGTTGAATTTTCCGTGACAAGGGCAAGGTTAAAATAGCCCCTGTGGTAGAGGTTACCACCTTATAACTTATCATCTGTCCAGTGATTCCAAAAACAGTGATATTATGGCAAAGGACTTGGATATTTATGCCTTCCAGACTTATGTACCCAATACAGCCATAACCATTCACCTCAGACTCATCTATAGGCCATGTGAAGAGAGAAGGGTTCCACCTTCAAAAGAGGTAAATCAGGCAATCATTTCAATAGCCCCTATCACTGACTACCAAACACGCTTCATATAGCATCTGGAAAGAAGCAGTGGTATTGCCTTAAGAGGCAGGGGGAAAAAAGTCATGTAATTGTTTTCTGTCCCTCTCCCAGGTGTGGCAGTGTGGGGGAAGCATGGAGGTGTTACCCTGCTCTCGTGTGGCACATATTGAGCGCACAAAGAAGCCCTACAACAACGACATTGATTACTATGCAAAGCGCAACGCCCTGCGGGCTGCTGAGGTCTGGATGGATGACTTCAAGTCCCATGTTTACATGGCCTGGAACATCCCCATGGCAGTAAGTACAGGTCACAATCTTTCCTGAGCAGAGGCAGAAACATGAATCTCTGTTCCAAATTAGCCGTTTGAGGTGAAGGGTATTAATACAGCTGCACAAAGTGGGCTAAGCTTAGGGAAAGAATTCTTTCAGCTGGTGCTTGTTCAATACAAGGTTCTGCCTTAGAAACTTGCTTCCTCAGCCTAAGTTTAGTTCTGTGCTCAGTACAGATTGTTGTATGCAGTGACACAGATGTATAATTTAACTAGAGGAAAATGTTTCAGGTTTATGTGCTTCCTCAGAAGTCGTTAATTTGGGGTGCCATTAAACTCTGAGGTGTTCATATGCTACAATGGTGGGGACTAAAGAAATGTCCATAAATAAATATCGTCATTCATCATAAGACTCAGTAGATCTCACCAGCATAAAAAATAAAGTATGTGATAAAAGAACCACACATTAACTGGCTTTATCATCCACAGGCTGAGAGGTGCAATGTGGACACGTTTCTCACTGCACATACGAATTGTAGATGGCAGGTGGGGGCCTCTAGGAATCCATGTAATATAAATATTAGATAAACTGTAGGTTCAGTTTATAACTTTATTCTATAATTATATCACATGCTACATCTCCATTGAGCATAATTCTTGAAGAGGAGATGTAAGTTATATCCCAGTTAGGTGGAAGCTGGCTGTTGCTGAATTTCTTAGTGGTACTTGCATCCAAATTACTCGTGAAGGAGCACAGGGAGAACAGCTGTAGGGAACCATACACTGATCTGTATGTAATTATGGTTTAGTTAACCCTTATATCAGGGGTTTGTCCAGAGCTGATTAAAGTAAATGGAAACAGGAATGTTCCTATCAGAACAGGAAAATGTGCAAACCCAGCAGTGTCTTTGGGAATATTCAGTTATGACCTGAAGCCCATCAAAGTGACAGGAATCTTGTTAAAGACTTCATGAGATTTAGACTACATCCTAAATATCTGCTTTAATAGATATAGTACTTTAGTACCTAGAAAATATAGGAAACCCCATTTTTGTTCATTCCTACTGTAGTTTCTAAAATACATGTATTTAGAAGGGCAATGTTTCTTCTTTCTGCATGCGATGTCTGAATATGTCAGATGTTGTCACACATCTAAATTTCACTTACTGCACTTCAGTGTTGGACAGTCTGTGCAAGGCGTCTGAGATGTATTTTTGGTGATTTCTTTTGTTGTGAGAGGTCATTGCAGAGAATTATTCTGCCTTAACAAAAGGCAATGCTTCATAACTTTTTCCACACAAAATTTCCTTGACAGTAGGAGGAAAACAAAGCAGTGTCCATCCAAGTTTTTAGAGGCATTTTGACTGTATGCATCCATTTGCTAAAATGGCCAATTTTCAAATAGGAGATGAAAAAGTAACCTGAGTAAATTTGCTTGCTTGGTGACATCTGCAAATGAATTCTGAGAAAAGATGATATTTAAATAAGCATTTACACTAAAACATGATTTCCTTTAATCTCTCTGAGATTACTTATTGATGTAGTTTCCTGCACTGAGCCATACAGCAGAGCTTTAAAAAAACTCAGGCACATCTACAATAAAAGACATAAAATCAGCAGAAGTACTGAACATTAAAATTTTCTATCCATAAAAAAAATTGATTGATTGATAAAATGTGCATCATAAAAATAACCCTATTAGCTCTCAGGAAAAGGAAGCTAGTGTTAGTGTTCATGTAGTTATTCCACTGTAGTATTCAATCCAGATGGCTCAGAAGTACTCTACTGGTATAAGCTATCACAAAAACCTTCTGCAGGATGACTAGAAACCTTACTAGCTGCTTAACAAGAATATGTCCACTTACTAAACTCTGTGGACACCTCATTCTTACACCGTCACGCTGTAACCTGCATATAACTGCAGCTGGAACTGCAAAAAGGGCATTTTGTTGCCTCATTTTAGAATAGGGCAGAAAGGAGGCAGATGAAATACTTACATTTTTCCCATACCATGAAACCAAGCTAATTAACTCTTTTATAACTCCCACCATCATTGTCACAACTCACTCCCTTACCAGTTTTTGAGATTCTGTGCATCATGTGTATCTAGATTAGTAGATGGTCTTGGACACATCTGCAAGATCATATTCCTATGACCTTCAGCCACAGATCAATGTAGCTTTATTTTAGTTAACCAAATATTTGGTATCCCCTTGCTCATGATTTATTCCTCAACAATTGTAGTGATAAAGGAATCTTACATTGAATGATTTATTGCACTGAGTGCCTCAGAGAATTGCTCTCCTTCCACGTAGCCTGAAGTAGTACATAAATTAACATTCATTTGAATGGATGCTGCACTGAGAGCTCATGACAGAGTGTGCATCAGGAAGCAGCACTGAGCACAGCAAACTCTTTATGTAGCAAATAGAAAAACCTGTTCAGTATTACACTTGTATTCTCTCCTGAAAGCCAGGCATCTGTTGGTGATTTTAATAAACACTGAGCTATGACTTGCTGCTGTCTTGTAACCCTGCATTAGACACAATCTGTAGAATGTACAGAAATTCTTCTGGAGAAAAAGTACAAGGCACTTCAGATGGATTCCACGCAAAACTTCCCTTTTCAGTCCATTTGATTAATATAGTGTGTCAGAAAAGATTTTTAGATGAGGTAACTTACTGTCTTACTATTGAACTGTGATGATTTAGAAGACTTTAAATCAGGAGACTCTAACTCACGACCTGGCATTTTTAAATGGCCAAGCTTATTCATATTGACTTGAGTATTCCAGCCTATGTGTTTCATGGGATTTGTATTTAAACATGAATTAAATTCTGAGATAGAATTATAAAGAAGGGTTTGAGTTTAACTGCATTTTATGGCTAAAGTCTGCAAAAGACTTCCAGTTCCAATAAAAACTGGATGCTGGTCTATATGAATGTCTAGTGGAGCTTAATGGGTTTTGAGCAGCTTTGCTTTGAAGTTTTAACTAGTCTGTTCTGACATCATTTATATTAGTGAACACCTCAAGCTGTTACTAGAGTAAACCATGACCAAGCTGCCATATTTTCGATCAGAATTACTCCTAAATTTGAAACAAATCTGAAAGTAAAGCTTCAGAATTGATTGCAAACATTTAGAATTGCTGTAAGTAACAACATTCTTATTGTATTCTTATTGTTTTGATTTATGTTTGGTTTTTGCTTGTTCTTTATTCTTCTTTTTCCATTGGCTTTCATTAATATTTATTATCTGTGCTCAACAACAGCTGTTTGATGAGCTGCTACTTACAAAAGGGAAAGAAGAGAGGGAAATACAGCTTGGTGTGCAAAATGAACTCCAATTTGATTTCAGTAAAGAAAGCAACCATAAAGTCAGTGCAGTGAGATTTCTTTATTAATTTTCTGCTTTGCAGAACCCTGGAGTTGACTTTGGAGATGTTTCTGAAAGAATTGCTCTACGACAGCGACTGCAGTGCCGGAGTTTTAAGTGGTACTTGGAGAATGTATACCCTGAAATGAGGGTTTATAACAACACAGTCACTTATGGAGAGGTACTGTATGTCTGAAAATACACCATAGCTGCATTTGAGCAGTCCTTTCATTTTAGTGGTATCAGGGTATCGTGATGTACAGAGCAATTACAAGTCAGCACAGTAGTAGCAACAAAAATGCCTTTCCCTACTTTTAATCAACACTGAGAAGTGAGGCTTTGAGAAGCCCTGTCCCTCTCATTGCAGGTGAAATTATCCTCACTAACAATGATATGCAGCCTCCTTGGCTTTCATTTTAAAACAGAGCAGCTCTGTGAACATAAATTTGAGGTAATCATTCTCCCAAATAGGCTGCCACAGACATCATCAATAAAACATCAGCAGTCAAGAGAGCTAAAATAATTATAGTTAATGAGAACAGTTGAGTTTGCTGAATTGTTTTTAGGTAAAGAACCACCCTTGCTTTGAATTTTGCCTATTTGTAAGATTGTGTTCACTTTATTAATTCATTTTTGCAATCCTCCTTTTATCCTGTTCAGCAGGAAAAGAAACATAAAATAATTTTGCTGGTTTGTGCTCAGATTATGTGTTTTCATTTTCACTTGTGTACCAGTATTGAGTAATACCTTGGAACACCAGCTCGAAGATGCATAATAGATATTTAACTTAACCCTAATAAACTGCTGGATTCAAACACGTTGGAAATGTGTGGACATTTTGGCTCACCTCAGCTGTCTTGATCTTTTCTTTCTCTTCTGTGAACCAATCAAAACTCCCATATTTGCTTGACCCCAATCTTTAAAGAAGTCAAACATGCCTTCTATAACTCTTCAAATCTGTATCATGTGCCTGTAATAGAAGGACTGCTGTAATTTATGATGGTGAACTGGGGTGAAGTTCGAGGAACTCTCCCACTACATAATGTTTTTAAGATTCTGTTTTAATTGTCTACTTGAACTGCAGTTAAATCCAAAGACAATATATTTTCCCATAAGACAACTAAATGGGCACTGTTCCTTTCTGTTCCATTTGACTGACTTCATGTAAAAATAAGTCAGGCACTTGAGATATTGATATAAAGTGCAAGTTTTATTGCATAATATCACTTTGCATCCTGATGCATCCCCATCAGTAACTGAGAAAAGACATTTAGTAAATTCAACAGGAGCTGTTGGTATCTGTCAGCTCCAAGAAGTCCTTTAACTGCGAAGAGCATTGGAAGAACTGCCAATGTTGTGTCAATTATACCAGACATTCAGCAAGCTGGGCTCTAAAATGAACCTTGTTTCTCCTGAGCAGTTGCACAGAAGGTTCTTGAGTCAAACAGGAAGCTCAGTGATGCAGGTATCTAATTCATTAACATTTTTAATAAAATGGAGCCATACAAGCTATTTAGCTGGTATAAAATTGGCATGGGTCCCTTTCAGTCCTTAAGGCTTCATCTTAAATGACATCAAGCTTATTATTAAATACTTCCTCTTCTGGTTATTTTCCTGGAGGAAAAGATGTCTGAATTTTTGTGAGTTTAAAGGAAAATACATGTATTGAGTAGATGTGAAACAGATTGAAACAGTAGTAAAAAGTATATTTCCCTGTGACTCAATTCACATTTTTTAAAGCCATGCCATAAAGCTGTCTTCATCTTCTTTAGCCTTTATAGTGCCCAAGCCATAAAATAGACCTCCTGAAATTTAGTTGTTGGTGAGTCCCAATCAGATTCCCTCTTATGTTTGTGCACTATAATATGAAAGATTATTTACAGATTTTTTTCCAACACCTTATGCAGCAGCTGTTTCTGTATTATGGGAAGATACTTCACAGTCTAAACCCAAACTGACCTGTTGACTCTTTCAAAGTTTCTGTCTCAATAACTTCTTGTTTACAATAGCTGTAAAATTTTTCTATGTTCAAAATATGTTTGTAATATTTTTAACCTCAGGAGAAGGGCCTGGGTTTTCACAAGAGCTCCACCGTGGGTTTTTATAGACTTGTAAATTCTCTTTGTCAGAGGAGCCACTGGAATTTTTTTTTATTGGATCTCTGTCCCTTTTGTACAACGTGCTTTATGTCACTTCTGTAAATAACAATGTACTATATTCTTAGTTCAAATAAAATTTTTTCACATGCTTTTTTGTTTTTTTTATAAGCAATAGGAAGAAACAAAAGTGTGTCACACCCAACACCAATCCTGAGTAGTCCCTATGCTGTTTGTAAAGCCACATTCTCAACATAACATAATTTATGTGTAAACGTAATTTATGTTTACACAAGGGTAATTTGGAGCAAAATTTGGTCTGGGTTTCTTAAACTGAATTTTATGGAGTTTTGATCCTTGAGTAATTGCTGAAAATATAACTTTGACACAAGGTCTGTAAAGACAGCAGGTTGTCCAAATAATGTCTTTTCCTGGGGCAAATTCACTGTTGGCATGTTGTCTTGTATCTGAAGAATAAGCATGCGTTTCTCACAGAACAGTGTTACATACTACTTGTTTCAGTAACTGTAGCACAGTTAAGATTCAGCTGGATTAGGCTTGGATCATAGAGGTTAACTTCTAACACAACTGTTTCTGTCCTCTTCTGGTTATAGGTGCGGAACAGCAAAGCCAGTGGCTACTGCTTAGACCAGGGAGCTGAAGAGGATGACAAAGCAATCCTTTATCCATGCCACGGAATGTCCTCTCAGGTAAGTGGTTAAAAGCCCATAATTAGTGAGAAACCTTTAACTTTTTTTTTTTTTTCAGAAGAAACAAATAGTAATTTGGTACATTTGAGTTGAGTTTGGCAGTATATTCCTGAGTTGCAAAGTCAAATATCTGTCTTTTCTCCCATCTTTTTGAGTGCCCTTTCCAGTGTCATTCAGCATGTGAATCTACACATTGAAGATGTCAATTAGGAAAAGAGAAGCATCACATTAATTTGTTTAAATAACAGGGATCCATTAATGATTAATTTAAGTAGTTTCTGTGAGTGAGCAGCTCTTCTTGTTATGACATGACTTATTCTAAGAATGGTACCTCTCTAAATCAGCTGTTCTTTGGTCCAATAGGCTCTTAGCCAGAAATTATCTAGCAAGCTGCTGATGTGATTCCCTGAGCAGGCAAGAAGTTAAGCACATATTTAACATCAACTTCAAAGGGAATTAAAAATATCCCCTAAGTTAAGACTTTTCTAAACTAGGAGATTTTATTTTTTTAGTCAGTCCCTGTGCATATTATTATTTTCTTACAGGTGCCTGAAGATTTTAAAATTACATTTTTTCTTTCCACTTTTCCACAGTGATTTTACTTGTTTTTTAAATATAAATTGGATATTATTTAAATCCAGGACTTGAGCTTCTTCTGCAATGTAATTCTGGTTTCTTTTGAAGTCCCATCTGAATCAAAACTATGTTAATGAACATTCTCTTGTGTAAATAAACTCTGACCTTATCAGACTTAACAATTATCCCAAGTTCACTCATACAGATATTGATTAGGAGTCCTGGCTCGTATATCACCGTGGAGGCAAAATGAGACAGACAGTAATTCCTACTGACAAAATGTCCACCTTTGGCAGGATCATTATGGAATATTTGACTGACACTTTCCTAGTAGAGGTGGAAGGAGCAGCCTTTGAATGAGGTAACAACATAACATTGCCTAATTAGATGTAAATTACCTTTTCAAGAAGACTCTCGTTAGAGATGTCAAGGCACTCAGAGAGAATTTAGTCTCTTGCTCCATTCTAATTCTGACCATAAAGTTGCAGATTTAAGTCCTTCCAGAAAATCCCTTAGCAACATCTAATCTCTATCAGTGTGCTAGTATTTAGAAGAGTAATAAAATAAATCGTTCTGAATTTAATTTCTTTTACAGTTTAAGTCCTTAACCTACTTTTTGCCTCCATTTGACTCCCATTTCATAGAATATGCTTTGACTTCTAGAAGAAAATAGAGGAGGGCATAAGTTACATTGAATTTATGTGAAAGAAAGTATGATATGCCCACCTTCTCCTGACTAACTCTTAATAATTTTAGCATATAAAATCTCTCTCCTCCCAGCATCCAGCTCTGACCCTTTCCATCTATTAAGGAACAGGTCATTTTCATTTTAGTAAAATATAAATACATTTCCCTGTAGATCATGTCTTTTGGATTATGGGGTTCTAGATGAGACACTGGGCAGACCTTCTCAAGTACAAACAACAATATGTATTTACTGCCTAAGAATTTGAAGTTGGATAGTGGCCAGTTAAATCACTTCTGGCTGGCTTCTGCTACAGGCCTATGGTATCCCATGTATGTGAAATTTTCTGGAAAAGCCTGAAAAGCTGTTTTCAGACTTTACAATGCAGCCACAAGCTAGAGTCCTTTTGTTACTAGCACTGTAAAAACTCATAAAAAGAGAATGTCACTCTCCCTGAACCCTTAAGATGCAAATCATCTCCCCCGTTTTAGAATTATTAGAGTATGGGAAATGCAAAAAGTTAATCTGCCAAATCATCCTGCAGCACTTTCCATTTCCCTTTAAAACAACCAAATGAAAAACAACAACAAAACAGGAAAAAAGTTTTCATTCTGCAAGAAATATCAAGTGAAGGCAGAGGTGATGTTTTATCTAAGTTGAGTATTTCACAGACAAGCATGGGTTGGAGCCACTCAAATGCAGCCAAGTTAATTAATGATTACACAGCTGGGAAACTTCTATCATCTCACCACAATTTACAAAATTAATTCAGTGTGAGAACCACAGCTGCACAAACCCTAATCAAGGATATTCAAGCACATTGCATGAAAGGTGTTGACAGCAAGCGTTTTAATATATTAAATAAACATTTTTAAAGTCCCTCTTCTAATCAGCCTGGGTGAGCATAGTTGTCTGCTGCATTTAGCTTTCCATTTCTGACATTTTTCATCTCAAGCATAGGGTATGAAATACCCCTACTGAGTCGAGATTTGGGTTATTTGTACATACTTACTGAGTATAAATTAATATAAATACAGGACTCCTTTTCCCCAGTTGGGTTATCACTGGTGCTTCATGTGTCCTACCCATGTGAAAGAATCTCCCTATTCAGCTACAGCCTTGTTTGCCTTTCATACTCTACAACTCTGATAAGCAGATTACCAGTGATTTTAAAATACACGTGGTTCCACTGAAACCAGCACAAGTCAGGCAAGTGTTTGAAGGAAGTTAAGATTACTGTTTATCTGTGATAAAATGTTCTTTTCTTCTTCTTCCTGCCCTTCTGTTTCCCTTGTATTTTGGACTCCTCTGAATGGTGGTGTCCTGCATTACAGTGGCAAAATAAAACCACTCCACTGTGACTGCTCCATGAACAAAACTCTTTTCCCTATGTGTATTCTCAAGATCAGTTTTCACCATGATAAATCACATCTTGTCAACGACATCAGCTCTTAAATTTCTTTATTCAGACAGGGACAAACTCTTTTATGGATGCTCTGGAATGCATTTAGCCTGAGTTTACATCAATTTAGTTTAATGAATTTGACTTGAACTCAGTCAGTGTAAGCTAACAACTAGAAATATCCACACAAGGTTTTGTACCTGTCCAAGCTCATTTCAGAACTCGTTTTACAGAAAAGTGATGTCTTTTTTATATACATTAGTTGGATCTGAAGTTTGAGTCTAATCACTTTCAGGAAAAAACAGTTTGCAAATAAAGCCAGGAGAAACAGCCCAGGGCTACAGAAGATTAATAAGAAAGGAATATATTTGGAGTCTTGAACTGCCTTGCCTCTGCATGTGGCCTTTCTTGTACAATTATCTGCAAAAGCCTGGTGATTCTATAGCACTGCATGATACCCTTTTGTTGTAAAACAGAGCAAAAGAAAAAAAAAGAGAGAATGAGGTTGTGGGGACAGATAGAAACACACCCCTGCCCCAACTGGAAGATGTTGTTCCGAAAGCTTCTTAGAATGGTTATAGGACATACAAGCTTTGCAGAACCATCTGACAGCACTTACGCAGTGGAAATATTCACTGTCTCGGAGGCTGTATGGAATGCTGTGGTGCAGAGCTGATTACATGGCATGAGAAAGAAGAGAAGAACTTAATAAAATGGCATCCTGGGATAGAAGGGCCACGGTGAACAGCCTCCCTCTCCGCCCTCCTCCCTTCCCTTTCACAACGAGAGAAAGAGGAGGCACTGCAGCTGTGAGAGTGAGAACTCCCTCTGCATTGAGATCAAGCAGAAGGATGGGAGAGCTCAATGTTCAGATTCTTGGAGCTCCCAGCTATGCAAACAGATGGAAGAAGAGGAGATGCAAGGCTCTACTTAAAATGTTTCTGCAGGGCAGACATTTAATGTTTTGCTTGGTAGAACTGTGACTTTCCAAATTTGCATGCAGGGCAGCAGGGTGAATGAACAGGTATTTTCTTCACTTGCAGGAAGCAGTGTGTGAGATTCTGGAACAAACATGGAAGTTTGGTAACTTGTTATTTGTGTGTCTTGTGGTGACAAGTATTCTGGAGACACAGAGAGTTTGGGATTTCTGTATAGCTTGCTGGTTTAGTTTCTAGATCAGCTTACAGCTTGCCTCAACCTGCTAGACTGAAGGAATATTAAAGATTTCCTTTTGCTTGGAGAACAAGAGTGAGAGAGTGGTAAAATTTAGTGTCAAATGCTACCAGGACCATCCATGTAACTGTTTCCTACAACCAATTATCTGTAATCATTTTGTGCTTTTTTCACTTTACTGGAAATTAGCAGGAATGGATTTTTTTAAGTCAGATCTTTCAGTTATAAGTTGTCATTTACTTACCACGCTGATGGTCCTTGAGGATCACGGTCAGTAGGCAGCAGCACTCGCTATTTTTGGACCAGATATGATGGCTTTGTTAAACAACCTTTGACTTCTTTTGCATTCTGCTCAGATTTCTGAATATTGAAGGGAAAACTGTCCTATCTTATCATCAGTACAGCAGATGGTATCAGGATTAGGCCTTGTGTATTTAATAGAGCACTTGCCTTCAGTGTCATTTATGTGGCTCCTTCAGCACTTCTCAGCTAAAAAAGAAAAACTGGGAAATGTCCATCCTCATGTGGTGTATAAAACTCTCTGTTCTCAGCTTGAAATGGGAGTGTGTGCATATACCCATCAAAACTTGCACTAACTTTCTTTTTTAATGACTAGAGTTCAATATTCCTTAATAAAGGGGATTTTATCATTTGATTTTGGAAGTGGAATTTTGGCACTGGAAATGGATTTGCAGTGATGTGCCATTTCCACAGATCTAACACAAATTCAGAGGTTGTTTCTTTGTGGATATAGTAGTGACACTGAACATCAACTTTGAACAAAGCAGGTGTAATTTTCAGCATTTCACTGACTATATCCCAGTTCCTGCTTTCTAGTCTACAGTAATAAGCAATTTATTTTAATAGTTATCTTATTTTCACAGCTTGTGTTGTCTGTAGAAAGTTAAGATACAAAGTCTTAATATACATATACAGAATCAGTCACTTAAGTATGTATTATGTACTATGACCTGAACTGAGATAATTTTTGTGAGTGATTTTTTAGAATTCTGTTTTGTTTTAGGATAAATCTTAACGTTTTTGTGACTGTTGGAAAAGCCACAAAAACTTGTCAGAAAAGTATAGATTCAGGAAAATTAAGCCCATGCTGCTCCATTTGTCTCATCATTGTATAGACAGCAGCTTCCTGCACTGAGCCATCTCTGACCCTGTCGAGCTGTAACACAACTGCCACTTTCAATAGTGGAGATGGTTTATTATAGAGTTAATGTATCTTCCACTTCTAGAGCTTAAGCAGAAATGGTCTGCTTTGGCTGATATGATGCAAAGCACAAGCAATTCTGGCTACTGAGATACTGAAGACAAAGAATATTTTAGACCGTTTTAATACCACTGCAGAAAATGTTGCTTTTCTTAAACCACAGGGAAGATTGTTCCTATGCTACAGAGCAGGAAGCCCATTATAAACAGTGGTTCTTATTATCTAGATAAGGCAAAACCAACAAGGTTACTAGGTGGTATTTCAGGACCTGGAGAGAACTAATAAAAACTGCAAGATGAACGCATTTTGTGGTCAGTGTTTCAGCCATACCTGCAGATCTCTTGAATTCTGCTGAGAATCCATTAAAAATGAAGTTGAAATACACAGGCAAGTTTTACCTTTTTTTAAAAAATAAAAGAAAAGGAAAATTTTGTTGTTGTTTTGGGATTTTTTTGCTAGCTCCTCTATATATGAAAAAAGGAAGCTAATTTATATGACCTGGCAGTCCATTCATATTTCAAATTACTTTGCTTGCTTGAGCTTCTTTTACACATGTCCTCCCCAACCACACAGTGGAAAAAAACCCCAAGAGTGTCTTGATTTAGTGTGTACAGACAGTGCCTTGACAATGGCACTGTTCATGCTGAAGACCATCTTCATGTGGTTATCCCTCTGCTTTCTCTGGTGTAGGCTCAGTCCTAACTAACTCTGTGCTTCACATAGCTGCTCTGAAAAGAAGTGGCAGGTGGGAAAATGAACACATACAATGTCAAAGAGCATCTGATCTGGGAGCAAGTAGACCATGCTCTTTTTACCACCAGCAAGAAATGATTATTCACAGCATGATTCTTCTGAGGTTAATAAGGATGGCAGTAGAAAGCTAGACTCTAATTTGAGTTTTTTTGATTGACTCTTAATGATATCTCACACAGTGGTCAGTGACATCCAATAAATGGCAGGCACTGCTGACCTTCCTTCCCTTTCTTGTTAAGTAATTTCAGCCATGTAACAGCAATAAGACCAGACAGGCAGTGAATTTCCTGGGTGGTAATTGCATTTCTTTGGTGGCTCAGATCTTTACCCTGCAGCATCCAGACTCATAGCACACAAGCCACGTCCTGACTCCACTTTGCAGCCTTTTGGCACCTGGGTGCTGCACTTCCAGAGTAAGAACGGCAAAATATTATGCTGGTTTAATGACTCTGCATTTAAACACAGAAGTGAGAAGTAGATAAGTCTGATTTGACATATTGGCCTGCTGCCAAATTAGCATCGTGTATTTTCGCTTTAATGTGCTTCACACTAAACTCAAATATCAGAGTGCCATTCTTTATTATGTAGGCCTGAAGCATATGTTAGCAAATTTACTGCCATTTCCCTCATGATTTCTTTTTTCCTCTCATATTTTTGGATACTGGTTGCATGGTTGGATTTTTTCAGTAACATTTATTTACAAAAACTAATTAGACTTGTTGCTATCAATAGCCCCTAACAGAGCTCTTAAGAACAAACTGCACTGCAAATTGACATCGTGTCCTTGTTAAATCAACTCCTGCTGAGTGGGCATGATTTACATATTGATTACTTCACATTCTTGATTGCCCTTTTTGGCAGTGAAATAGTGGGTAGGGAATGGTGGGGAGCCGAGGTGTGAAAGAAGGGAATATTGTGTTCTAGATGAGACCAGGTTGGTAAAGCAAGGTTCCCAAGCTTTGCCCTTGAGCAAGGGGTGCCAGACAGGGACAGACCCAACACGCTGCAGGACAAAGGACTTCTGACCACCTCAAACTTTCCTTTCTTCCCCAGCTTGTCCGGTACAGCTCGGAGGGTGTCCTGCAGCTGGGGCCACTGGGCTCCACTGCCTTCCTGCCTGACTCCAAATGCCTGGTTGATGATGGGAAGGGCAGAACACCAACTCTGAAGAAATGTGAAGATGTCCTGAGGCCAGCACAGAGGTTCTGGGATTTCACACAGGTATGAAGGAGCTCAGGGAGCCTTGCAGAGATAAATTGGAGAGGAATGATGTTCTAGAGGGTATTTAATGAAAAACAAGGAGGTTTTTAGAGAACTATACTCGGAATTCCCACATATGCCTTTTAGAAATAGTCAAGTATGTTTTCTATAGTTTGTGTACTACCTAGGAATAGTCTTCTATTATAGCAGAAATTTTTGAATATGCTTTGTAGGAATATTTAGTTATGCTTGTACCTTTTTTTTTTTTTTTAAGTGTCTAGGATTTTTTAGCTTCTGGAACTTTTCTAGAATTTTTCTAGCACTTTTCTAGGAACTTTTAGATATAGAGTTTTCAAATAATTTTGAGGCCTATCAAAAATATTATTACAGTTTCTGGGATTTCCGGTTTCCTATTTCCTGAGCTCTGTTGGGATTCACTAGTGCTTGTTAGAGATTTTCTAGTGAATTGGGTGGGGGTTTCCCAGCAATTCCTAAATATGCAATTTTCAAAGAATTGTTTTCATACTTTGTATGTATTAGATAGCTTCTCCTAGGACTTTCTGGCACTTTCTAGGGAATTTTCTCTCTAGATATATACAGAAATTTCCAGGCATTTTATAGTGCTTTCCAGAGATTACTGTTTTTCTTCTAGTCTTTTTGCCTATTCTGTTTCTTCTTCTAACCCTTTTTTTTTTCTTTTCTTTTCCTCTTTGATTTTTTTGGGTTTTTTTATCCCAGAATGGCCCAATCATCAGCAGAGACACTGGCCGTTGTCTAGAAGTGGAAATGTCAAAGGATGCAAATTTTGGGCTCAGATTAGTTGTACAAAGGTGCTCGGGGCAAAAATGGATGATTAGAAACTGGATAAAACATGGTCGGCACTGACTGCTGGGGCTGAGCTGCCTCTCCTGCTGTTGTCCATTGCTCAGTGTGCCATACCTTACAAGGCATTTGTCTTAAAGCAAATTAGTTTGTACAGCTCTTGGCTCTCAAGAGTCCTCATTGGTGGGCATTCAAAGGAAAGAACGAAAGAAGAAAAAGAAAAGCAGACACTACATGCCCTGTTTGACTCTTCCTTGCTCCAGCAGATCATATGGGAAACTTAACAAGAGTTTTCTGTTGATTTGGAAATCTCATGAAGATCAGAACACAATGGCAAAGTGGATTCCTTAAGCACTCCTAGAGGAATTAACAGACAGGTCTTTCTGTGACAAGTTCAAAGGAGAGATCCCTATACTGCCTCATAAAGAGAGTTCTCTGATGGGTAGCTTTTTAGCTTTAAGTTTTTGACTGGTGCACAACTCCTACGGTGAATAATCATGTGCCTTTTTTATTGTACTTCGTATAAAAGAGGACTGGAAAAATCCTACCTTTTCAGCATGTCTGGTTCATTGTACTAAACAAGATCTGTAAATAGCACTGGGAATATAATATATGATCCATTTCAAGGTTGATTGTTTAGGAGTCTCTATTTCTAGAAAGAGACTGTTCCGCAAATGTTTACAGGTGGTTCTCAACCTTCAAGCTGCTGAAAAGCAGCATTTTAGAGACCTCTTCTAGTTAGACACAGGTAGATGTTGAATAGGTAAAATAGCCACGTGCTCCTTTATATTGCCACATTTTACATTTGTTGGCTGAAAAAGCATCACAATATAGCACTTGCATATTTAGCTCTTTCGAGGCAGTAAATGTCCTGGTGGATGGATGAACTCCTGGAGTCCTCAGTTGGCCCCTCAGCCCTGAGTTGGTAAGTGTGAGGCTCCCATCCTGCAGTGCTGTGCATGTAGGTGCACTGTTGTGTTGTTCCAGAAATGGCCTGGAAGCTGGATACTCGTTACTTCTGAAAATGAGTTGAGTGGTCTCAGTGCCATCTGTGGAATATTAAATACTTGAGCCTTCCATTTTGTCACCCACCCTGTGAAAATGTCAAATGTGAGCAAACAGGCTTTGTGAGCACTGTCTGGAAACGCAAGTTTTCATGAACAAGCCAACACAGTCTTTCCAGTATTTGAAAAACAAACACAAACCTAGTGATAAGAAGACATAATAGTGCAAGAGGTAGTGGGCATATATAAATACTGTTTCTCTGAAATAATATAAATATTCTACTGTAGTAGACCCATTGACAGCATATTTGTGACCTGAATTTAATAATGTATCCAGTGGTTCATGCAGTGTACAGGTAGACAGAGCAGCAACAAGATCTTTTCTAAAAGGCTGTCAGAGTTGATGGCCACTGTCATCCTCAGAAGATTTTGGATATGGGTCCGTGACAGACAGCTTTTCAGTACAGAAAATTCATTCATACTTGAAGGAGAGGTACAGATGATATCTGCTAATTGAACTGTTTAATATTTTATAGAACTTTGAAAAAAACCCGTTTTGTTTTACTGAGCCAGGAAAATAGGTAATTGCAGTCACCGCGGTGCTGTGAATCTTAGTGATCTGTTCCTTGAATAGCTTTTGCCATTCCTATTTCAAGGCATGCTGAACAAAATTGAATGGAAACAAAGTAAATTTTTCAAGGGCGTGATGTGTAATAAAATATTTACTTTTAACATGCAAAATCCATCAGTACTCGTCAACTCTTAGTATCTAGAAAGCGTATCACTATATTTTGCCCCAGTTTTTTGTTTGAAACAGAGTGTGCAAGATTCAATACACAGCCAATTCTCCTGGAGTTTATTTGTGGCTAATTGCTGATCTCTATGTCACATGGACCAGGTTATGTATGAATATATACAAAATATTTCTGGATGAGATTCTAGATATAAAAATGCTTAAAACTTTATGGTTTATGGTTAGTTGAACATGACCTTTTGAACAGTGTAATAAGACCTGCAGAGAGAATAGCATCTTTAATGAATCAAGCAATACAATATAAAACCACAGACAATCTCAGTATTCAAGCCTTCCTGGAGGTCTGAAACGGGTAGGAAGCTTCAGGCTAAATATAGATTGGGAACCGTTGCCCTGCATTTAACCTCCTTATGTTAACCTATTAGACAATTTAAAATTATAGTTACCATCTTTGCAGCAGCTATTGAACGCTTCGCACAGGAGTGTGTTTGCAAGTGTCTTCATCTTCTCTCCAGATACAATTTCCCCCTTTTAAATTGTATGAAAGCTCCTTTTGTTTGCTCTGATGGAGTTTTACTCCTTGAGGGAAGTGAGAAGGCAAAAGAATAGAAATTTGTTTTTCCAGATGAGCTTTTTTGGGCGTAACAGGTCGTTCACACCATTTTTAGTCTTTCCAGTGAGTGCTAACTATTTTATATGAACATGGCTGGAACTTGAAAGTAATTATATATCAGTGTGACTAGTAAATGCCTAACTATTGAGAGTATAAAATTACAGTACTGAACAGAAGTAAATATGCCATGTGCTTTCTTTTTCCCTTGTCTTGAATTACCAATGTGTGCTTGATCCTTGGTTAGCAATGGGGCAGCAAGCCTTTCAAATCCTGAGTAAATGAAAAAGGAAGGCTGAATATTCAGAGGAATACCAGATTTTAAATTTACAATCCTAAAAGGAGTCTTACATGTGCAGTTTAAGACCTTTGAAGCAGAGAGGACCAGATCCATCTACGTTTACTGGCAAAGATTTCAAGCAAGATTTCAAACCTCCACTATGGCACCACCATAAGGAAACAGAATTAGTTGTCTTGTAATTTTGTCACTGCACGTTGTCAGTGCTCAGTGCAGAGCATTTGACTGTGGCAACATTGCTAGGGAGTGGTCAATCCTGGCAAGTTTGAGTGCCAAGGCCAAGGGCTGCAGGAGAATCACAAGAACCAGACTTACGGTGTAAGAAGGAAAGCAGGTTTTTGTGGTAGATAAATGGCTCTGAGATTTACAGAATAATATAAAAAAAAATAATAACTCTTAAAAGTGGAGTTTGTATTTTATGTGATTGTCATCTTTTTAAGATTTGCTGAAATAATTTCTTATATTTGCAAAATACATCTGTTGGATTATTTTTACTTTAGTCCTTATCTGTATGAACCACTGCTTTGGCTGTGGTATTAACATGGTGACTCTGCATGTGAGAGGGTCTTAAATAGTCTCTCATCAAAGGAATAATAATAAAAAAGCCTTGAGTATTATCTGTTTTAACCAAAGTCTATGGTTCTTTTTGTCAGTATTTCACTCCTTAGTACAATCTGAAATCCTGCTTAATGTTGTTCAAATTTTCAGCCTTGTTTCCCACAGTGCAGCAGTCTAGATTTTGAAAAGTGTTTAATGTAGTGTAATATGCCTTGTAGGGAAAATTCAGATCAAAGTCTTCATTTGCTATTTTGTTTGATTTAGGAGATTATGAAGCTAAATACTGGGTCATAGGGGCTGAGAAAGAACATCAACTGTTGTCAAAGGGAAACCTGTAAAAAATACACTTCTTTAAGCATGTCAGGGTCCCTAAAAATTAGTTTGAGTCCTATGGTAAAAATACCCCTTTCTACTTTGAGAGCTAGTAAACTATTTTCAAAGCTGATTTTTTTTTTTTTTTTTTTGGCTTGATTAAAGCTATTTTTTCCTCAGCCAAAATTGTCTTCTAGTCTCACTGGCTTGCTGATTCCTGAGACATGATAACCTCCAATGGAAAAAAAAAATAAGAGACAAAGAACAAAAGAAAGTGTTTTTAGAGGACCCAATTAATTCTCCTGAAATTACGTAAGAGCTAAATTGTGCTCACCCATGAGAACTCTTCAGGGCTCTTCCACATCCAAAAAGCCAAACTCAGGTTCCATGGAAGTGATCTAAGATCAGAATACGGAAACAAACAACAGGCCTTCACAGGTATTGTGAATGTGTTGAACTATCTATCTTGTTTCAATGAATAGTTTGGGGCTTAATGTGCTAGCAGATGAGGCCTTTACAGTCCCTTGTTTACATTCCTTTTCATCAGCCTGTTCCTTTTCAAAATCTGTGGTCTATTAGATGAAAACCTCACTTGCCACGTGACAAGGGGTATAATCTATCTGACATCCAACAGCTGCAATTTTAAGTGCTTAAACCAGAGCTAATAAGATTTAATGAAATAGCACCAGTCCTAATCTGTTCTTTAGATCAATTACACTGCATGTAATTCCTTCTGTACCCAGTATTCATTTGAAATGGTTCATTAACAGCCATGCAAAAGCATATTATGGCTTGTTTTGGGATCCAATGAGTTGGGCTGTAAGAAGAACTTTAATAGAAGTTGTGGTTCAGAAGGATTTTGACATATTTTTCCAGTTATGACACAAATGCCTTTGGTTTTTCATGAAGGGCTTTGAGAATAAGAACAACTGTCCGAATTCACTTGATTGGAGATGTTTCTAACAAGGATGTTCCATTTCTGACTGCTGCAGTTTTGACTGCCTGCTTCTTAGTGCTGATCAAAATCAATGGTAGAGGTCATGCCACAGATCAAAGATGGTATTGCCATTCAAAAGATCTAGCTAACAAGCTGGACAGAAACCAAGGAATGATCAAGTCTCTAAATCATGTCTCTAAATCAGGATGCCACCACAGTAAACTTAATATCATGTTTTCTTTGGAAAGGATCCCAAACTTAATGCATTTTTGGTATTGCTTCATCAGGAGGACCTATACAAGAGACCAGTCACACAATTTGATTTTGTTTTTCCTGTGTATGAGATTACTGGAGTTAAGGTGAGAGGTCTAATTACTGAATGCATGGAAAATACATCAAGTGGCACCATGGTTTACTGAAGTATGTGCATCACACATTTATAAATTCCTTTGTGTTAACAGGGTGTTCTTGAAACAATAAACCATTGAATGCATCACTGCTCACCAAGTGAACTAAGGGAATTCAAGGAGTAAATACTGGAGTTAGATAGTTAATAATTATGAGTGAATTTCACACAAAGTGCACCAATATTTACATATTCTCCAAAATTTAATGAACTAGTTTTAGGTATTTCTTAACAATCTCCGTATGTGGGATGCTTGTGCTGTGTAAAGATTTTAGCTGTGTCTTTGCAATGCCCCAGCCATCAATGGCATTAGAAAGAGATATACAGTGACCTCTTCTGTACATTATAATGGATTCAGAATTGTTTCACAAAAATACATTGACCTATATTACAAAAGCATTAATAATATGTAACTAAATGTATTGAGTTCAGGGGTTGTTCTAAGTAAAAACAATGTTTCTTTGGCCAAGAATGCGTACTTAAAATTACCCAGCAACCTGCTTTTGGAGAACACACTCTCTGAAAAAAGAGCATTCTTCAAAGATATGTAGAAGCACTGATAAAATTTCATACCATTACAGTTTCCTATTGGCAATCAACAAGTGTTGTGCAGTTTTCAAACTCTTTGTAATGTTTAATTAAAAAAAAAAAAAACAAATGCAGCAACGAGAATGTGAGTTGTGACTGCAAATAATTTTTCATTATGTGGCACATCATAAAATTAATTTGGATTCACGGTCAAAAAGTTAATAAATGACTATGTATTTTACTGCGACAGGAGCTGCATATTTTATCATCGTACATTTAGACACTTGTATTTAAATTCAAAGTTGTCACACAAAGGAAAACTAGAAGAGCAAAGCATATGTGCATTTTAAAATTGAAATTACGCATAATCTGTTCTGAGAAGTAGTGAGCCCATTTTGAGAAGAGCAGAGCACACTTTGCAGCAAACTGTGAGCTGTTCTGAAGCAGATGAGCTCTGTGCATGTCAGAGGAAACACATCACCACACACTCCTTAGAGACTCGGCCCTGAGTGTGCACATCCAAAACTGGACTGATAACAGTACAGACTACTGTCATACTTCTACCAGAAGTCGACATAGCCTGCCACTTCATCACTAAAAATAGTTATTAATTGATATTTAGAAGAATTAAATAGAACACAGAGAAAAAATGTACAGTGATCCTTTCATCGTGTATTTCCCCCTAATTTCTCAAGGTAAGGACTTTTCAAGACAGAGGCTGTACACACCAAACCACCCATTAGATTTAATAACAATAGTGGCCTTGCAAGTATCTAATCCACTTACACCTCTGGATATCAGAAAATCCTGCTGTAATAAATAACACAATTGCTGTAAGTCAGTATCTCTGCTTTTCATTCCATAGGATGCCCTGTAGTTCCTTTATGGTGAAAAACTGTGAATAACTGCTGCCAACTCTTTTTTAACACCCTTCTTCAATTGACCTCTGTCATCTTGTTTTAAAATATATTTCTGAACTGAGTGTCATACTTTTTTTGTATCACTAGCAAACAACTTTGTAACTGCATGAGCAGATGCTTGGTGTCATCTCTTGGATGAGGTGACAGCAGGGTGAAAACTTGATAGGGTTCCTGAGCTGCTCAGTGGGATAAAACATACATGGCTCATTTTAACATTGATTTTGGATCTCAGCCAGGCTGCTTCTCCTATGTTAGCATGTATGATGAAGTTTGCAGTTTGTGATCAAAGAGCATGGAGCATCTGAGAAAGGATCTGGTGCTTTCTTTTGGAGCTCCCTGCCCTGCTGCTCCTGCCAGGAGGAGGCCCTGAGGCCACTCATGAGTTGCATCCAGGTGACCAGGCTGGGATATGTTGACACATTCCTGCCTCTCTTGCACTCCTCTGATTCAGTTGAATGAACTCTGTGAGACCTGAGTGCACAAGCTTCCTCCTTCCCAGTTTCTCCAAGGACAGTGCAGCCCAAGTGGGAGAACAGTTATTAAGCAATTTCCTGATTGGGCCAAGGGAGATAGCGTGAGTATCATTTTCAAGTGGGAAGTAATACAACCAGCAGCAGAAGGAATGGCCTGACACAGCTTTGGTAAATTTATTTTCTTCTCCAGGATCAGTTTTTTTAGGGTGAGGCATTTCTTCCTTACTCCATGCTGAGGATTAGGTGTAGGAGCATGGCTCTGTTGCAAGCCAAGACATCCTATGGACTCAACTTCCAATTACAACCAAGCCAAAATTTCTTGGAAGAAGAAACATCACTTTTAAAGGTACCATATGCTTGCTACATTGAATATTTTGTGAATAATATCCAGCAAAATTAGGTTCCTATAAATATTTTGTCAGCTGTTCTGTATCTGACATCCTAAATCTCAGATTTTTCGCTGTGAAGAATGTGCTCCATGGATGTAGCCACCCTTCTTTTTGTGTTCAATAAATCTTCATGAATCAACCATGAATCGTTAATATGTGCCTATAACTGAGAAATGAGTGTCAGCGATAATGATTTTTCAGCCTATACACAGCTTGGTCATTTTTTGTTTTGTTTTGGCTGTTGTTACTGTAGTGTAGTTGAGCATCTGTATTATTTAGACTAGCGATTGCATCCTGACTGATTATCTGGAACAAGAAAACAAGGGCAGAGACATTTTCCTATCTGTAATGTTGAGGTAAAAGGAAACAAACAAACCAACACTTTATTGATGCTAGAATTTATGAAACATTCCTAGCCTATGAATTAATCCAGAAGTTTATTTCAATGCTTAAAACCAACTATAATCCTAAAAGCTAACAAGCAAAACTCAGCCCTTTTTTTGCAAATTTAGGGCAGCGTTTTTCTGGACTGCTCTCTTTTACTGCGTAATCATATCTTCAGACTTTTGTTTTAGAATCAATCTTCTGTCAACGTTTATCCCTAATGCATAACTTGCTTCAGATGTGTTATTAATCTAGATGATTTGCATTGGGAAAATATGGCATATTACATATGAAAAAGAATTTTGTTATTTACAGAACTTAGGGGTAAAGGTGTGAGTAGCAAAGTGATGTGACATTCATTAGACCATGTGTACAACATTATTTGTTTTAGAAAATTCAAGCAGAGCTTTCTAATGGCCTTTATCTCACTGACAGTGGAGGCTGTAAGATGACTCTTTGTGTGGGCCCAGCTGGTAGAAATAGTTCTTGAGGAGAAGATTGTTTGTTGGTGTCATAACTTGGAGTTATGGTAAGGGAAAGGCAAAGCATAGCAGGACTTCCTTGTACTGGAAAAGTGGGAGTTTAAGATGTCAGACTGAGCTGCACTGTCCAACCTGGAAAGCATGAACTGACACACAGCAATTCACTGAGTGATGAGGCCCTGAGTTCTTTGCATGAGTAACTGAGCTTTAATAAAGAGATTTTAATCAGGATTCAGGAAAGATTTCTCTCCTTTTGCCATTTATTACAGTGGAATCTGCCTAATCTGTTGACAGAGCTCCAAAACACACAGGTCGGTGCTGTAGTGTGTTAGCAGTGAAACATTTCCCAAAAACTGTTGAAATTCTCCATGTACTTCAAGCACTGGCATTCTGTGCAGAAACTAGTGCCACCTATCAGCAAGAAGGAGGAAATTTAACTGCAAAACGATGTGTTTAAACTGAAGAAATGGCTATTTTCACTCCAAGCTTGATTGTGATGTATGAAAAAGCAATCAGCAAGGTGTTGAGCCTGGTCAGGATGATTCTGGGTGAGTGAGGTGCTGACCTAGCCACTCTTACCCTGCAGAGGGGTTCTAGGCTGGACAAACACTGGATATTCTCATCTTGCCAGCCAAAGAGAGAGTTATGAGACAAGATTCTGCATCAAGGTTACAAATTTAAGTGAAGCAGATCAGTTGAGGTCCAGCTCGCCAAACGTAAGTAGTTAAATATCTTTGTGAATCGTAACCTAAATAACTTTGGCTCCTCTTTTCCTCTTTTTAGGTGGCATAAATCATTTTAGGTCACTCTTGAAAGCAGAGTACAGGCTCATTAAAGTGACACAGGCACTTTGAAAGTGTTTTTCCCTGTTTTTTGGAAAGGCGTATTTTGAATGACAACCCTGTTGGAGTTTGGGGTTTTTTTAATACGCAGAATACACCTTAGCATGTCCAAGCCATGTTCCTCCCTTACAGTCTCAAACTGTCATAATAGTGAGGCCCAGGCTACTGCATTGTGCCTTCTCTTTCTGAACAGAAATGAAGTTCAAAGCTTCAGTGGGCTCCTGAGGGTCAGTGAAGGATTTCTGTTGTGTTCAGCCTCATTAGAAAAAAAGCCAAGACACTTTTCATCTCTTAGGAACCTGTTTTCTGCTTTGATCCTGGAGACAAAACTCCTTTCTTAAGTCTGAATCAGAGACCTTTTCTGCTATCCATCAGGCCAGGATGACACAAGGCTTTTCTCCTTCTTCATACTAGGGTTTAGTAGAAGGGGACTCTGAAACTATTAAACCTACTCAAAACCTAACAATTTTAAGGTTTTTGAAGCAAATTTTCAATTTCTTTGCCTGGGCACAAGTCAAAACAATAGACTTTTAGGTTGGTTTTCTTTCTTTTCCTTTGAAATGCCTTGATAAATGCATATGGGATAAATTTAGTCTGAGGTAAACACACATAGCATCATCACGTCTCACAGAATTGGTTTTTTACACACCACCTGAGGATTCAGCTCCAGCAAGTAGAAAAATGCTGGAGGCTTAGAAAAACGAGGCTCCTAATCAGTTCATTTGTGCCAGGCCTGAGGACACCATGAAAATCCAGAAGTCTTGTGTCCCATATTTACATATGTATATGTCTATTTATACACAGTCATGTATTAATAAGAGGCATTCTGAAAACTCCTCCTCCTCCTCCTCTTGTTAATGTGCTCTTGAAATGTGATTCAATACAAGGTTCTGATTTACTCGGTGTGTGAATATCAGTGTGACATGTATCACAGAGCTTTTATGTCACATAGGAGCCCAACAACAAAAGAGCATCAACACCATCATAATAGTGGAAAAGGAAATGAGAAGTAAATAGTGAGTGGATTTGAACTATTTTAAGTGTATTTTTACAGCCTAAATCTACACTGTCTATCCCTCCCTCCCTTTCCCAAGGTGAGACTCTTGCTCCCGGAATTACTAAGAACTTCCGTTCTAGTGATGTTTTGTTGTACCTTATCACATAAAACAAATGTTTTTCCAAAAGCTTTCTTACATGAAGGCAGTGGAGTAAATCTAATCTCTTAACATTTAGCCCAGGCTTACAGAAGGGCAAAGAGGACTCACTTTGGCTCGGATGGAATTTATGATCTGCAAGCAGCTCATGGCTAGGTAAAGGCAGCATGCTGCTCTCTGTAGGGTGTACAATTTGAAACAATTTCATCAGAACTGCTAGATAGAGATCTTAACAAGCTAGAGTTAAACAACTGGGTGTTTTTATCTTGGAGGCAGAAAAAATAAAAGAAACAGTACATTTGAAATTCACCATATGCACAGTAACTTGCAGTTAGTAATTAAAATCTCACAACATCTTTCCACAGTGCCAGGCAGAGCATATTGGCTTAGGTTGGCCTGGTTGTCGAGCGTGAACCAAAATGATTTCTAACAGCAATCAAATACATTTTGAAATGCGCTCATAAAAAATGCTAGCTCAGAGGCTCAAAGCAATAATGATTCATGTATTAGCAAATGAACCTGTCCTCTGCAAGCTAGCCCCTGAAATGTAATAAGAGATCAGTCCAAGGAAAGAAAGAAGTGTATTTATTAAGATGCTGAGAGGTAATATTTTGTGATGGGAGTTTGGGGTGACATCTATTCAACGTCTATGGAGTAGCTATGGATTGAGGTGTTGGACTGGCTTCTAGAATCTCTGTCAAGAATGCCTTTATCAAATCTGTATTCACAGTGGGATTTAGGAAACATACTTGCCAGAATCCTTCTATCCTTTGGTGGTACCCACGGTAAGCTCTTTAGTCCATGTGTGAGCAAGACTGGGACACAGAACAGCTGTCCTGTGTCTCCTGTGCTGTGAGGGTGAACTGCTGTGGTCAGGAAAGGCTTGTGTGTGTGAGATAAGTAACGCTGCTACCTTTCGCTACAACTTCTGGGTGTGTCCAAAGAACACTGAAGAGATTGTGGATTGAAAAAACAATACTCTCCCCTGGAGCCTAATGATGAGAGCATGGGTGAACACCTCCTTTCTTCCCTGTTTTGACCATGAAACGGAGGTCAGATTCTCCCTCCCCTTCAGTGTTCATCATGCTGTACCTGGCACTCAGGAGGGCCCACGGGGCTCGAGTTCTGACATAATGAGCCACAGAAATGTGGGGACCCAGGCAGCCCCTGGGCTGAGCTCTGCCATCAGTTGATTCCTGTGCTCTCAGACAGGGCACCAGTAAAAAAAGGGAACAAAAGAGAAGAAGCAGCATGGAGAAAAAAAAATCAGTAAGGACTTGGGTATTTTATGGGAGCAGAAAATTCTTAAATAAATATCTGCGCAGAACCTCCACTCCATGAATCTGAGATGATGCTCCATTTTATCCTACTGGTTTTAATTTGTTGCCTGAGGCCACTCAGCTAACTGGCATTTAGTGAATCAGGGATGAAGGGGGACTGCAACACAGCTTGCAGACTTCAGAGAGCTGTGACCTTTCCAAGCACCACGAATAAAATCTGCCCATCTCACAACGAGCGAACAAATCTGGGCGCCGCGGGCAGCAACCAGCAACCCCAGCACTGGCACCATCTGCAAAATCAACACCTCATTAAACCCAGCTACAGCTGCCACCCCCCTGCCCTGGGACTGTGGGATGGGCAGAAGTACAGGGCTGTACCCCAAGGTGTGGGGTGGGGAGGTCACAGTCTAAGCCTCACTGGGGAGGATGAGTGCTTGGAAACCTTCAGCAAGAGGCTGCTGAGGACCTTCCTTATAACAGCTCCTGAATATTCTCCATGGAGTGTGGGCTAGAGCAGTCCTAATACACTTCATACACTGAATGAACATTTTTAGCATTCAGATATATTTGCTTTCCTTTCCAAAGCCTGTGCATGTCTCTGTGCCTAGCGCTGTTTTAAAGCCTCAGGTGTAACATTCCTTTTGTTCCCCTGCAGTCACATCCATGTTCTCACAGGCGCTTTGGATGCAAAGTAACCTTTAGACATGTAAAGCTTCAGAAAATAAAATAAAATTCTTTTTAAAATTCTTTTCTCTCCCCAAACTTTCGTAGTTTCAAACTGTGACACAGCTACCTGATACTGGCACAGCCTGGAATTTTCTCACATGAGGGGCTGCTGGGAGATCTGAAGCAGAGATTTAATCAGGACTAAGGGCAGCTGTCAGAGCAGGCTGTCATGCCTAGAAAACCTCAAATTATGCACTAATTATCCACCTACACTGCCAGGGAATAAATAAATAATGACTTTAGATTACTGTGCTAAAGATAATTCCAGTTGTAACAAGTTTGCAGGCTGGGTTTTTTCATAGTGTGTTGGAGGTGCAATAATGAGCAGAGGGTTTGTTCAGGAGAAACTGGTTGGTCATTGAGTCCTGTGGCCTCCGGAGAAGTGGAATCAAAGCTGGAGCTGCTCACTTCAGAGGCTGTGGCTCCTGGTCACTGCCTGCCTCCTGAAAGGGCTGTGTAATGATGTGTGGCCAGGTGTCTGCTCTTTTCTATTCCACTTCCTTGCTGTGTGCTGTTGCCTTTAATCACAGGAAAGGAAACCAGTTTCAGGGAAACAGGCTTTGTCCTCACCGTGACCTTGCAAACAAAGGAAAATGCTGACGAGAAGATGCTTTTTGAGTCAAGATGTTAGAAGTATTGTTCAGAGCAGTAAATTTCTAGAGCTGTGATCAAACTAGATTATACTAATGCATGTGAGTGAAAAACAATGCCAGAAAATGTTTCAAAATGGATTGATTTATCCCTTAGACCACCTTAGAGCAATGGACTATAAAAAAAAGTAAATCCAGACATTTGGGCTCCTAAAGGCTTTCTCTTCAGAGAGGAGGATTTGACCCTGTATCCTTCAAGTGTGCTCAGTTTTTACTACCTTTGACACTAGCATCTCTCATAGCCTTAGTTATACCTTGCAAAAATACCAAGATCAGATCAGAGGCTCTTCCCTTGTTGAAGACAGCTGACCATCACAGGCATGCCTAGTACAACTTTTAATAGGAATTACATTTTCCATAAAAACACCATTTTCAATGGCAAAGATGATAAAAAATGGTTTAGAAAAAAGTATTTTAAAACTTCTACAAATACAATTTTTAATTGCAATTCTCCTTTGTTCAATAAAGTCAGTCCTCAGTGCCTGTAATCAACAGTAATTTCATACTCGGTCTGAGCTTGGGAGCTCTGTATTTTTTAATAATACCTTCTTGTTTATAAATACACTCAAGGTACCATATTGCTGCAGAATGTTGATTTGCATGTGTTAGTAATCACTTTCTACTTCTGAGACTGAAAGCCAAACCTAAGTCAGGATTAGCATGTCCAAAGATGATTTTTAATTAAATAATTGAGATGCGTCAGGTGAGATGAATTTAGTGTCTCATTAGTTTTAAATGGAGACTTGGTTATAAAGCATTTGAGAAGGGGGTGGGACGTTGTTTTTATAGCTATGATTGGATTCTGAGATTTGATTTTTTGGTTAAGGTTTGCATCTGTAAGAATTGGTTGAAATGTTTGGCAGGTCCCTAAAAATACATTTGTATCAAAGCTTTTTAAAATTGAAAAACTTACAAGCTTTTAAATGAAAAGGTTCAAGACGTTGAAGCTAAACGTGTGAAGCTCATGAAAAAATGCAGTATTTGGTTTAGGTAGGGGGAAAAAAGAGGCCAAGGCAGAAAAGACAACTTTAGCCTTTCAGAACTATGGGAAAAATGTCAGACTAGAATGTCCAACAAAAATTATGTGCTCTATAAAATGTCTTTTTAGCCTTGAATCTGCTTTTTTTTTTCTTTGTGTGGCAGAAGAAAGAACAGGCAAAATTTCACTTATTAATTGCGTATGTGAGATTTTTTTCTTAAATAAAATGACCAATAATTCCAGAATGAGCTTCTAGTTGTGTGTACATTTATACATATGCTTTATGTTTGGATGGGAATCTTTCATGACTGAATAGACTGACATATGAAGAAGTAACCACCTATGTGTTTTGAAAAATACCCTATGCAAGGCCTGCAGCACCTTTCTCTTTGAACTCTGATCTCAGGGTTTGCTGCCCCTGTGTGACTCTAATGACATTGAAGCTCAGCTGAACAGTCTGTGTTGGTAATGTTAGTGCTGGTGACATACATCCAAGATAGCAAATCTGAGTGAAAGGAGTGGGGGGAAAAAGAGCTATTGTTTCAGCTGGGATGTGCAGCTTTTATCTGATATTAAGGACAAGAATGCTAATGACAAGTAAAAACCACTGCCTACCTGCACCCTGGAGTGTTGTGACCAAAGCAGCTGTTAGGCAGAGACTGCAAAGGAGAGATACAGCTTTAACTTTGCATATATGGAAGATAAGGAATGAACCACAGAGACTTGCAGTATGCGGGTTTTGCTTGTTAGCAGAGCAACGGGCAAGATGCAGCTACCTTCTTTTTTTTCAGCAGTTCTTAGGCCTCCAAGACAGGAGAAGATAAGCTGTCAGGAGTGAAACTTGGAGGCATAACCCTCAAGCACATCATGCCGTGACTGCTGTGCCTAACCGAACAGACTGCGTTTAGTCGCTTGCCTGAAAACCGATGGGAAGATACCTCAGTTTGTCCAGCAGTAAAGTATTTCCACAGGGGCAAAATGCATGCCTGCAGTGCCTGTATCATGCTATGCAGCTGTTCTTCACCTGGAAAGCCCAGGTTTCTGTGGATTAACCCATTATTGAACCTTCAGCCTCATCTGGAATGGTTGTTTCTGTGAGATAATTTGTGCAGGCAGGGATTTTGTTACCTTAGCTGCACGGAGATGAGTACATGCTGAATCTAAACAACATCCATCTCTTGCATGAAAATGTGGTGTCTCTCACTTCAACAACAAAGTCTAGTGTTTCCCCATATTGATAGGAGTGGAACAGACACTCATCAAAATAACTTTCTGCTTTAATTAAAAGAGAGACTGAAGTCTGTCCCTCATTATCTTTCTAAGAGCTTTCAAAATAAGGGGCCTTTCTTAATGGGATTCTGTACAGGCCACTCAGAGTTCTATGAGATTATTTGTGCTTTGTGTGTAAATGTGGTTTGCTTCTCCTCAGGCTCAGAGGCAAAAGGCTGAAATCAGTCAGACTTGGGGAAGTGTGAGCCCAAGGGACTGTGGTGTGGTCAGTGTGACCCAGCTTGATGTACCAGTGTACTTTCCTCTGCACCAGTCTTTTTTTTTTAACATTTGAAATGAAAGCTTGTTTGTTTGCTTGCTTCTTTTAAAAGTTAGGAAAAGTACCAGTTTTTTCATTCTACGGGCTCTGTTTTTGTTTTGGTCAAGTACAAGGGCTGTCGGCAATAATTGAAAGTATGAAAAGAACTGTGAAATTAATTAAATTGACACTTCGAGAAAATGCCTATATTGTTGCAATCCTCAATGTAGCAGCATAAAGCAAACTTATGACATTTTATAAATGTTATTTTTCATACGTAAAGGAAACCTAGAGGTTTGCATAACTCTGAAACCCGGGGGCTTGGTTTGATCCACATTTTGAGGGCAAGTGTTTATTGAACTATCCGACGTATTTCTCCTTTCCAGTAGCTGTCAAATAATTAACTGCTTCTGGATGGCATTTTTATTAATAAATTACCATTAAGGCAAATTCAGAATCTGAGATAACTTTTTTTTTTTACAAACTATAGTGCACGTTATGAAACCCGTACAAATCAATCCCAGTTCTTCAAGGATCCCAGACACTGTTAATTAAGTATAAAAGATATTTACCTCTTATTGTTGCTGTTTAGGTGTTTTTGTCTCATTGCCCCTGTTTTAAATTTGGAATAATTAGCTGAAGCTGGTGGATTTAATTAGCACCAGGAATTATTCTATGTGGATTTGAGGAATAAGGGAAGTAGAGAAAGAATGAGAACTAGAAAGTAAGCAGATTAACATAAGTAAGAAAGACTAACTTGCAAGTCATGGTTTAAGTGGTGGGGGTTTTTTGTTGTTTGGGTTTGTATGAATTTGGTGTTTTCATTTTTAATACTAGCTATTGAGCATTGACATCTTTTTCCACATGAGCCTTTTTAACGGTGAAATTTAGAAGCCTGTGTTCAGCTTTGCCTGGGGGTAAACAATATCTGTTGGATGAAACTCACTCCTGTGCAGAGAAAGTAGAGCAAGAGTTCAGACCTCCAAAGCAAGGCAGTAGTAGATAGGTCTTAAAAATGGCCTTGACTACAAAGGTGAGTTTTTTCCGTGCTTCATGGGTTTGGAGTCCTGGATTTGTCCTATGCAGTAATGAGAAAAATGGCTCACATGGGAAATCATTATTGATTGCTTCCTCTGCCCTTCAGTGATAAATATTGCATGACTATCTGCTCATCCTTTGCATTAAAGGAACAATCCAATATCCATTTTTGTTTTCTACACTGTGCCAACATGACATACTCTTTCCTAGTCTTCATAAAAAGCAAAACTCAGAGAGGCTTCTTCTGAATGCTGGATGGCAAATAAGAGAGTAATGCCTTCCACAGGAAATCTCTTATGTTTGGCTGTGTTATAAATAATTATGAATTTTTTTCCCAATTTGATAGTGGAGAACATTTCAAAGCCATTAATGTGGGGGATAATTTTATATCTTGAATTTGTTCTCACCATAAGGATCCCTGGATCAGCTTCTGAAAAATGCTTGGAAATGCTTATTTTGTTTATCTGCATATTTGTAAGCAAAGTTGCAGAATCTTCACCTTCAGGCACGTTTTCCTAGAGCTCTTCGGAAATATATTGACAGAACAAAAGCAAAACTCATGTTTCCAAACACCAGAACTAATCTGAAAGTATGGGGTTTTTTCTTTAGAAAAATCTAAAGGATTTTTGTGATCTCAATGAGCAAAATGTATACAATAAATTAGGGAGATTATTTATACCCTGGAATACAGGCCAGCTGTTTAAACTTAAACCAAATATTCCTTTTTTCCACAAACTCCATCTGTAATTTTACAAATTGGTACGAACAGTCTACATTTTATATTTTAACAGTGTCATAAAATTTCTCAGTTATTTCCACACCTTGACAACTGAAAACAAAGAATACTGGCAGGTTTTTGTTGAAGCTCTCATCTCCGAATACTTTGTTGTATTTGAACTTCATTTGTAAATTTTCACTCATGGGCTCCTTTGGGTGAGGGATGTGTTTGACCTCTGTGTGGCCCAGCTCTGATACCCAGCTGTGAAGCCCCATATATTTTCCTTTTATTCTTCTATCTTCTGAGTTGCTCTGGATGTCATTATGCCATTCTGGCTAGATCCTTAATACCATTCATATCGATTTCCAGGAGATAAATGTCAGGCATGGTCTGTATGTCACTGATCTCCTCTTGCTGGTTGGCTCAGGTGAACAGCAGCCTCTGGCAGCAGAGGAGGGGTGTGATAGCACCACACCATTTCTGTGACTTGCTCCTTCCTCAGCAGTGATGCACAAGAATAATTAAACCCTATATTAATAAATTACAGAGAGTTTAAGTAGGTGTTGGTTGGAGAAAGTTTGCTGAGGAGTTGTGGGTGGGTAGTACTGTGAATACTCACATGTGGCAGGAGAGTCTCACTCAGAGCCCCCTGTACTTCTCTGTGGTCTATTTGCAGTGGTCCAGCTGAGGAGAGATGATTTATTCCTTGCAAATCAGCCCAAAATGTACTTGATGTGTCAGGTTTTCTTTATACAACTCATTAGAGTCTAATTTTAAAAAACCAGAAGTATTGAGAGTGTCTTCTCTCCTGGCACAAACTGGCTACTTTGGAGGTACTGGTTTACTGTAGTCCCTCTGAAGAGCAGCAGTGTGATGGAAGCCAAGCATCCATTGCACTGGAATAGCTGATCTGTGCTACAGCAGCTCCATGCTGCGTTCTAGAAATTTCAATCCACTCATCACTTTGTTGGTTCCATTAGATTGGGGTTCAAAGTCACCAGGTCCAGCCTGTGCTCCTGTACTTAACTACTCCTTAACCTTCTCCTACTGGTTTTGCCTGGTTTTTGTCAACAGTAAACGGGAAAATACATTTATTTTGTAAAGTAATTTCAAGACTTCAGAATAAAAATGCAAAAGCTCAAAAAAAAAGACCACATAAAATGCTGTGTTGTCCCCTTCTGGGGGCAAACTTATGCCATATATTCATTATACACATGTTCTTCCATTTGTCCATTAAAATACAAATATCTATGGATTATAGCAAGGGAAAATATTTCAGCTGTGCTAAATCCCAATGTGTTGTTTGATAAGGACAAGGCCTCAGCATAACCAGAAGAATTTTTAACAGGAAAATATCATTTTGGGAAATGTTAGTTGAAAGAGAGGACTGTAATATTAATCTTGGGTTAGTTGTATCATTTTATCTTGTCAGAAGTAAGGAAGAAAATACTATGCTTCCCTATTATACCATGCAAAAATACATAATTTAGAGGGCTAGGAATACATTTGATTTCATTTAACATAGATATTTCTTTTCTTCTGAAACTGTTTTGCAGAGTGTAGCTTTACTGAGAGAACCTCTGTTCTGGTTCTTGCAGCTCTGATCTGTTCTTGGTTTTGTTCTTAAAAAACAAAAACAACCAACACACACGCTATTAAAGAACTTGGTGACCCTAGTTATGTTGGGTATTTTTCCTTCTTTTTTCAGGTCTGAGGTTCATCATGCAACTGTGTTTTAATTATTACCTTTAAAATTATAAAAATATGAAGGTTCGACTGAAAGACTTTGAGTATTTTGATTTCTCTTGGTGTTTCTTTTTTTTGCATTCTTCAAATATTTCCTACAATTTTCTTTGCAGTCCTTGTAGTATCCAGTAAATAATGGAATAAATATGACTCATAAAATGCTCAAGAGGTTCTAGTCTTGCCAAAGGCACAATTCATTGCAAATTTTATTAGAGAAAAATAAGATTGTTTAATGCAAATTAATACACCTAATGCCTGTCATACAGACCCATGCCAAAATTCAGTATAATCACTTAATGTATGAGATGCATGTGAAACAGAGGATCTGATTATAAAATCAGAATTTGCCTATTGCTTCAAAGTCTTCAGCATTTTTCCAGCATAATACTTGTTCATGGATACACTTTAGTTTGATAAGAGATTCCTTAATTGGTTATGCCAGGATACATTTTTTAACCCAAGCTTTACTCTTGAGCGAAAAGAAGGGAAGGAATGTGAAGAGTCAGAAGCAGAGTAAAACTCAAGAGAAGCTACTGAGGATTCCACATTCATGAGAGCAAATTATTTGACCTTGCCTTATTCTTTGGCAAAATCTTGGGCTCCAAACTGTCTATTCAGTGGTTAGTTTGCTTTACTTACTGCTTCTATCACTAAAGCACTTGCAGTCACTTGTTGATTTGTATAAGTTACTTTAGGCAAGTGTTAAGAAAAGACTGGGACCAGATCATGTGTATGAATATTTCTCTGAGTAATGAAACTTTGTGTACTCACTACAGTGACAAGCTGTCCCCAATTCTCCAAACCCACACATCATTGTTGGCATGTGCTACACGAACAGTGTTTGGGCTCTGCTCTTTCCCACTGCCACAGCAGCAGCTCCTGGGACTCTAAGCACACAAACCTCCATAGCAGTACATCAAAAGCAATCCTTGGCTATTGTATGGGCTGTTGCACTTGCAGTTCTGAGCAGCAAGAAGCATTTATAGTTAATAATTGTACGTTGTTGTAGGACTAGCAGCTACAAAGACAGACTGTTTCTTCAATGCTGCCATTTCGGAGCCGTTTAATGAGACTGTGTTGCCATGGCAACCAATGGCATAACTATTTTTTTTTAAAAAGTAATTAAACTCTCTAAGTCAATTTGCCCTTACTTGTCAGTTTAGGAAATAGAATGTTGTTTATTGCTTTCTGCTGAAGCAATGAGGTAGCTGGGAGGGCCAGCAGGGTTGGAACTACCTGTGGAGGTATCAGCTCTGCAAGCCCTTTTGTTAATAAATTATTCTCTTGCTAATATGTGGCAGGTGTGGGAAGGCTCGATGAAAAGTTGTGAATTCTTGCATTCCAGTGGGGTTGGTGGGGCGTTGCCAAATGGTGGATGTGCAGCTAAATACAAAGACTTTACTTTGTGACCAAGTGAATGTACCAGGATTCTTAGATGCCACTGAGATGTATTTGTGTGAGCATGATATGGAAAACAGTATCTTTGCCAGACTGTTGGTGGAATGAGACAGACATCCCTGATTCAAGCTCTGTTTGGTGCTGTCAGATTTATTTACCAGCCCTCATATGTTGTACAACATGAAGTTTATTTCCAAGGCACATAATGCCCTTAGAACATAATGGAGGGAGGGGACCAAGCCTGCTCAATTCCTGCCAAACACAGAGATCTGCAAAGTGCCCAGTTCCCTTTTCTGTAGTGTGATGCACAAAAACTATTGGCTGCTCAGGGCATTCTCTGCTCAAAGACAGCTTTGGGAATACCCAGAGCATATGGGCCAGCCACGCAGCAGGATGGAAGAGTGAGGCCCATTTCACGCTTCCTTTGATTTTCCTTGAATTTCCAGAAGTCACTGCATGCTTTTCCCAATCCCTGTCAAACCATGTCTTAAAAACTACAGCTGTCAGCTATCAGATCCTGCAAAGTTTATTTTAGCTGCACTCTGCTTGTGCCCTTTAGCTCAAAAGAGAACAAATCTCCAGCAGAAAATGGAGGGAAGAGACTCTGGAGTGTTTTAATTTTTAACTATGAAAAGGCTCTGCTTGAGTATCAGAGACAGAAGCAATAACCCAACAAGCTGCAAAAATTTAAACATTTGGTTTTCATTGGTCCTGCTATTTGCTGTTCCATTGAATTAATATTAAATAAGGTATGAAGAGATCTTTGTAGAATATTTGATATCATTTTCCCTAGTACAACAGAAGATTCATGCAAATAACTGGGGTTTTTATGCTTGGTGAATGAAACTGGAAACAAATTTCCTTTCAGCTTTGCCTGAGTGCCACATTTCATTTTTTATACCAAACTATAGAAAAGTAACCTTGGTTTAGGAGGAATTTTTTCATTGTTGTGATTTCTTAATGTAACACTGAACTTAGATATTAAAAATTCCCAAGCCTTCTAATTTTTCCTTAATGTGCAGATTTTTTCCTGCTACCTAATGAATAACTTCAACCTGTCCAAATACATCTGAAGCCCTATTTATATGTCCCAAACCTGTGCCAGTTGTTTCCTTCTCCCCTATTCATGTATACTGATACATGACGGGGCTCTTTGCAGTATTTATTGTCCTTGGACTGGCCTCTGCCCTGAGGGGTTCTCTGAGTGTCTCACCTTAAACCACTACAAATCTATGAAAGCATAATTAGGTCAATCTGCTTGTTGCAGGTGCCTTTTTAATTTACTCTTGTGAATACGGAGCATTTTCATGACCACATTCCCTCTAACAAATCAGAGCTTAAAAATTGTCTTTGAAGAAAGTGTTTGCTGGCTTCCAGGAGTGGCTGAGTGATGAAGCAGGAGAGTACCTGTCCCCACGTTTTATTTGCTCCCTTCTGTCAAAAGCCTGGTTAGCTGATTTGAAAGCAAGAGGGCATTTGTCATGTAGGCTTTTGTTCCCTAAATTGCAGAGGCTCAACTCTACACCCACTCACCACATTTGGAGATGGGGAAAAGGCTCTGCAGCAGGATAGTCATGTTTGTTCATGGAAGAAGGGGTCTGGCACCATCAAAACTTCCATGTTCATCCCTTGGCTACTAAAATAAAGAAAAATATGACAAGGAAGTAATAATGGTAGGAATCACAGATGTAAGACAGAGTGAAATACAATGTAATTTGACAGCAATGAGGGAAATACTGAAAAAAATCTGTTGCATCTATACTCCCGGTGTTAAGAAGGCAGGGAGAGCTGTTAGGAAGGCACGGAGCATGAACTCCTAGAACTTTTAGGCAAAGGCTACAGTAATGAATTCCAATCTTGCCTGAGAACAATTCTTAAGATAAGCACAAAGGTGAGTTTGGAGTATTGATTTTTTTGAAAAAGACAAGAAATTGGAGTGAGTTGTAAAAAATTAGTGCTGCCTGGAACAGTTCACATTAAATCAGTGCACAAGAGGTGCAGGCTCAAAGGGGAGTGCATCAGGATTGAATTTTGGATCTTGGAATCATTGCTCAGTAGGATCACTCCTTCCTCCATTCAGTTCCCTTTCCCCTGCCTCCTTTGTTGTAGTAACCCCTGTGGATAGAGTTCCAATTAATAAAACTTACCTTTATGTATGCATTATCATAATAAAAAGGCTCAAGGGGCACACAATCCCTTCATGCCTGAGCAAATTTAAAACTCATGATTCTCCTGGGATGCTTGCTGGGAAATAGAGAATGGGAATAAAGGGCACTCTAACATTTCTACTGAATGATTGCTACTCTTTGCAAAGTGCTGTGAAGCCTGTTAGATTGTGAACATTTATGGGAACCTTATTGCTATAAGATCCTGTGAAATGACTGTAATTAAAAAACTCTGGTCTTTTTAACGTGGAAGATCTGCTCTATGTGTTAAATCATTCCCTTGGAGGAGCCTGGGAGAAATCAGAAATTTGATTGGTACAATAAGAGCAAATGACCAGAAATATTTAAATTAACAATACCTTTTAAAGGAAAATACTGTGGATGCCAGGTTTGAATGCACATATACACTGGCCCATGTTTTATCCTTGGGACACTACCTGCTAATGATTACTGTTAAAAATTCTGCTTTTTCATTGTTTGGTCTATTATGTGATTAGCAGACTCAGGCCCCATGTAGCTTGTGCTGTACAGAGCATTTATAGAAAGGCAGCTGCCCCCAGAAACTGTTAAAATCTATCAGGGATGTAATGACAGAGTCAGTTAAAGAGACGGGGTGAGGGAGAAGTCAACAGTCCAGTAATGCAATTATGGCAGAATTATAATTAGTGATCAAAACTGTCCAGCTTCCTAGTCATTGCCACGTGGTTTTCAGTGTGCCAAAAAGAACAACTGTAAACCAAGACTGGAACAATAACTTAGCAGTGTTGGAGGATTTGTATGAGTGCACATTCCATACATGCACATTCAATGCAAAGTGTTGTCTGTTAACCAGATTTAATAATGCTTTGCTGAACTGCAGCTTTCATTAACAAGTTTGGAGTGCAAAAGTTACAAAAGACATGATGAGAACATTAAATGAAGAGATTTTTACAATGTGGCTTTCTGCAGAGCGTGGTAACTTCCAACATCTATTTCTCCAAGAGTGAGAAGGGCCAAAGGGATGCTTAGGAGTCTAAAAGAGCATGAGTTGCTTGCTCATGATGCCAAATATCTAACTACAAGGAAATCCTCTTTTGCCAGTAGAGAAACCTGTAACTACCTATCACAAAATACATATTTGACTAAGGCAGGTTCCCAGCAGACAGTGAAGACTTTTCACTTTGATCTAAAACCTTGCACATGAACAAGGCATAAATTCCTCATTGGTAATCCCATGCTGAGTGAGGAGCCATCCACAGATTTATGGTCCAATTTTTGTTTTGTTCTGTGTTTCATACAGTTCTGTATGAATTTATTTATAAAAGTCCCAAGTGAGAGTTTGGGGATATTTCTTCTTGGTTTTATAATGTGAGTTCACGAAAAAATTTTGTCTCAATTATTTTGAATAAAAGACCTTATAGAAGGTCTTTCTTCCCAATCCCAAACCACTCCTAGAAAGGTAAGATCATTCCTTATTGAGTTCATGTACACATTTACTTTTAGCAATACTGGATAAATTCCCATAGGGACAAGTTTAATTAAACTGCCAATCTTGCTTAGTCATGTAGTTAGTAGCTAGTAGATAAATAATGTGAACTCAGACTTATTTGTTATTTGTTCTCAGTCTTTAATCACTATATACTAATTCCATAATTGAATTAAAGTACTTAACCATTCTAATGCAAATTGTCTGGCTTACAGTTCTTCAATGAGTAAATTATTAATCATGTATCCATGATATCATCATTATTCACTAACCGTTAATTTATCTTCATAATAATTGAGTTAATTTTTATTTATTTCAGAATTGAATGTCTTTTATTTGTGAAGATTGAAAATTTAGAACTTGGATAGCTTCATAAAAACAAACACTCACTTTGTTTTCCTTTTTAATTTTACAAAAAAACCCAAAACAAAACAAGAAACCAAAACAAACAAACCCCAAAACACTCCAGACAAGAAAGAGAATTGGAAGAATATGAACCATAGCAGTGAGTCAGCTTCCACTGCAGTTTTAATAACGTGTAAACAAGTGAACTGTAGACAAAATTCATAAATATCTGAAAGGAATATAAGGGTCCTTATCAAAGCATATAATCTGTTAAGAAATTTTTGTGGTTAAAAAGAATAGAAGGACTTGCCTACAAAGAGGAATTGTCCTCATTAAAGAGGTATTTTAGTTAGATCAGTTACTTATGATTTAACAGAATATTTTAGCAAACTTGTGTGCTGCTTCAAAAATATGTTTATTTCCCTTGTAAAATACTAACCCTAATTTTTGAGAGAAACCCCACCCAGATGAGTCTGTAAGTGCAGTAGACAAGTAAACAACTGCAGCTCTGTGTCATGAATCTGAACAGTCACCAAGGCAGGAGTTAACTCTAAACAGAAATACAGCTTCTTCACTAGTCAGAAAAACCTAATTGGACAAGCTACAAGTACTGGGGGGTTTGATCTGAAAGAGGTGAAAATGTAGTTTCTCATAATTGATGTCTGATTAGCTGCAATTATCATTTGGTAAACAGGTGCCCCTACAATAACAAAAGGTGGTGGATGGATAATGGTGGTGCTGCTCTGTGTTTTTCAGGGCTGTTAAGAACTTAGAAAAGCTTTTCCAAATTATAGAAAAAGTGAATTTATTTTTGTTCAGCTCTTGTTGTATGCTAGAGCTCTCTTCACTTTGTCTCACAGAAGTAAAATAATGTAATACAAAGTAGTTTTTGGAATTAAAAAATTGAGAGTTGCTGACTGCTTTTGAGAAAGCTCTTGTCAGCTGTTCAGAGGACTGAATTATCATCTTAATATAGGGGAATTGTACTGATAAACAAGTTCATAAGGGCTGTAACCATTTTATTTTCCCTTATAATTATTTTGCCTGGTCATTTACTTTGTTTATTTTGCTTTTTATTTGTTTGCCTTGGCAATTCACTTTTTTAAGACCTAATTCTGCATCAAAATTAACCTGATGTATCATCATGTATCTATAGATACATGTAGATACATGAAGGAGGAAAATGCTTATTTGTTCTCTAAGGGTCACTATGTCTTATAATAAAACAAGTCTAATTTGATAGAAGCTAAGAATTATTTTTTGTGATGATAGCAAAGTACATGTGCCCTTATTGCTTTGTTTGAATCAAAATAATAGGCAGCTTTTGATGTGAATTCAAAGCCTCGAGTCAAAGTTAAGATACTGGGATGGAAGGTGTGTAGTATTCATGCACTGTAGTGTGCTTTAAAACCTGTTCTGGGGTACTTTTTGATCTGTGAGTACTGTATGTGATCATTATCATGTGAAGTGTCTTGAAAAAAAACAGTAAGGAGCTTTGTAGATCCCAGTATCTGTTGTCTGATCAGTCTCTTTACTCTGCCTCAGAGCTTCCAGACAGGTTTTCCTGCAGGTTGCAGTAGCTCAGAGTCAGATGTGAATTTCTAAAATATTCAAACAGAAAAAAGTTCAAAACTTCTGAAATAACCAGTGGAATTTCACTGTTAGAAGGAGACAACAGCTTAACATCTTCCTCCCTCTATGCTATTACAGTTGCATGCTGTCATTTTCTTCTAAATGGTTTGAACAAAACAGTTTGAGGCTCCACAGAGCATGAACTTGTCAATCTGTTGACTGACTGGTGGAGGTGGACTGTTGATGGGATGTGACTTGGTGCTTTTTCTGCTCCCTTGCTGGGATGACTTGGAATCTTCTTAGCTTGCTTCTGATCTTTCTTGGGTGTCTGAGTTTGTAACAGATCCTCCCCTAACAAAAATCCCTGTCGTATGATTGCTCAATTATACTTGTCTGTACTAATACAATGACTAATCCAACAGAAGGCTGGAATGGGATTGTGAATGCTGTTGTAGTTATTAGCTGCATTTGTAATACCCTTACTTTTTAACTTTTAAAATATGCTAGTTTCCAGGGGTATTTTTGACAGTGACAAATAAATGCCAGGCACAGTGGGAGCTCAGAGCACAAAGTGGCTTACATGAGAGAGTTTTACCCAAGGTTAGAAATTAAGGTTACTATGAAAGGCAGCTAATTGGATTGCAGGGCTTGTTTCCTGTTTAAGAAACATCAGATGTGCAAATCCCCCCATTGTTACACTTGCTACATACTGATAATTAAAGCTTTTACCTGAAAACACCAGACAATTGTGTGCCTGTAAGAGGGGGAGAGGGGAAATCTTTATTTTTGAGCTATACTGGGGAGAAAAGGACAGGTGATACCCGATTAGGGTAACGAATGTACAGGAGCTGTAAATTTCAGCTTCTACTTCGTCTGAATATTCTAAATGAATGTCTTAATTTGAAAACGTTGTTACAAATCTGGCTGGACTTTAACTCCCACTAACCTCTGGCTCCTTTTGTCTCTGCTAATGAGGTGCTATTTATCAAACTCTATCACGAGCTATACTTTCTTTAAAATGGTTCTGCTGGCAATATGATTATTTGATTTTAACACTGTCACCTTTACAATCTCTGATCATTAGAATTATTCTCTTGTCAGTTGCTTTCACTTTGCAGTTAAAATATAATTTCTGTCTTGACAATGGATATGTGTTGGCTTAACCCAGAATGCCCTAACCAACAATTCCTTGAGTGTATGCTCTTTTTAAGCCTATATGAGAATAAAATATCTCAAATATATTCTCATGATCTAAGATGAGAATTTTCTAAAGATGCTGGTGCTGTGACCTTACTTGAAAATACCAGCAGCTTGTAGAGGGATGATGGGAAGTAGGTGTAAAGCATCTCCCAGAAACATGGGATATCGATTGTTAGACATCTTCTGTTATTTCAGCACATCTTTAACAGTGAAATGTTTATTAATTCCCAGTGCTTCTGCTTGTAAGGTACAGCAAAAAGGTATTTTGTAACCATTGGAGGACAGAAATTCTGAACACGCCTTGTAATACCTATAGTGGGGCAAGCTATTTAAGTACTTGTAAAATGTGTTAATGAATGGGATTTTTATGATGTGTTTGCAACAATAGCATAGGCTTAGGCTGAGTGTGCAAGCTTGTTTCATCCTTATTGTTTAGCCCCATTCTGCCTATATAATGGAGCAAGCAGAAATGAGAAGTGAGGCACTGAAGCCCAGACAGGTGTAACTGAGGAGAGTGAGTTAGAGCCTGATCTGCCATTTGTGCTGCAGCCTCAGGTCCATGAGAGCTTAGCCAGATGCCATAACTTGGAATGTCGCAGTTGCTGTTTTCTTGAACAGGGAAAATAATCTGTAGATTTTTTTCTGATGTTGCATGGGATTGCCCTGTTGTACTATGGTGTCTTTTGGTTTCATGTGTCTTTCTTGCTTTGTGATGTAATGGTAGAGACCAGGGAAAGCATCAGTATTTCACAGTAAGAAAAGAAATGCAACTACAAAAAAAAAAAGGCAATTGTGTAAGTCTCTTGTCACATGTGATCAGCGACCATGAAGTTTGTCTCTGCAGCTGAGATGGGCTGATAAGCCACCATCCTTTTCAGCCTTGTCATGGCAAAAATAATCAAACTCTTTTGGAGGAGAGAGGCTTGATATCCTCAAGTACCACAGCCTGTCTTGCATTAAATGTTTCACTGTCACCTTGTCACCAATATCCCTGTAGAATTGTTTGGTCAGTGAGATTCTCTGAACTGTGGTCACGTTTTTTAAAGAAACAAACACAACACAAAATCAAAAACATAGCCTTACGCTGATGGAGCCAGCGTGATTTTGGAAATTGTCTCACACTCTTCATTTACAGTTTATGGGAGACCCGTTTGGCTGCTTCCCATTATGCTCAGCCAGGATAGTTTTGGTCTCTAGAGGTAATCAGTGGCATTTGTTTTCAGAATATAATCACCTGTGCAAACTAGAACTGTTGGCACCATCCATGAAGAGGTGTACTCTCGACACCACTGCCGACATCTTGTGCAGTTCTGCTCCTCTGAGAGCAAGACAAGCTGCTGGAGTTCAGTACAATTTGGAAAGGAAGTGGGAAGCAAAACGAGGTTGGAGTTACTGCCCTTTTTGCATTGTGCCTGTTGCACAATATCTCCATTCAAGGACAGAAGAAGTTTGAAATTCTCACACTGAGAAATGTATTTTTGTTGAGTTTTGTAATCCCTTTACTAATTATAGTCATCCTTTACTTTTCTCAGTACTATTGGGTGGGATGCTCGTGGTGATGTCATGCACTATTTGTGACTGTAGCTTATTGTAATTGAGAATAATGATAACATAATAATGATAATGATCTCATACTGCAGCTCTGCCTCCAGGCAGTGGAAGTAGGATGGTAATTCCTTGTCAGTTACTGAAAAGAAAAAAGTTGCTTGAGATCTGCAAAGGGAATGATAAAGAGTCTAGGAAAAAGGTTGTAAAAACCTCCTGAAAAATTTGATACAATCTGTTTAGGATCTGCCAAATATGTTTTTGGGAACAGTAAAGATGGTTGTATTTAACCAAGCATTAGCGTGATCTGTGAAAACAGATGCTCTCCCTCAAGGACAATAAAGAAGCATTAATTACAGGTAGAGATGATTTGAAACAAAGACTGGAAACCTGCTGTTACCAGAGCCTTGTTTTGGTAGAGCAGATTTATTGTATCTAACTGTGGAATATGAGTCCTAATGAAAATGAACCTTGAAGCCAGGCAGGCAAATGTATTCTTCTATGGCCCAATATGATACACTGAATTTACATCATGCTGGAAGTTCGTTTGGTATGAATTGTGGCTGTAATAAGCAGTTTGCCCTATGATTTCAATGAAAGCACCTGATGGTGACAACTGTCTTACAAATGCCAAGGACTCTTATTCCTCTTTAGAGCAAATGAGTTCCTGGACCACATCAGTCACAGCATGGTGGAGGTGCAGCATGCCTAAATGAAAATGAATAAATGCAAGTGGATGATTAAATATTGCTGCCTGTGGTAACTGTAAAGCAGAAGATTTGCCTTAACAAAGACTGAATACATCAATTTATGGCAGTCGATAGAGGCAGAGAATACTCACACCTGCAAATGTAAGCAAAAAAGTGGGCAGATCATGTATATAGATGGACACTGATAGGTACCACTCTGCAAAGCAGAGTAAATAAAACTTTCTGGTAACCAAGGCAAGATATGAAAATGTACAAAATAAGAATTTTAAAGCTTTCCATCAATTTAATTACCGTGCAGATTCACAATCTCCCTGTTGCTGATGTAGTTCACTTTGGAAACAATTGCCAATTTGCCTAATTGCATGCTTGAGCTATTATTGTCTCTCTAGAAAGCACAACTCCAAGTCTGAGTTCCTTCTGTACTCTTGCTGTTTTACCTGGCACAGTTCTGTGGTACTCAGAGGGATGTAAGCATTATTTTTGGACCTCAAAACCAGCATAGCTCTGTTAATACACTGCTCTGCTTCTACTGAAGCAGCCTGGAGTGCAGTTATCAGGCCCAGGGTAACGCTGTGCTAATGCAGACATGCAGCTTCCCTGCCACAGGGATCGTGCTGGGTCACTCATCTGTACCTGCACAAAAAGCTGGCTCCTTTCATTGCCTGATAACCTCATTGCTGAGTGCAAATTTTATTGTTTAAATTTGCATTAATGAAGAAATTCAGAAGACTCTGTGAAAGAAATTAATTTTATCATTTAGGTCCCATAGCTGGGAGCTTCATGTGGTTAAGGATGATAATGCGGAGTCAAAAAAATGTAGAGTTCATCTTTTTCCTATTTGTAAAAAAAAAAAAAAGAAAAAATTTAGTGTTTACAAAATTCCATTCTAGTCTTTTATACTTAGTACAGTCATCTAATAAAGCTATTTAATAAATTTGGGTTCCATGCACCTTGTGTATGTGGTAAATATCCATTCATGTTTACCAACAGGTTTAATTCTGAAATAAAATGGTATGGAGCGATTCTTTCATAGAATTTTTGTAGTTATGAAGACAAAGATATTTTCAAGGCTTTCTCAGTTGTAAAGCCATTTTGCAGGGAAAAGTGAGGTCCTGTAGGATCAGGTTTGCATGAAGTTTACATCAATCACCTGTACTGTTACCTGTTTACTGTACTGTAAACAGTAGTGATAGGGTGTGCTTCATGTATAACCAAGAGCAAAGTGTGGAAGGCTTAAATATAGGAATTGATAATGCATCTGGAACTGTTGGCAAAGTTGACTGCAAGGGAACAAGGGTCATGTATTGATTAGATTATAATGAAGATTTATTGTGAAGAAACTGAGAAAGTAACAATCTGTTCTTAAATAGAGTAGGTAATTCTGCTGTGAAGGAAAGATAATTAAATGCTGCATGAAAATTCTTGCATCTTCCTGTGCTCTGGGATTCGAGACAGTTTAGTATATCATAGATCTCCCACTGGCATTTAAGGATGTTTATGCAGCAAGCTTTCTAGGTTGTACTTGTAATAAATGTAAGGGTGCTTAAAATTCTTCAAACACAAGCACTCTGACTCCTCAAGGCCTGTGTGGTTCAGGTTACAAGACAAGAGGCACGTGAAATGCATCACCTGGCAGAAATAAAACTGAGCTACTTTGCTATGGAGATCCTTCAAAGTCTCCAGGAATAGCAACTACCTCCATACAGAGAAGTAGATGTTTGTCTTTTAAGGTCAGATATCTAGCTGAATATCAGGTTGATCTATTTTCTCAGACAGAATTCCTTGGACTTATAGTTAAACAAAATTTTCTCCTGAAAAGACAGAAACTGCAATTCTCCAAAGCAAACCAGCAGCTCTTTGAGAAGACAGGTGGGCTGAACCTTCCCTGCCTATAGTGCAAATCTATTGATTGATTTTTCAAGCAGATGAAAATGGATCAATGATATTTCAACTCCCAGTGGGTTTTTCACAGGAATTGGAAAGGAGTTCAACTCAATGCTGTAATGGCTGCCTGTTCTCTGCTTCTTGGCTGTGTGTGCATCTAGTGCACCAGTTTAAATTGTTATAGTCCTCATGTGGTACTTGAAGAAGGAAGGGTACCAATGGAACCACTCCTACCTCATTTAACATCTCTGGGTGAGATGGTGCTGAACTTCCTTGCTGGGTAAAAGAAATCAAGAGTAATTTTAAATATAATTTTTAATTTACAGCAATATAGCTTACAAATGCATGTAAATGGGTCTCGGCCATACTTGTGCATGTATATTTTATGTTACTCTCTGTTTCCAGATGCTCCTGTGCAATTCTGTGCTGATTGCATGAAGTCACAGACCTAATTGAGACAGGCTAGAATCCTTTTTGCCAGGAACTGTTACAAGATGCCAAAATCCCAAGGGGGATTTTAGAATTCAGTAGAACAGGTTAAGACAAGAAGACTGAGGTAGGTAGGAAAAGAATAATTGAAGATGACAGTTGTCAGAATAGTTTGCATGTCTGCACATCTGCATTGATGTACTATGGTGTATTCCCCAAATAAAAGCTGACACTGCAACAATGGAATGGTCATTCCTGGAGATAAACATTAGTTCTTGGTTGATTATCTGCCAAGAAAACACTGTTCTTCTGAAAAAGCTTTTGATGAGTATCTACACTTCACAAAATAAGATTATGGAATCAGGTGTGGCTATCATCTTTAGCTTCTTCCATGGAGAAAGTTGAAGATAACCTACCTCTAAAATAGCCTTGGCCCTTGGGGGAACAGCAATCCTTTTGTTAATTTTCTCTGCTGATTCCTCGAGAAATATAAACATTCATTTATTCTGTACACATGTTGCTGACATGAAAAGGATTTTTACATTTTGGGTTTTTTTTTCAGTTGACACTTCAGTGAACCTTGTAAGTACATCAGCCTTATAGCTGTCAGTCAAATGCAGAAGCTACTTTTGTTGTCACAGCAAGTTATTCCTGATTTTTAGGATGCCAGTTATATATTGGGACATGTGCAATTTGGATAGAAGCAAGATAGAAAAGTTTTAGATGATAACAGCCAAAAGTTGAAACACAAGCTTTTTTAAGTAAACAAGAGTAATTCTTCCTAAAATGTCTTGTTTCAGGAAGCAGCATTCCCTGTGGAAATGGGGGGTTGTCCAGCTGCTGTTCAAAAAAACAGATTTACTCCCAATTCTGCCATTGCCATCACAAATGGAGGCAGATGGTGCAATGGTACCTCTGGACCATATGTCCTTTGTTTGCTCAATTGGTTCCTCCTTTATCTGTTTTTGTAAGTTTGCACTGGTTTCTCCACCTGCTCATTTGTGAAAGATGAATGGTCTCTGCTGAGCTCTATCTGTTTTTTTTACTGTATTTCCCTTGATCACAATTTTAAATGTCACTTTCTTGGAATTGCCAAGCAGCGACTTTTTGAGCATTTCAGTCAAAAAGACAAAGCCAAAGCAGCATAAGGTATTAAGGATGCAAATGTCCAAGCAGTTGCAATGTAGTCCTTTCAGATTGCTGATTAGTACACATATTCACTTATGTTGATTTAATTTCAGTAACTTTTCTGTAAGTGTTCCAAGTTTGTCACTTGTTAATGTTTCAAATCTAACTGCTGATAGATTGAATAGATTGTAATTGGTTTTGGTGGTATTTTGCTTAGCTACTGTAAGTTGAGTCTGCCCAACCTAGACATCATTAAAAATAATCCTATGTTCCATAAATATTTTTATTAAAGCTTTATTCCCCAACTGGAAGATAGAATTACCATCTAAGATAACTGACAGGCATAGTGTTAAATCAACATTACACTGTCAGGATAGAGAGATAAATTTAGTCATAATAGGCAGTTACTACTGAAATACTCCCATTCTATTATACAAAGTAATGTATATTCCTACTAACATTGAGTGAGCTCTTAAGCAAGTAATTTCTTTTAAAATTGCAATTAGAGTACATTGTTGCTGCTAAAGATGCCCTGTTTTATCCTGTAGCTGACAAAGTATAGAGACATAGTTTATCAGTATAATGGAAGCAAGCCTCTGAGATGGAGCAGCATATTTTTGGTGGTCTGTAAGATTCCCTGGTGTCCCTTTCTCTTCTCTGTTAAGTGATATTAATAAACTGCAGTCCTGCCACAAGGCAAATCAATCCTAATCATCCCATTGATTTAAACAGAAAAGTGCATGTGAGAATTAGCTGAGGAAGTTAAGTAAAAACTGAATCAGTTTGCTGTGTCCAGTGGCTTCTCTCCAGCACTGATAGTTCCAGCTGCTTCGGTACCTGCTGCCCTTGCAGCAGTGCAGTGCCTGCAGAAATTCAGCTCCGAGCTGCGTTTGTGAGGGGTTGGCTGCTTCTCTGTGACAGGATTAAACATCTTTACCAGCTCTTTTAGTTGCTCTGATCACTGCTAGGTTTGGACTTGGGCATTCTCACTGGCATATCCTTGTTATTGAGCATGTCCTGCTGCTACTGGTATTTGATCAAGTACTTGTCTCTGTCTCAAACATCTCCCTTGTGGCTTTGTTCTGTGTCCTCACACAGGCATTAAAAAGGTCATGTTAGCAAACCTTTGCAAAGGCAGTCAGAGCTGGCTGCTACAAATGTGCTCTCTGCCTCTGCCAAGCTGTGGGCAACCAGAGCCATGAACCAGGGAAGAGGACTTGAGTAGAGCAAGTAACAGTCTGGCGATGAATCTCCTTTTCCCTTCAGTTTACTTAGGTGCGTGACAGATGTTTGCCTACAAAGATTTATGAGTAGGCTTATTTAGAAAGATTTGATTTGGCATTTGAATTGGGAACATTTTGGAGGATAAGTTGATGAATAGGCCTATTTGTTGAGCCAGGTAGGCTGAAAAGTAGTTTTAAGGTGCTGAAAATTCATCTAGAAGGAACTACAAATATAAGTAATATCTATTTGAGATAGAGAATGGTATTGATAAAAAAATACTAAATCATGTATAAACTGGCTCTGGATAAATTTAGATTGGAATTTGAAGGCTTACTTTTATATCATGGTTTAAATTGAACATTTCAGTTTAGCAGGGTTTTTGACAAAACTGAATTTTAGAGAAAGTTGGCTGCAATCAGTTTATTTGACAGAGGAAAGCTCATGTGACACCAAAGAATAGGCAGCTGTTCTTTCAAGCAAATCCTCCAAAACTTGCAAGACTGTCTCAAAACTCATTGGGAGATGCTGTTAAAACCAAAATTTTAAAGAGAATCAGCTGAGAGTAATGGAGACATCAAAACTCCAGTGTATCTCCATGATTTAATAAATGTTTGTGTTGAGACAAACACTACTTCCTCTATAGTTCTGTGATCTTTAATACGATTTCATCTTTGCAAACTTACAAATCACAGTCTGATGTTTACTGTTCCTTCCTACCCCAAAGAATTTTAGAAGGCACTTTTTAATAAATTTTAACCATTTCAAAGTATCTCAATTTTATATTTTCATATTGTCAAAGCTAATGTGCAATCACATCTTTCCAATTTTCCATTTTATGTTAAAAAGGATTTTCTAATGATTACAAAAATCTAACTAGAGAGTTTTATTCTAAAGCAAACCTTTTCTCTGAAAATGTAAATTTTCCACATTTTCTATTTGGGGGTGTAGAGATGGAAAATGTCAAAAATGATCAGCCATCACATGAGTGAAAACCAATAGGGAAAATTAATCTGTTTTTATCACCCCTTATGTACAGTGTGCAAGGTTAGGGCAAGTATTTTTCAAAGCAAAATTCTTCACTGAGATTTGAGGGTTTTTTGTAATCTTCATCCATCACCTCAAAAGACGAGAAACAGATAAAGGCTGAGATAGGAATATCAAAATAATGTCAAGAAGATGTTCTTGCACAGCAGTCCAAGGGAGGCTTTAATACTTTCCATGTAGATGATGATGTATGTTGATTAATCCATATCACTTCATTCACAGATGTGCAGAAATTCCATCAGATGCTTTATTGCCTACAGAGGGAGTTGCAGTTAGAGTTCACCTGTCGTCTTTTCGAAATTTATTTAAAGAGGGGAAACAACAACACTTCCCTGAAGAGCTGCAAAAGTTGAAGCAAGTTCCACATTCCTTTTCATTAGAGGCAGCAGGCAGTCCCCTACCAATCATTAGCATCCTTTAGGCACAGTGGCATTGTCTCATGTTTTCTTAAGGAACTGATTTTTCAAAGATACAAGATACTGAATGGGCTGGGGGAATCAGTGCAACACTTGCTAGAAAAGAGACTTCCTGCAGATTAGAAGTTGGGGTAAGAGGCAAGCTGGTGAGGGGGGAAGTGGACATAGGATAGGGACATTTCTATTGTGAGAGAGAACAAAAGTGTACATAAGGCATGAATTAGTTCTGCTATTAGTTATAGGCCTTTAAGATCACATGCTGCACTGATGAATAAAACCATATGAGTTGTACACAATCATAAAACCAGAGGGAACACACTGAGTTTAAGAATGGAATTTGGAGCCATCTTGATTCACTCAGTGAAGCACTAGTCATGCTAGTTTTGAAGAGGGTGGGGCCATTCCAGGATGACCTTAATTTTAGACTTTGTCATTCTGCAGAAAATAATTCTTGTTGCTTTGCCAAAAAATTCAAGGATTCAACTTTTTGAACCCATTCTACACCTGTGGTAGAGAATAGCCCACTTCCCTTTCATTTAGCGAGACAAATTAATGCCAAAATAATATAGGGAATTGAGCTCCTGGAACAGTCCACTGTTGTATTCCTTCATGCCATCTGACATCTACAGGTACAGATGTTGCCTAGTGGGGAGTAAAACTTGGGCCTCTGAGATTTTCCAAGGAACTGTGGGTCTGAGAAGTTGTTATGGGTATATTTTCTTCTCAATCAGTCATCAATACTCATTAATAACCTAACTGTCCGTAGTATGGCTACCATGCTAAGCTACTGTGTTTATTAAATACTTTTTCTGCTTTTCTCATACCTGGAAAAAAGGGAGACTTTTCTAAGAATTATTGCCATTAAGGTGAATGTCCAAACTGACAGTTTCCTCTAAGAAGCTCTTTTCAGAAGATTTTCTTCTTGTAATAATGAAGAATCAATAAAGATGTTTTATGCAGGTTGAGCAATTCTGGCTGATGGTTTCCATTAGAACAAAATTAACAGCTTGTTAGTTGATGATCCCATTCCAGAAGGAAATAAGCACAGATTATTATACTAAATTGAAAGAGAAACAATGATTCCCTACACTCATGAGTGGATAATCCCGAGAATTTGTTATTTCAGAAGCAATGCAGACACAAGTCTTTCCCTTTTTCTCAGCTGAACCTTTCCCTGCGTTCTAATAGCTGGGGTGGGGTTTTTCTTTCTTGTTTGGGGTTTTCTGTTGGTTTGGGGGTTTTTTTTGTGAGAGTCTTTTGTTTCTTTGTTTCTTTTGGTCTTACCAGGTATGCACTCATTCCTTACAGGTAGAGAGAACTAAGTTTTCTTGTTCACAAATAATTTTCTTGTCAGGGAGTGTCTAACGACCTCAACTGGTCAAGGGCTTCATTTATATTCTGTAGGACTGCCTACCCTAAAGCTAACTTCGGAATTAAAATAATTATCATAAATGAAAAACTATACAGCAAAGGCAAAATTTCAGGTGAGAAGGAAAAAAGGGCAGTATGAAAAAACTGTGTTAAAATAAATGGCTTGTCATAGATACAAATAACAAGAAATTATTCTTTTCTCGCCAGCAGGGCAAGGAATTACTGAAGCTGAAGATATTCATGTTCCTTGTACCCATGCAAGGATTTATGTGAATGTGGGTGTGCATATGTATGTATGCAACTAAATTTATATGCTGCCTTCCTATGGAGATTGGAGGATTAAATGATAGTTGCTCCAGTGGAAGTAGTGTTTGGTTGTGAATTGATTGCACCCAGTCTGATTTGCTTGGGGTTTTGTACTTGTTTCCCTTTCTCCTCCATCCCCCACCTCCATCTATGAGCAAACTTGAAACCGCGATTTGGTTGAAATTGTAACCTGCTGAGAAAATACTGACCAGGCTCCTTGCTATGGAAACGATGTTAAAATATCCCTGCCTTCTGCAGCTTCATTTTTGCTGTTGCAGTTCCCAGCCCTTGTGATGCTGCTCGAAGGTGTCACTGTGCGCTGCAGGGCAAAACGGGGGCGTGGACCCAACTGGTCCAAGGCCAGATGAGTCTCCTGACCAACCTGTTCACAGTGCCATCACTCAAATGCTCTTACTGGCACAACTGCTGGTCACTGTGCTGCATTCAGGAGCAGGAATTGCTACTACACGTTTCACTTCTCCTATGGTAACCCCTTCCTGCAGCTCAGCATGTGTATTCCTGACAACGAGTTATGTGGAATTACATGTTAGAAGCTTCTCTTTCCAAAGAGTCTCTGTGAATGTCTTCACTTTATATTGCAGTGGCATCAGCACTTATGCTGTGAGTGTAGGAAAGTTATATACATGGCACAGTGTAGCACAGTTGGCTTAAATTCCTGTGAGTGTGGTCCCTGTGACAATGAGAGGAAGATTGCTAAGATCAGTCTCTTCTTTGGGATAAATTCTGAGCCTGACCACTACTTTTAATTTTTGTCTCCCTGAACTGATGTCTTCTCTCCCTTTGAGATTGTGGCACCTTATCCACCCAGAGTTTTCTCCCCAAGTGCATCCTGTTCCCATTATTTTCTGATGTAACTATGATTACTGCAGGGAAACTGATCACAGAACCCACAAGGCTGCTTGGAGTCATGCCCCTAGAAATAGTCCAAGGTGTGCACAGAAGTGCATTGCTGTCATCTAGTGATGAACAATGACAGGTTTGCCAATTGCAAATTAATTGTACGCATCACAAGCACAGCTCATGCAGCTGTTACCAGGTTTACTGGCCAAATCTGTTATAAAAGAGCATTAGTGAGCTCTCTAACAGATGCCTGGGTCTGGACTGTGGCCAGTTCTGCAAGAAAGAAGCCCACCAACATTTCCTCTCCCGTGATCCCTCCAGTTGGAATGGAGCCTACAAGACAGCCTGGGGGAAAGGAGGGAAGAGACCTCATTATCTCAACTCACAGCTTTGCTTCAGCACAGGCCACCAGAACCTGCACTGCCTGAATGGGGTCATGGAGGCTGCAGAAAACACTGGGGACTCTTGCACTGCTAAGGCAGCAACTGTGCTTAAAAACCTGCCTGCCATACAAGGGGATGCAGGATATGGACTCTTTCTGTGCCTGTTTGAACAGCAGTTAGTACCTGCCAGGAACAATGTGTGTCAACAGGAATCTGTGGGAATTATCTGTGGATGTGGCAATTGCCAGGTTATGCCTCCATCTAGTTAGTACATACTTTTAGTAACCTGTAAGACTCATATCCTCATCTGTAACATAGTACTCCCCAAGAAAACCCCTTCCTGTGCTGGGAGGAGGAATAACCTGCGCTGCCTCTTCCCTGCCTCAAAGCTTTTTTCCTAATGTCTAATCACAAAAAAATTGGCTTAAGACCAGAACTGGAGATTTAGTGATCCTTTGAAGCATTAGGGTCATCTGCACTCACTGCATAACTGTCTGATGCCCACTCCCTCTTCAACTTTGATTGATGATTTCAGCCTTAATGAGCATTCAGTGGCCAATGAATTCTTCAGCCTAATTATATGCTGTCAGATGAAGTGCCTGCATGTAGGTTTTCTAAATTTATTTTTTTTTTACTCTGCCATGTTGTAGCTCGGATTAGTGTTGGCTGCCACCGTAGCTATAGGATTGGTGTGTGCAGCTGAAGTCTCAAATACAGAGGAGTCTCTTTTGTTCTTCCCTGCATATCCAATTTTTGGAAATGCAGTTATGATGGTAAGCATGGGCTCTCAGGCAAAAGCCAACCTCTCTGGGATCTTAACTGCAGGAAAACACATGGCAACTCCAGATTTGCAGCAGTAAAACCTTTGTACCATAGACATCAACAGTGTAATACAAATCACATCCAGGAGCACTAGAAAAGTTTTTCCTTGATTAATATTCTGATGTCTGCTGATCTTCTGTTTGACAGAAGGATCATCCTTTTGTGGTTGTAGACTCATCACAGCTCTTCCTTGTTATTAGCACCGTTTCCCAAGGTGATGGGAAGAGAACATTATCAGTTTTTTCATCTTTCCTCCTAGCATTATTATCACATTCACATGGACTCTCTGAGATTTGCTTTGTGAGGAAGGTGATCCTCACAAAGGAACATGAAGAAAAACCTGGCGAGATTCAGATGTTGAGCAAGGTCCAACTTGGTCACTGGCTGCCTTTAACTTTTTGGGTTTTGCTGCTTGATATGTCAAAGGAGAGGCTCCTGACCTTCCCATTCCCTGTGCTCATATATAATTTTTGTTCTCACTGAAATATGGGTGTGTTTCTCCTCAATTAGTAAGTAGAGTTCATGCTCTACATGATTAGATCTCTTCACTCAATCCATGCACCAAGATCTTAAAAATGAGCCCTGAAATGTTGAACACTGCTAATGTCTAACTACCACAGTATTTTCTGCTGCTTGACCTGTGGCTCAAATGACTGGTTGGGAGTCTAGATTGCAATAAATATTTTCTTAAGAATGATTTTTTTTCTCTTTGCAAGTTATTTGTATGAAGTTGAACAGTCTATGTACTGGCTGTATGAAAACCTTTCAGTATATTCAGCTGTGTTGTCCATTGTTCATTCTAAAGACACCTTGCAGTTTTCAGGTTTCTTATTTTCATCTTTTTTTTTTTAATGTCATAGCTGACAGTATCTCCTGACTGAGTAACTTCAACTGCACTCCAGCCTCTGCAGCTTGAGATCTACAGCCTGAGAGTGGAGGTTAAAGGAGGGAATTGATTATAATACAGCTATATAAAAATAAATTTAAAAAAGCTACAAACATGAATCTGTCAGAGGAGAAAGTAATAATCTTCTTCCATCTTCTTGTGTGGAATCTTATATTCTTTATTGAAATGAACAAAATATGCTTTGCTTCAAGGTCTTCTGTTTGATAAGTTATCCTCTGTGATCTCTTATCTTGTCTAATCTTTCTTTTCATTCCCTGTTTTCTTAGTTTTACATCAATTTCTCTTGTTTATTTAACATGAAGACTTCAGTGTGTCCCCTTGATCATTCTTAAATTTCCTCTGCTGTATTTTAATGGAGCAAGTACCTATCTGTTGCAAATATCTTCCCTGTAATAAAATTATTTGGGGCAATGTAAAAGGAAGGGATAGAAAGTCTTTTCTAATCCTCTTCCCCTTTTTAGTTTTAATTACTGATTTTGAGGAAAAAAAAATTAAAATTACTTAAAATAACTGTTGCAATGATGTCCTCCTGGGGTATGTGGTGAAGCCAAATAACCACAACATACAATAAATGCTGAACAAACAGGGCACTGCTGAAGCAGTATATGCCTTAAAGAATTTTTACAAGTCACCAAATAAAAAATACTATCCAAAAGTATTTAAAAAATACTACATAGCCCATTTTCTGAAGGGGAAAGGTCATTTTTATTTGTGGTCAATTTAATGTTATATATATTGACAATACTATTCCATAGAAAGATGACAGTATGCTTATTTCAGGATTTTTCTCAATGAGAGACAATACATAAATAACAGACAAAGCTCATGGTTTTATGTTTACAGAATCTCAGCTCTGTGGGAAGGAGAACAGTACTTCCATATGTTGTTGATTTAGGCATGATATCAAATAGGGACTCAAGTCACCAGTTATTTATCTGGAGATAGTGCTTGAAGTTTCAGGTAGAGCTCCTTGTGAATTCATCACATGAGAGACTTGAATGCCCTGTGATTATTTTACAGCTCGTAAGAACTTTCCTGAATTTGAATAATTTTTTAGATTAACAAATGAAATAAGGTCTTTGCAATTGTTTATACTTTCTAAAGCTTTAAGAGAGGAGCTATGTCAATTGGAATTTTTTTATTAAACAAATAAATTTTACTTTCTCATTTTAATGTTTGTAAATGGGCTTTGTAAAATGTTATTATAAGTTCAAATGAAACGTAACTTTATAAAAAGATAAAAAGGAAGCTTCAAAATTGACATTCAAGATTGACATCAGTATCTGTACCTGTCTTCAGAGAGAAGAGGTGAGGACAAAAAAAAAGCTATAAATCTTGAGAAAATTGGACCATCCAAGTGAATAATAGGATCAGAGGACAGAAAATGTTATACTTTGAGGTCTAGAAGGGGAGAAAACCTTTCCACTGATACTTGAAATGAAAGGTAAAGAAAAAGAAACATGCAGCAGAATAAAAGTCCTGCCCTGAAATTTAATACTAAATGAAGGATGATAGTGTGGAAAATGGAGGATGACACAGTGGAGGAGCCCCTCCAAAGCTTTTGGAAGAAAACCAATTTCCAGCTTTGGCCCTCAGCTGAATAGGAATGCAATATGTGTGATCCTGTGGCTGTGTTGTGTAGGGGTGAGAAGGTAAGGCCCGAGTCTTTGAGGAAATTTTAACTTCAGCTGCACTGAGGGCTCCAGAGATCTCAGCCAGCTGCCTTACTGCCTGCTACAAACTGCACTTCTCACTTCTCAGCCTCTTCTGCCCCAGGGCACTGCTTGTTTACAGGACACGTTTAACCTCTCCAAGGTGAAAGGCTGGAGGAAGGGTGGGAGGTGTGATCTAATAGTGAAGATTGATCTGCAAATGAAGATCTGCTGCCCCAGCACATGAGAGAATGCGTGTATAAAGCTCGAAACCTTTCATTATTGTTTTCAGAAGTTTCCTATATTGATCTCTGCTGTTCAGCAGCAGGTACCTGTGCAACGTATCAGCTCTGTGGGAAGCCCTGATCAATAGCTCAGTGCAATGGCCTGACACTTATTTACTCATCAGCTCATTAGGGTGGGAAGAGTAGATTACACTTCTCATAATTTCACTATTGACTGGCACACTGCACTATGGTCTAGTTGTTTTTTTTAAAGTATGACATAATGAAGATGCCGAAGGAGAGGAGTAAAACCACAACCTTTTAAAATGAGAGATGCTTGTAAAAGCAGAGGAGACTTTTCCACAGCAAGACAAGCAGCTTCAGCCATGATAAAGAACAACTAGAAGAAGGGAAGAGCATGAGTAGCTCAGCTCTGGGTAAAATGATGTTGCTATTTGCCAGAATCCTGTGCTGTGCTCTGTGCTCATCCAGTGCTGTTGACTGAGATGGGAAGAAGAGAATTTAGTTTGAAGTCAGTGGTGTGTGACACTGACCAGCAGACCTGTATTGACACTTGTCTGGAAGGGCTTCAGCACAGAAAAGGTATTTTAGGGGGATTTACTCATCAAATGTGTTGCTTGCAGTCCTGGATAAGTTTCACAAACTGCTGGTGACTATGAAAAAGGGAACCAAGGCCACTTTCATTTCCTGGGAATGTCCCACTAGTACGAGCTCCCAAGAGTGGATATCCAAACTTTAAAACTTTTCCTAGCTTTTAGATGGCTTTCACTTTCTTCAAGTGAACTTGAAAGGTCCAGGAGCTGAAGAAGAAAACCAAATAAGTTTAGAATGGGAGGTATATGCTTTTAAAATAAAAGATGAGCATAATTACCAATTAGAACAAGTTGCTAATAGGGGACTTCTTCTTCTTCAAGCCTTTGAGACGCTGTGGCTTGTCTGGACAGTTTTGGTTTAGATTCAAGTCAATATAAGTCATTTGGCCACTGAAGGGGTAACTGAACAAAATTCTGTGCCGTTGTTGTCCTAGTAACTGGACAAAATAATGTCTTCTGGAATTAAACACCACTTCCATTACACCATTTTTCAGGGAATCTGACAAATTTTTATTGGAGTTTAGTCACACTCTGAGCAGATAGAGCTGAGTGAGGACTGGTACATGTGCCTTCTGTGGGTGAACTTTTCCTCATCAACTGTCAAATCTAAGTGGTAGTGTGGCATGATTCCTTCATTAATTTATGATCTGAGAAGGAAAGTTCCCTCATCAGCTTTGACACCTCTGGTTCTGTGACCTAGGAGTTGTGATCAGAGGAACAGAAGTTGGTACAAGTGAAACTGAAAATGTGACATTTCCAAGGCTACCAACTAGCAAATGTGCTCCAAACATTGAGCTTTTTCCGTAATCCAGATTAATGATTTATAAATTTGGAACCCCTACCTGAAAAGTCCTGTTCCCCTCCCTGACACCCTTGTGATGCAAAACATGTAAACAAAGACTGCACTCAGTAAGAAACCACAGGGTTTATGGAATATAAACCTCATTTTTCTGCTGAGCCAGCTCAAGCACACCTATAAATCAGGGCCACAGTTTTTTTGATTGCTTGCCAAGTGGCTTCTTTTTCAACTATAAGGGAATGTTTTTATAATTTTGTACCTCTATGACACGAGGCATTAATATTTGAGCCTGACTCTCCTTGATTTGATATGATCTTGACTTTTTTAATTTGCTTTCAGTATAACTCTTCTTGGGGTGAGCAAGTACATCATCTTTTGAGGTGTGACTAGAATGTTGGATCCAGACAGTGCTAAAAATCTTATAAGAAGCAAAGCACTCCAAAAAACTAAAAAAGTAATTTATAAGAACCATGCAGAAAAGGAAAAGCATCAAGAGAAGAGTTCACCCCTTGCACTGATTTTTCTATAGCTGCATGCATTCTGAACTGATGCTTATTTTCACTGCCTGAAAAACTGTCTCCTTTGCAACTCTCTTCCAAGGGTGTATTTTGTATTTTTGATTGTAGTCTTATAAGATATTTTTCTCTTCTGTTTTTCATTGCCAGGAGAGAACCAATTTCCCCATTGTAAGAACTAAATGTCACTAAGGGCCTTTTGTAAAGGCATTAACTACAAGCTTTACTCACTGGATTTTGTGAAATATTGAGGTTGTCTGATTATTGCTTGCGTCAAAAGCAATCTTCCAAAATTAGACAGTAGGCTATGTAAATAGGCAGGTTTATTGTGAAAACACTTGAATCTAACCCAGCAAAAAGAAGCTGTCAATGGCAACTTTTCCATTCGTTCCAGTAAGCCCTAATCAAGTCCTTGTAATAACACAGCACTTCTGAAACACGCTGCTTCAGGAGCAGTTGTAGCTCATTTGTGGAGAGCTGGATAGCAAAGATTAACAAAAAGAGTCAATCTGTGAAACACTTAAACAAGCACATCTGTAATGTAATGTGTTTCCTTTCGGAGCTGTTCCAAGTAGGAACTCTTGTCTATCAACAAATGGTCTTCTGTTAGCTTAAAATTAAAATACCCAAAGACCTGTAGCTTCCTCAAAGCAGAAATACGATGGCACTTGTCTTGGCAGAAAGTTTTATACTTCAGTAAAATAAATCCTGTGTCAGAATGTGTGAGCCAGCGCCGAGAGCAGTAACAGCTATTAGAGGGTGCAGTGTTAGAGCCATCCTGCAGCCTGGAAATGTGGGGCTCAGCAAGGTCGGCGTTGATCAATTAGCACTGACTGATAAAACATTCTCTCCCAGCCCTGTCCTGCTCCCTCGGCCGACTCTGCGCCAGCAGAACACTGCACAGCTCCCCCATTTCCATTGACTGTGAGGCAAAGGACTGACAGCTTTGGTTTGTGCAAAGAGAGGCAGTGAGACCTTTTAAAACGCAGGCAACTCCAGCACATGAAGTCATGTTTTAGCACTTAAAATGGAGCCAAGTTTACTGGCTAGGACAGAAATTAAATGGAGGGAGGTCTGGTTTTGCAGCTGAGGTGTGTGGCTGGGGCTTCTCCTTGCTGGGTTTTCTGGTTTTATTGGTGCCCAGGGAAGACTGCAGCACTGCAAGTATTTGCATGGAGTAAAATGCACAGTGAGGACACTTACCACAGCATTCTGATGATGAATGACAAAGAAAGACAGTGTCCATCATTTCTACTTGTCCTCCTCTTACACTCTGAAATGCAAAACACCACTCTTCTTCACAGAGCCCTTGAGGAGGGTCTTGATCGACACCACAGAACAAAAGCCAAATTCTTGGGCTAGTGACATGTTAGCAGTGAAACTGAGGAGGCACAATCAGGGTTTAATAAATTATAAACCTGTTTTTAGAGTCCTAGTTACTCTTTGATCCCACAATCATCTTACTAGAACTCATTTAAAGAAAAGAGAGCTCGAAAAGTAAACACAAATAGCAAGCAGAGCTATATTTTGTGGACAATACATGAAGAGAATGATTGAGGGCATGAGGTACTAAAAGCAGCAACTGTAGGACTGACAGCAGCATGATTCTGTGTGTGTGGTTTGATAACCCTCAGGTACCTTGATTTTTGAGAAACCATCTCTAGTCTTACTTCCCTTTTCTGTTTTTTTTTCCTGCTGTCTCCTCTCTTCCAGCAATTAAGTGGAAATGGATGCCTGGAGCTCACTGCTAAGCTATCCTGCTTAGGACTGATGACATTCACTAGTGAGGAAAGAAGCACATAAATACAGCAGCCTTCAGCAGGAAAGTCCTTTGTGTAGTGGCCAGAACACTGGTCTCGGTACCACTTTCCCACTGATCATCCTTGCTCATTTTTCTTCTTTGGTTCAGCATGACCTTTAGTTTAAATTAATATTGTGTAATACATTCTAGGGGAAGTGTCTTCTGAGCATCAGTGCCATAGCAAATACAGTGCTTGGACTGGGAAAGATTCATAATTTAAGCTCATCTTTGGGAGAATCAGACACTTTAATTTTTCATGGATTCTTTGTCTCTTCTTTGGATAAAAATGTGAGACAAAGACTCTGTAAATGCTCTGGGGTAAAATAATGGAAAATGCCCGGAAAATGCAGTTGTGAGCAAAAAGCACAGTGGGCCAGAGATGAAGAGTATAACCCAAGAAGGGCAAACCTCTTGCCAGGAGCCAGCTGTTTTTGCTGGATACATTCAGCTAAGCATATAGGAACTGTAAAATCTGTTTGGAGGTGGAGAGAATTAAATTTAGAATCTAATCTAAATATTGGTGCACTGCATGTCTCTGCATGGAGTATCTATTTTAGTGCTAACTCATGGGGGCCTTCAGACACACACTCAGCTCCACTAGTGGCAATACCTGTCATGTTTAGTTTATGAGAGAGTTCTGCCCACCTGTTCCATCCTGGGATAAGGCATTTCTATAGCATTTGTGATCCTTTTCTTAAGAACTTTTGATTAATTCCTCTTGTTATGTTATTTCTGTCATTTTCCCTTAAATTTGAAATGAAATGATAATTTAATGCCAGTCAAGTGGGCATATGAATTGCTCAAGAAGTTGGGGTTGTAACAACTTTTTTTCAAAAACTCCTCTATGTGAGAGACTGCAAAACAGATGAAAAGATAAGTTGTATTCTTTGTTGAGGCTATATGAAAGGAAACATAAATACATGTTGCTATAACCCTTCCTTGTGCCATGGATGTACAAATTTAATGCTGCAGAGCTAAAGTGCTTGAATTGTTCCCAGTCTGTGATGAAGTCAGGAGTCGTTCATTTCCATGCCCTTTGTAAGTGGCTGATAAGTACATTCACTAGAGGTCTACAGCTCTGTTGCACTTATCACAGTGTGCAGTCTCTAAAGAAATAATTTTTATTAGCCTTTTAAAGGAGGAGAAGCAGACAAAGTAGACAGCACACTGATCAAATGGGAGACACTTGCTCCAAAGCTTTTTCCTTGAATCAAATTTTATCTCTTTATTACCATCTATCAGCTTTGAAATAAAGAACTCAACTTTCCCAGTTGTCCCTTGATTTGTAACTGCTCTTCTGGACTCTCAGCAAATTAAGCAGAGATTCTATTGACATACTGAGAATAGGATGGAGACTTTGGCTTTGTGAATTTGTGGTATTTAACCACTTTGACATGAGTTCTTTACTATCTCAGGGGAAAATGGTTTGTTTTAATTCAGTCTTCTGGATAAATACAGTCCAAAATTTAGTCTTTTGACTCAAATTGTTTTGTCCTCACATAACCTGGAATCAGTTTGTCTAAATAAATTTGAAGAAGCCAAGACAAATATGGAGGTCATGGTACCCTTTTAAAGGTTTTCTTTTGAAAGCAGGAGAAAAGAAACAAAAAGAAAGGAATCGTTTGCTCAAGGGAGGACAAGGAAAGAGAATAGAGTTGTAAAAAACCACAAACTTAGAAATAGCTGCTAAACAATCATTTTAAAAAAAGAAATGCTTATCCCTTGGAGAGCAGGGTACTCATGCTTAGAATGGAGGCAAGGGGTTGAGAATGAGATGCTACTCCTGTGTCCCTTTCTCTCTACACACCGCAGATAAGAGGGGCAGAGAGGCACTGGGTTACATCAAACGATGCTCTGTGTTCTCTGAGCTTCTGTTCTGTAGGAAGAGCTTGTGTTTTGCATCTTTGCAGGGACCTGATGCCACTGAAGTGCAGATGACAGAGAGCACCACCAGAGGGCTTGTGAATAATTTCCAGCCATGGTTTAAATGTGAGGGGCTTTTTCTGGTTTTATTGTAACTTCCGCAGCACAGTTTAGTTTAAACAAAAGTGAAAGTGTAAGCTCCAAAGCACTGACCCCTCTGGAGTTTGATGGTCCAAAGGGAACAAAACCCAGTTAATCCTGATGCAGTCCTTACTCGAGGACACTGGACCTTCATCACTTTCGACTGACAAGAATGAAGAGAATTGAATAAGCAGATAGTGAGGCTACGGTTTAACAGGCAGTGTTCTGTATCACCACTAAGGTAGAAAAACTCTGTGGAAAACAACTATCCTAATTCCCTTAGCTTTTGAACAGCTCCAGAGCTCCAAGGAAACTCTGCCCTTTAAACACATTCGGGCACTGCTGGAGGATCCAAGTGTGCATTGTCTCCAGCACCACGGCACTTTCACCCTTCACACCTCTCCTCATTCTTAGTCCAGTTTCGTATCGCTGATGCTCAGATAAGTGATACCACTTTCCTTTGTCCTTGCTCCTCTCTAGAGCCAAGTATGTAAGTGAAACTGTTGGCTTGTTTACTTACGCAGCAGTTTCCCTGGCTCTCACACCCAATGGCACTAATAAAACCCCACAACACTGACTCTAATTCCACACACGTGATATTCCGATACCGGTGAACAGACCTTGGCAAATGGGCAGATCAAAGTGCTGGCATTCAAGGCTTCCTTTAGCTCACGTGTTTCTGAGATAGATGTAGGTCAGCACCTTACCACTCACTATTACCACTGACACCTGCCAAGGGCAAAAGCTTGCTTCCTGCTTATTGCCCTCCTGGGAAAAATTTTGGATTTAATGTTGCTGGTGCCGGCAATGCTGCTGGCTAACTGTAGAATAAGGCTGAGAAGGAGTAGGATTTATTAATGGACAATTACTAGCATGTAAAAGAGTAGGACAATCTGTTCTGATTTACTAAAATTAAGTGTTAGGTTTGGGAATTGCAAGTATTGAAGACATTTTTTTTTTAATGCAGCTGGGAAGCAGTGGTGTAAGTAAAGGTCATACTGAGCTCACTGGGGAATGTAGGAGCTACCTGTGCTCCTGAGTTCCAGCTTCCAAGCTTGTATCTCTGCAAATGGGATTGGAAGTTGTGCATGGGCAGTGTATGAAAGGGCTAGCCCAGTCTGAGGCAGGTTATAAGTAGGAAAGATGTCTCAAGGCCCTGTGCAATATAATATTTAAGAGGAAAGCTCATTAAACTTGCCTGATAAGTCAGTGACAAGGCATACTGGGGATTCATTTCATTGTCATTATTAAAGTTGGTGAGAGAAGGGAATCAAGTCTTCATTGACAGAGTATCCTGAATCACTTTGGTCTTACTGAGTAAACGTAATCTCTGACTTGTGGAACATTTGCAGCCCTTTGTGCTTCCCACAAATCCCAGACCTAGCCCATAAAGAAACAGTATGTACTCAAATAGAGTCCAAAAGGACTTTCTCCTCACAATATCTGAGAGCCAATATGTTTTTAATGTTTTAACCTTGCAAGACCTTAAGCCTAAAGACCAAACTACAGGATGGAAGCAATGTGCAATGAGAAGCTTATAAATATAATTAAATAGGACTTAGATTTTGTTAATGTAGCTGACTGGAGTTCCTTCTGCAGATGTAGAAAATGTAGGATCAGAAAGATGACATCTCACACAAACATACTGAGGACTCTGGGCAAAAAATGAAGACTTAATTGTGTTCGAAAGTACTTCTGTCTACACTAGAGTGTTGTATCATTGTCTGCCGGGGAGTTTCTCTGATTTTCCTTGAAGCATCTGTGATTATTGATTGAAGTCCCATACATGATTAGCTTGAATGCTTGTGCTATAGGAGATGGCAAGTACCTTTTTTCTTTCAGACCAGAACAGTGGGTGCCTTTGTGTTTAAATGGTTTCTGGTACACAATAAAATCCAAAATTCAGGTGCAAAGTCTCGGGTCTTCATTCTTATGTAAGAACTGTAATCCTATCAGAATGTGCAACTTCATACTTCCTCATTGTTTTTAAGGTTTCTAGGGGAACTTGTCTTGTTTGATGTGGAAGGTGATTCACATTCAAAAACAAACTTGTAAAAATATGTATCACATTTTGTGACAGCACAATCTGATTGAAAAAAACAAAAAACTTGTTAAACAGGTTTTAAAGATCAAACATTACTTTTTGCATCTAAACCAGTAGAAAATCAATCCTTGTAGCTGCCAGAGATTACGTGATTTACAAATGTAAATGGCAGAGTGAGAGTAAAAGAAGACATGGCTCTAAACTAAGCAAAGACTCATTTTGCTACAGCAGCCTGCTTTGTTGTGAGAGGTGTATCCAAATATTTCAACTCAACAGAAAACTGCATATCCGAGGTGAAATGAAAAGTTATGGAAATAGCTGTCAATATGGGAGGTCAGAACCGTTTTTTCTGGATTATCTCAAGGACTAAAACTACATGGACAGATGCTTTTAAACTTAATTACCTGTTATAATTAATTAGATATGGTGACTTCCTTGCCCTTGGATAGAGCAGCACAGGTTTGGGTTAGGTCAGGATCTGGCTCGTGCCAAGATCATCCTTCCTTCCTAATGCTCTGCTCTCTCCAGACTATTTTTACAGTTCTGAAATTGTTTCAATTACCAGCTTCTGTCGAGCTTGTGCCTCATTAGGCTTCATGGGCTGGGAGCAGTGCCCTGGATTGCTTCCCTCAGAAAGCAAAACTTTTCCTGAGTTCTGTGTGTTTTTATACAGAGTTCTCTTAAAATACTCCTGCTGTTTCATTTTCTAAATCAAAGAACAAACTGCAGACATTTTCCAAATTACAGAATTGAGCATGTCTGGAAAAAAATCCTTGTTTTACAGGAGATAACCAGTAATCAACCCACTGTACAAAGCATACAGCAAGCAAAACCAGGAGAGTGGTAGCAGGTCAAACTTCCAGCTCAATTTGTTATATTTTACTACACAATTACAATCCTTGATGCCATTTGCAATAAAGAGCTCCTTTAAATGCAGCATGCTATGTGCTTTCCCCTATTCTTTGATATTGAACTGAAACTTTACAAACCATTAGTCCCTAGAGAATTTTTAATATCTTAAAAGCAAAACTCAGAAAGCCTTTATGTATTGTATTTCAAAAAATAGTGGATGCCTGTGTACAGAAAGTAACTCCTGCATAAGTATTTTATAAAATTGAACTGTTGCAACCTGATAGACTGTAAAGTTTATTAAAGATAAATAACCCATGCACTAAATAATTTCTATCTGCTGATGAACGTGGTGCACACTACGGACTCCTGCAGTAGTTTATTTGCAATTGGAAAAGTTCATGACACGAGTTTCTTCTAAGGGAAATGAGGGGGCCTTTCAGATTTCACATGGGATATTTATTTATTTATTTGTTTATCTAGCTCTAGAACTATAGTTTTAGAAGAAAGTACCCTCCAAAGTAGTAATAGATGAACACTTACAGACTCACTGACAGTAAATGCATAAAAGTTAATGCTTAAAGGACAGACCTAATTTAAAGCAATCAGTATTAAGCATTCCTTGGCAAAGGGCCGGGTTTTCTAGCCCACTAAGTTCACTTATGTCATTGAAACCTTAAATTGTCCATAAATGATAGCACCAGAACTGTCTCTGACACTATGCACTCACCATGCACCATGCACAATTACCTGCCTTCTCTTTCATGCCAGGATTGTGTGGACCATGACTCTGACCCTACACTACCTTCCATTTTCCTCCACATTCAGATGGTAGTTACCCTTGTGCCAAGTTCAGGAAGCAGCAGACTGTTGAAGGGCACCATCTCTCTTCTATGCCTAAACAAAATATGAAATGAAGCAGCTAATCTTGCCCTGTTCTGTTTGGCAGCTGGCTCGAGGAGAAAAATCTCGTGCCTTTTGTGATGGCGCTTTGTAACAAAGGATGGGGACAGGATGGGAATTTTTGATATCATAGTCATTATATGCTTCATGTATTTTGATGTCTGGCTTTTGCTTTGATGTCTAATGTTTTATTGTGAATTATTTGACTAGTCCAGATTCTCACAACTGGAAAATACCACCATGTAGTACAACGAAAGTGAGAAACCATTACACTAGTCATTACCTGGATATAATGTAAGGCTGCTAGAATATTATCTTTCTGCTGTTCCCTGACTAAGTAGATGCCTTTTTAACCAGACACTTGTGCACAATCAAAATGTTCTTGACACACTCCATCGCTGTTTAATGGATGTGATAGCTGGGACTTTGCAAAGTCTCTGAACACATGGAGGGATTTGAGCTCTATGGTATATCATCTTCTCCTTCCACCTGTTCATGCAACTGCGTTCCATTTTATTTTAATTAAAATTTAGCAGATGTTTCATTAGGGTTGAGCCAAACAACAAGAATGCCCGTTTCTCAGCAAAACAAAACCAAAGTAAACTGCAACATCTTGTGCTTCAATCACCTGGTCCAGAAGGTAGTATTTTTGTCCATAGCACAGATTATATGTCTAGAAACTGGTAGATTGAAGAGATTTTATTCATGCCATCTGGTTAATGCCTCATGACTAACTACCCCTAGCCATTAACAGAGTATCAGAATGTTCACCTCTCTGCTGAAGAGCCTCAGCAAAGTTTGTAGGCAGACTGTCAGTTCTGTTAAACCACTCTGCATCACGAAACTAAAGGCTTCCCCACATCATTATTTAGCTTGAGCTGAGAGATACATGATTTAGGAGCCAGTTTTGGGCTTGTGAGGTCTGAGGCTGGAACTGCAGCTTTGTGGGGATACACAACATCAATGTGATGTGAGTGTATTGAAGCACATCGGGCCATCTGCTCCACGCAGCTGCCCCTCCTCTTCAACCAGCAACTCTGGAGGCAGAAGAGCAGTAAAGTGGTGTTGTCAGACAGGGTTCTGGGTTCTTCCAATACCTGCCTGGCTCCTAAGTAAAAAGGTTCAATACAGTCACTTTCAGTATCAGTTCACCAGGCAAGAAAGATAAATTGCCTCAGAACTTTACAGTTTGTTTCTGTGTGGACACACTCTGTCTTTTTTCAGTTAAGCAAAATTACATAGCACAGGTTTTGCAGGCAAGAAAAACATTTCCCACCTGACATAGTCACCAATAGCTTCTATAAAATAATAGAGGTGGGAGTGTTTTTTAAATCTTCCACCAAATGCATGAAAAAGCTCTTTAGTGGCTGACTTTATTCAATATTTTGGAGGTCTAATGTATTTTTTTAAAGCATCCAGCAAAGTTGGGGGAAGTTTCAAGCAAGGCTAAGCATGATTTCCAAGATAAAATTGTTTTCAGCTGTTCTGTAGTTTCTTTAACCATGTGTATACACTGGTGGAACATGGCACATAGCTATAGTAAGGGTATTTAAATATGGGACTGCCTGCTGTGGTACCTGAAGAAGAATCAGATGTAGAGGTTTTTATCTGATGTGAGAAGCAAATCAGTGAATTATTTGGTATTCAAATGTAACTGAAAGAACTCCTCACAAAAGTTGTTCACATTCCCTCTGGATCTCTATGTGCTGGAACAGGACTCTGAAATAGCAACTGAATTGAATGATAAGTTTGATACCACTTCTGCTGCTGGGTTTTCTATAATTCATGAACTCATGAAAATTCAGTTCAGATACAGCAACTGGTTCTCATTAAAGTTCTTCTCTTAACCTGGTTTTCTCGTATGGTTAGTCAAAGGTCAAAGTGTCTTCTTCAAGGTCAAGTACAAAGCAAACCCTTCACTCTGGCTTCTGTCTCAGGAGACTGAGTTTGTCTGGAGAATTGGTTTGACAACAAACTTACTTTTCCCTCTTATAAAATTCACTATATAAAGGGCAAGTCCTCATACTTTGTTATAAATCTGAACTCTTTGTTGTATTTCCATGAAGACCAAGTAGACCAAAAATCAACAAAAGCCACTCCTGAATAGTGTTTTCTAAACTTACAGAAGATGGATAGTGCTTTTTGCCAATGTTAGGAAACATTTTTGCCAACATGTTTAGATGTTTTTCACACTATTCTGTTCTATTCCTACTCAGTGTTGCTTTCTTTGACTGCCACTGGGAATGATTCCCATCTAAGTGAAGTCGATATCTAAGACAAGGAGCATTAGAAAATTTCAGAATTCAAGACAAGTGATGGTTTCTAGAGGCTCAGAATGTGGCAACACCAACAACACACTAATTTTTCCATATAATATTAAGGAATGATGAAGTGAGGTTGTGAGTTGAACACTAAAATACTGGCTTGTGGGTACTAGAAGTGTTATTCACTGATGGACAGTTTCAGCTGAAAGGGATTATATGCTTTTGTGGTCTCTTCTATTACAAAGAATGGGATGAGGATTTTCCGACAGATAGTCCTCTGTTGAACATAGTAACTTGGTCTTAGCTACAACATGTGCTCTGGAAGAATGAGCAGCTTTGATCTGAAGGCAATGGGACAGAGAATCAGCCACTTTCCCTCATAATACGTTTCGAAGGCTGATCACCAATTCATAGTCGAACATTCTGAAAAATGATTGTGTGTTGATTCATCTATCTCTGTACCAAAGCATCAGCTATTCCAAGGTTTAGGTGATCTTGCAAAATATCTAAACCACAATTTTAATTTGATAATTGAATCAGCTTCACCTTTGCCATCTCCACAAACAATAAGAGACAAAAAGAAAAAACCCACAATATTATTACAGTATATAATATGGATATGTAAGGAAGTGCTAAAAATCTTTATTTCAAGTTAGAGTTTTTTCCTACAGTTTATTCTCACAATGACATTCTGATGTACTAAGAATGTGAACTCTGAATCCCTTTTTTTCATATGTATAAACTTGTCCAGAAGACTGGAGTCTGAGAGACATTGGGATCTCCCACATTTCTGAGGAGACTAGAACAGAAAGGATGAAAAGGGGAAAAGTTGTATCATACTAAAATAAATACTCCTGTTTCCCTGGTAAAGAGAGAATTTCACCCAGTGTAACGATTTACTTAGGTGTGGATTCTTGCTTCTTACTCTGGAATATAGCAAGTGAATGGATTTAGCAAGTGAAGACACAAGTTCAATTCACTTTCTAAGTCTCTCTTAGTCAGTGCCTCCTCAGTGCTAGACACAATGAACTCTGCAAAAGTTATCAAAATGAAAAATAAATATTTGCCCTGTTCTGAGGGTAAGAGCTGAATTAAAGGGACAGAGGCTTAAAGATTTTAGTATTCACAGTGTTTATGTTGTTTGAGTCTTGTAAAAGATATCTTTTATTTTGTCTCCTTGGCTTTATTCATCCTGTTTTTGAGAACTTTCTGACATGTCTTTCTCCTGAAGTTGGTTATTTACCTATGCAATGAAGAAAATTAAAATAGAGCTTCATTTAACTTTAGAGAGAGGACTCAAGCTTCAGCTTCTGTAACTGAAGACTGAACTGAGCAAGATGTAGTATATTGTAAAATAATGTTCTACATGTAATACCAGTAATTATAATACTTGGAAGCCAATATGGAACATGAGGAGTGTGGGTTTTAACAGCAGAGAAGTAAAACATCCCCACACTCACATGATTATATGATAACAGATTGAAATTCTGTTCATTAATGACTGCAGTACTTCTTAAAATGCCCAGCATACACCTAACAAAACAACACTCACACTGGAAAGTTGTGACCTGCAGCTACTTGTATTCTGAGCAAGGTTATCAGGCCAGAGAGACTGAGCCAGGACAGCCCTGCTGAGGGAAGAACAAGGATTAGATTTTCATCAAAGTAAACACTGAGATAACTGAGCTGTAATTCCATAGTGGAACTGGTCTTGGCTAATCATGTGCACACATCATTTTATAAGTGTTCTAGGTGATTTTTCACAAGTTGGATTGTAGCTTTTTGGAGGAGTGGGGAGGGAGTTGTCCTAACATAATGCTCAAGTGAAAAGAGAATCTGGATGATCCCAGAGCTCAGAACTCGCAGCCAAGATAACAAAAAAAGGCTGAAACACAGTGATTTACAGAAATACCTTTGAGATTTTATTTTTTTGTGTTTTGTTCCAGTCTTAAAAGTTTGGCTATTTGTTTTTCCTCCAGGTTGCATGATTACCCTTCTTTATTATTAGGTTATATTTGAGCTATATGCAGCTTAACTAAAAGGTATGGAGTACTCAGTAAGAGGTAAGGGGAACTGGAGTAAAATGGTATTCCTCTACATTGGAAAAGAATGTATTTTGTAAAGCTGCTTTACCATGTGAGGCTGTGTCCTGCACCAGTAAGAAGGATGCTTTATTTTTTGACCTGAGGATCAGTCACTGGCATTATTGGCATGGTTATACTATTCAGTATATATATATATTCAAAATCCATTCTGCATGGGAAAGCCTTTTGGTTTATATCACCTTGTTCTGCTCTATGTGAAGCAAAACTGTGATCAGGATCACTGCGTTCTTCCTGACATAATACACTGAAAAAATGGCAAATGCAGCAGCCTGTCCTTCAAACTCAGGTTAGTGGAGGTTCCTAGAAATTGCACTGTCCAGAGCAGTTAGTGGGTCATACACCTGCCAAAATAGAAAATGCTTTTGTAAAACTCTAGACAACCAAAATAAACATCACACAACTGGGCTTTGTTCACAGGAACTTAGTTGCTTTTGTGTTGAAATGTAAGTTCAGATACACAACATCACAGTGCAAAACTTCACTCAAAGTGAAATAATACGATTTTGGATAACAGACACAATGATTTGGAGTCTTAAGATAGGCTGGGGTGACAAGGCTCTTGAGATTTCTGCAAACAGAACATGTGACCTTTAGAAAGTCAATATAGGTCATAAAATTTCCTCTTGCCCCTGCCTTCCTCAGGTTTTGCATCATGTGTTAGAAACCTCTCCCAGTCATTCTTGTTCAGTGCAGCAGAGGTTCTCCCTCAGTGTGTGTACACTGCACCTGGGATCACACTGCCCTTGAAACAGCAGTAACAGTGTGAGTGCAAACCCTGCTTCCCAAAACCAGAGAGATTTCTGTTCTCTTGCAGGCACCCTTTTTCTGAATTATTTTTCTTCAGATTATGCTGCTAGAGAAAAAACAAACAAACAAACGAGCAGAGCTTATGGATATTTGGTATGGAGAAACTAATCCGATTACTTGATATTGTAATAAAAGCCAGCTGTTTGGGGTGGGACTGCCCTGGTGAGTCCCCTATCACCTGGGACCAGATGTGATCAGTGCTGTCACAGCTCCCTCTTGACTGCTTGAAACAAAACCCTCGAGTCCCAGTGCATTTGGGAGCATAAGGGGCTGTGGATTATGTAGTAGTATTAGCGTGCAGATTGGGAATCAGATTTGGGATTTAATTATTCCCTGTTCTGCTCATTACCTCTCACTTGCTGAGAAGCAGGAGAATGCAAGCAAGCCATTTCCATAACTGAGCTGGCAGGCAGGAGCTTTAGTGTGTGCTGAAGCCAACGCTGAGCTTCTGCAAATCTTTGTAGACCAAGTGATCAAGTTTCTTCTGTCAGAAAAGCACTCTAATGTATCATATTTTCAAGGAAAATACATTTGGGACAGCTCAATCCACTGGGACTCACAGAGCTGCATTGTACTGAATAAAATAATGTAAATATTCCTGGAGGCAGAACTGTAATGCCAAAGAGCCTTATGGAAGAGTTGGGACTTTCACAGACATAGTAGAGCTTACGTAAATTACTACTTTGTTTGACAATTGAATGGTATTAAGACTGTCTGGAAGTTTACTTCTTGGAGTAGAGAGTTCCTAAGAGCTGTGTTTGACATCATTTAAATTACAATGGTGCTGTATGGTATGTAAAATAACGGTTCAAAAAGGTGTGTGCTCTTCAGCTTGCCTCTCCTCTACCTGTAATTATTTCAAACCCAGTCAAGACCTTTTCCCATAAAACTCAGTGTTGAGCAGACAAGGGAGTATTACAGAATTTTCAACAGAATTTGGTAACAAGAAGAGCCTCAGTGGGGAGCTGTGGGGCAGCCAGCTTTACCTGTCTTAGGAGAAAACTTAAAAGCTGTACTCTGGAAGAGGAAGAATGTCAATGGATGTGAACCTCAGCAGGAGGAGAGTGCTGCAAGGCCAGGCCAGGGGTCCTGGTCTCCCCTGGGAGAACATAAAGAGTTCCTGGGAACATGGCACACTTAGTTCTTTCCTGCAGCAGGTCTCCATGGTGTAGCTCAGGAGTAGAAAGTTGAGGATCAGACCTGAGGTATCTCACTTGTCAGCTTCTTCCATGGGAGTGGAGATAACTTCTGTACAGCTCAGATATTTTCTATCCAGCATCCAGGCATTAAAAATTAGTCACTCAGTGAGAAGACAGACCACTCTTCTGTCTGTTCAGAAGGGTGCTTTTAGCTTCCTAACTCACATTAAGAACATTTAGGATTGAGAGCCTGTCGTATCCTCACCTGGACCTTAGAAATCCTACAGTTCCTGGAGCCTCTACAGACTCTTTGGCTCTGCATTTTCCTCAGATGGCATTAATCTATCTCTTACACAGAACTGGTGAGAAATGGGCGCAATTACATGAGTGCAGGACCCTGGAGATACTTCCCAGGCTAGTTTGGATGGTGCAAGCCATTGGTATGCAGATAGGAGAAGAACAGAGACTATGCTGGTTTTTTCCTCTGTACAAGCTCTGTCCCTGCTAAAGACCTCAGAGCTGGGCTTTGGGACCTGGTGGTCAGTTTTTTGCTCAGGAAGATTCTAATCCCTGTGGGCACAGGATCTGTGCCAGGTTACAGCTTCTGAACTTTGCAGCAGGAGTGTTATATTTCATTTTCAGAGCACCAGCACTGGGAAGTGAGACACAGTTAAAGTTACCTTCAGCCAGGAGGGTCTGACAGAGGCAGCAGTAATGACTAATGAGTGACCTGGAAATGCTGCCCTTGGACATTCAATATGGAAATGTGAGCTCTGACCTCGAGTGCCAGAAGCACATTATCTCTGCACGTAGAGCATGGAGATAATGAGAGAAAGTTTAGAGAGAAGCTTGGGATGCACACAGTAGCTGCTGAAGGAAAATACACATCAGATTCAAGGTTCAGCTACAGAAAAAGATGGGTTCTTATCAAAATCTTCAAAGGCACAGACAAATACAGCAATCTCCTGATTCTCAGAGGCTGCCCAGACCCCGACAAGCTCTGTGTGTTAGCAAACAGGAGATTCAAAGCCAGCATTGAAAGCAATCTTCTGTCAAAATTCACAGGCAAAGAGCAAGATCCTTTCCTATTCCCATGGGTGCCTTTGCAGTCATCTTGTTGGCCCATAGCTTGATATTCCTCCTCTCTCTACCGAGAGAGCAGCAAAGAAAGAATGTGTGGCCTTTGTGAAAGCCTCCAGCATAAAACTTGACTTGAGGAAGCTGGGTTTCCTCAGGAGCCCAGTTTCAGTGCTCCTGTGGGAACCACTGAGCTTGGTTCTTTGTTCCTTCCCACCTGAGAAGTTATGTGACTTGCAAGTTCAAAAGGGGAAACTTAGCAGCCATTTTCTTGGAAATAGCTTTATTTAAACCTCATATCTTTTGCTGAGTGCCCCAGAAGCACAAAACAGTACAACAAGGGACTGAATGAAATATTCAGCCTTTCCATTCTCCTGCAGCTTTTCCTGCCTGCCTGGCATATGGAAGCACTAGATACGCTTGCCAATAAAGAACTCCCCTGGAAAAAATCATTTAACAAGGGAGGAAAATGTGATAAATGTTTTATAATCAAGGTCCCATAAGCAAAAGTGAGTGTGAGGCAGCTCTTATTCGAATGGGATCTGGCTAAAAGTTTTAGTATTCACTTGGCACTGGATTTTTCTGGGGTTTGATGTGAACAGACTTCTTCTGGTAGGCTTGTTTTTACAGTCATTCATCTCTGCTGCAGCCGCTCCTGTTATAATTTATACAGATGCTATTACTCACAAGCAGTCTTGTCCGCAGTACTTTTGATGTTAAAATCTTTTTGTTGTTGTTGTATTTCAAATCAAATGATCTACTTCTACAAAGTATAGATAATTCATACAATTCCACTTATCTGCATGCTGATGCTAAGAAACCCCATCTAATTAAAAAGCTGTTATTGAAAGTCTCTTCACCTCAAAGAGAGCAGATAAAGTTGGTTTACCAGCTTCATTTCTAAACTGTAGGCTAATGAAGATCATTTTACTGATGAGGGATTTCTGTATGATTCCCCATATGAACTGCATGTATAATCTAATGGAGGACCAGCTGAGCTTGCAGTGACAGTCAAGTAATTTTTCAAACTGGGGCAAGCCAATATCTTCAAAATCAAATTGTTACTCTCTATTAATTACTGCAATGTATTTATCTGAAACATAATAATTGGAGTGACAGTGCTCATTAACAGCCAGGCACTTGTAAGTATGGTGGAAAGATCATAAATGAGAATTGTGAAGAACCCTAATGAGAGACAGGGGGATATTCAGTTATGTGCAGCAAGGATTTTCAGTGTGCAGGTACCTGGCTGCTGATGCCAACATCTGTCAGCAGCCAAGGCACTGCATCAGCTCACAGTGCACCTCTGGAGGCCTTGTGCCAGTGATATATTAAGGTGGCTACCACAGCACAGACTTTAAACTTACCTTCTCATTGGGGGATTCTCAGGGCAGGACTTAGCAAGACATTTTCCTACTTTCAGTTATTTTTAAGCAGATGTGCAGCAGCTGGTGAGGGGTCTATTTGTCAGTCTGTGTGTGGAGTTGTGCTCACTTTCAGAGATGGGTTGCATGTATTGTCCATGGGGATGTGGCAGCCTTTTTGCCCAGACATTTGGGGAAGGATCAAGCTGCTTTTATGCAATGATAACTACATGAAAACTTGGCTTGGGACGTGATACCAACTGAAATAGCAGACTTTGTATTTTTTTATTATAAGGAACCCAAGGTTTGTAGAAAGATTATTTCTTCCAATTGCTGGGAAGAGCAGAACCCTGGCCAGGCCTACCAGCCTCACTGCCATTCTAGGAGAGGCTTTTGTTTTGGAAAAAATGTTAAGATTGGAGGGGGAAAAAATTGTCCATAGTGTTTCCCAATATTGTAGTGCATCACAGTTTTCCTGGGGCTTCATTATTCAGAGATTCACCTAAATGTAATCATCTAAACCACCTCCTCTACCTTCTAATCAGAAAATCAGCATGGTCATGAGCTCTTAATTTGCTCCTCATTTACTTCCCCCTGCTAATGTCCACGAGAATTGTTACTGCTGCTGAAAAGTCAGCAAACTTATCTTAGCCAGAGTTTGTTCCCTTACTACAGCTGTTAAATATCTGTGATGAAGGAAGAAAAAAAATTGTTCTATCTCTCAGCAGTCAAAAGCTGCACTGTGTGGCCATTCAGTCAGGTCACATAGACCAGAGTAGGTTTTCAAAAACCAGATGGCTGCAAACCTCTGTAAAATCTGCATGTGTTCAAATGTCAACGGCAGCACAATTTTGAAAAGTCAAGTTAATTAATACCTGTGATTTTGTAGGAAATGAAATGCAGGAAGCATTCCCTTATACCTTGCTCCTGACTGGATGGCTGGAACTACAGTAATTACCTTGTATCAGGAATGTCATTTTTCATTTCTAGCAGGTCTTATTTAGCCAGACATGTTCCTAAATTACTGTTCATTTTCTGCTCTGTAGTGAGGCAAACCTTTTAATACTATTTTTCATACATGGAAGCATGAATTCAGAGGGTGTCTGACGTGCTTTGCAAAGGCACATGCCGGGCAATATTCTTGCAGGCTGTAAAGCTCCATCAAAGGATTGTTGTCTGGTAATAGTGGGCTGCTGTTTGTCTTTCTGACTGATCTCAGCAGAAGAGAAAACACAAAACACATCCCACTGTTAACATTCAGAGATCTTTGTGGTTCTATTTTAACCCACTGCTTGAGTCCATGGATAGTTTGTGACTGGGTAAAGAGGGTGAAGTGGGTTTAGTTTCTTTTTTTTTCCTAGAACCTGATTCATTAAGGTGTTACTGACAAATAAGGAATGTTTTTCAGAGACCCATAATTATCAGGAAACAAATCCAGAGAGACTGTGGAAAGAATATAACAGGTTCAATTCTAAGGCCAGGATAATTCCTTGACCTTAATGGAGTTGCCTTTTCCCAAAAAGTAATTCTTAAATTTTCATTTTGGCTGAACTCAATATCAATCAAATGTCCAGGTGTACCCAGGTTTAAGCATATGGGATTTTCATAGGGCTTTAATGACATGTGGGCTGGTCATCCTGAAAATAAAAAGAATATTTCTTCTCTCTCTTTTCTATATGAATAAATCCAGTGTACATACATATCCTTCTACATATTTTTAACTTATTCTTCTTGATCCTTATGTTTTTTGTATCCTGTGAATAATCTGTACACCATGTATGTTTTTCTTCACCATCAATAATGAAACCTCTGCTGTGTGGTTCATACATTTAAAACTTTAATCTGTGTGCAAAAAATATCCCCTTGTGTTCCATGCAGGAAAGTTTGGGCTCTTTATTATTACTAAAATCTAACTTAATTCTTCTTGTAATTTTAAAACCTGCTAAGGCAGATGGGTAGTGTGTGACATATTTTCATCAAATATGCTTTATTCATTTACAGATGTTTAAAGGGACCATGTGCTAAGAGCATTGAACTGATTCAATCCCGTGCTAAGCCCTCTGACAACAATGTGAATGTATAATTCTGGTGGTGAGACCTCAGCAGAAAAGTGTTGCCTTTAATATCTGGTCCCTGGCATCAGTGGGGCTTAAGAAATAGGAAACTGGCATATTTATTCACCACCTAAATTTTTAAATAGCAAGCATTTTTAAAGCACTTGCTGAAATATTTAAGCCAAGCAAATAACAAGTAGATGATGTGTGACAGGGAGAATAAATGCCCTGATTTATTGAAGAAAAGGGAATATAATAACTTAGTGTGAAGAACATTCTAGTTAAACTGACTGGAGATCATTCTCTAATTGAATTGTTCATAGTAACATTATTGAATTTGAGAATCTTTAAAGGAGTTCCAGCCCAAGGTTGTAATCGGAGCAATCTAACCCTTGGGAATGTCATTCACTGCCAGAGATTAGTCTAGAAAGGTTTACAGAGCTGTCAGCAAGTTCACCCAAAATCAGCTGCTTGGCAAGAATAGATTAAGAAGGGACTTTAATGTGCTAACGCTGCAACCTGCCGTCTCCTTCATTTGCTGCTGTGAGTGAGTGGTAGAGAGAAGTCAGGTTTCAGGCTAGTGAGCTGTCAGACTCACAGTTCTCTATCAAAAAGGAGTTCAGAACCTGTGTTTCTGATTTAAAGCTCTTTACTCACATCTCTTTTTCCCTGCCCCACCCCCTTCCTTTCCTTTTTTTACAAGAAGGAACCATCTGAAGGGCATCCAGGAAGGACAGAAAGGAAAGAAAGAAGCAGCAGATGTACAACTCTTATAAACAGTCACTCTTTCTTGGCATTTATGGGCTGCATCATTTTAACAGCTGGATATATGTCTCTTTATTTGCAGTTGATCTCTTAAAGTGGCACTTGTTTAGTGACTTTTATGACCCTCAGACTTCAGATGTCTATATGTATTTTGAACAAAAGGCAGAAATGATTAAACTACATGAGTCCTCCTCCGAAGTTTCCAAATTTCCTAACTGCATTTCAGAGCAATAGCTCAAAAGTTTTGTTGATGGAAGATGCTGTGGCTCTTCCAAAAGTATTGTGAAAGGAGCAAGTTACACTGATTTCTGTTCTGATTTCTTGTCCCATGCAGACTAAACTGAGAGATACACTGGGGCTTTCCTGCCAGCAGTAGAGCTACTGATGAAGCTGTTTTCATTTCACCTTGCAACCCCAGTGCTCCAAGCCAGCACAGGCCATTGTAATTCATTGCATCTGTGGCAGGGACTGGGAACCAGGGAGAGACACAAATCTGAAACACTTTGCAAACTTAATTTGCCTTTTATATTTCTCTTTATATCTGGGACGAGCTAGCAGATGCTAGTCTAAGATAAACAAGTGTATTGAATTCTCCTGGGAAGGAAGGGTGTATCTGTAATGAACCTTAAGGAGCAGTAAGCTGGCTGGCTCTAAGCAACACTTAGCCTACTCTTTACTGTTTAGCATCAAATTGCACTTGATGACAAGGACGTTTGAGAGAATTTGTGAATATTCCAGCAAAATTCAGGTTGGTTCTTTATGCTGCAATGTCAAGCTGTGCTTGGAGCGGGTCGTAAGGCTGGTGGCAGGATCTAATCACAGAGCAGTTCAGATTAACTGTGGAAGAACTAGAAGATGATTGAAATTTTACTTCAATGATTTAGAATTAATTGGCTGGGTGACTCAATATTTTTGTGACAGAAACTGTAATATCATATACTTACATGAGCATTCATGTAAGGGTGAGAGGGCTTTTTGCTTCATGACTCTTTCTTAGTTATGTAATTGGGAGGAGGGGATAAATAAGATAGAACATGCTATTTAGTAGGCTATGAGCCAGAAGTTTTGTTTCTAACTGGCAAATTATATTACCATTGTTCACTTTAGGTATTCAGAAAAATCTCCCTATCAGAATTTTGCAACGAGACCCAGAAGGTGCTGTGTTTGTTGCCATTTTCCCCATAACACTTCTCCAGCAAACAAGCAAATGGAGGAGCTCACAAAGCGAGAGTATAACACCTGAGTGATTTAATCCTTAGCAGCTGTCGACCCTCAATATCACTGGGTTATCTTTTCAAGTGCATGACTGCACTAACCTTGCTGTGTCAGGAAACTTTGTGTCCAATCTTGTAATTATGCATTAGATGTCCTGGCAGGAGAAAGGCAATGGAGTTTCTTTGCTGAACTCCAAGTGCAGCCTGTCATCACTTATTAAAGAGCGAGTAGCTGAAAATTCAACTATTCCTGACACTGCAGCCTCTCCCAGCCTTATCTGTGCATGTGGTAAAATCATTTGGAGAGAAAGACATCTGCAGCCATTTCTAAGGGAGCTGAAATTATATAGTTTTTCTTATTTAGGAAAGGCATCTCTTTTCATTCTTATTTAAAAGGTGGGACAGTGTGGTCAATTCCCCTAATGCTTGCAGGTCTCGTTTCAGCATGCCTGAAAAAGGAGCGTCCCAGCAGAGATCGTGAGAGCAAGCTGTAATTAATTGAAGCAAGCAGATGGCTCCAGCTTTGTGTGCCTGAGCAAAGTGACAGCATCTGATGGAGGGGCTGTGGCAGCATAGGACATGTGTAGGAGAGGGGGGGGATGGAAGCTCTCTGTGTGCATCTGCAGCAAGCTCAAGAGGTGTCTTTATTCAGGCAAGTGTTATCTCACCACTCATTGAATTATCTCTCTCAAATGGCCTTGGATAAGAGATGGCTGTAAGGAAAGGAGAAAGAGGTGAGCCACGGCCTACACTCAAGAAAGTGTAGAATAAGATGCAAATTTGGAATGTCAAGTCATAATTGGCTCCTAATTTGCTCTGTGGGTTGTTTCTTTTATTTTGGAAGGGGAATGCTTTTTCTGAATAAGACTCTCTTCTAAATGGATTAAACAATTCCAATTAAAATCTGAAAATGTTGTTAAAGCATTAGCACGTTCACATATGGAATCAGAGTCCATAGTAACTTCTGGCATAAATGTAAGCAGTTTTGTGGCTTTTCTGAAGGCTGTGCTTGGTATTTAAGTCAAGGCTGGCAGTGTGGTTTTGAGCATAGAAATTCAAGAGTGCCTTTTCTTTAGGAGATTCCTTATGGATACATAAAATGTGACAGATGGAGAAACTTGCTGAATCTTGGATAAGTTATTGAGACATTACAGAACTGCTCTAAATATTGTAGGACATCATGACAGTCAAAGAAGATAAAATGCTTCATCTACCCAGAAGGGCTGCCAAGTGTTTGTAAGCCTCAAACTTTTAAGAAATTCATATCTATCTACAGTCTTGGGTCCTTCAACCACAATCCTCTAAGGAGAGTTATGGTGAAATAGGTCTACCCACACCACATCATTTCCTAGAGAAGGACCCTACAGTGTTTCATTATGCTCAACATTATTTCCTGGGGATTCAGACTTCTCCAAGACAGCACCTCGATGGATTAAGTTCTGTGCCATAAGTAGTTGCTTCTGAGGGAAAATCAGACTCTGGCCTGGCTTTCATAACTGCAGGTGACAGGATGGTTCAGCTTTCACTTTAGCTATGTCTCCTTTGTCTTTCTTTTATTCGTACATGCCACATTTGTGACATAATGTTAGTGCCCATTTCTCACCAGTATTCTGAACTCACAATTTGGACAGACTTTTTAAGATCTCTTTGCACTGCAGTCAGCAGAGTTTTCTTTAAATCCTTATATCAAATTTAACCTCATGTGTCAAAAACATTTTATTCATTATCTTAGGTATTAATTATCTTAGTATTTTATTAGAATCTTTAGATACTTGAGTTTGACATGCCAGATTTTTTGCTGCGATGTATAGTTGTGAGGACAAGCTGTCACTCATGTCTGCTGTCTGCAGAGTAGCTCCTTAATCTGGAAGGGTTTGTACAACTCTCACTCAGGTAAACTCTCAGATATGGCAGGATTATGCCTCATATTTTGATGTTGCTGATAATGCCAGATAGTGTCATCCATCAAAACTTCTTCTAAGTTCAGCATAAGCATAACTGATGGAGTCAAAGTCAGTTCCCTGCTAATGCTGAATTAATACTCATCTCTTCTGATTCCAAAGTGATGGCTAGATGAAACTCACACGGCCCTTGGTGCAAATGTTTTCCAATTTTGTCTCTCCTACATATTTTCTGGTTTTTGCATATGTATGCACTTTTCAAGAAAAAGCTCACTTATGTGCCAAAAAATTTCTATTGCTGCTTTTTTTTTTGTTCCATGGTTTCTCTATTTAAATTGCCTCACAGCAGTTCCTTTTCATTCACAAGTGTTTATCAATTTTTAACAATTTCCAATTATCACGTTCATTTCTAAAATTTGCAGAAGTAATGTTGCTGATAGAAGCATTATATTTACTGCATCACTTCTGACCTGCCTGAAAAACAGTGAAAACAAGTGTGCTATTTGCAAAGATGTATGACTTTGAGTCAACAGTGATCTGAACCAAATTGTTGCACATTGACATTTTTGTGACCTCAAGGAATCTAAACTGGTCCTTACTTTGTAGCCTGCAACCTAAAGGGCTTTTCTGGGAAGGGATAATACCAATTATCTGAAGAGGCATACTCTCAATTTTCAGTACATAACATCTCATCCATGCTCTGTGCTCACTGCTATAAAGCACAGTATCTCAAGCCATAAGAAAGTATCTGAAATTGTGGAAAAAAAGACCTGCACATACTTTTCTGTTCAGACTGTCCTTTAATTTAAGGTCAAACAGTTGGAACAATAATTAGTCAAACAAACACTACTGTCCTCAGAGAAGACCTTGTCTGCCAAACTACTGACTCAAAAGAATGGTTACAGCCCAGACTTCCTTCCCACTGTGGAAAACAGACCTGGCTTAGACTGGAAAATGCTGACAGACCCGAACTGTATCTGTGCAGGTGAGTGTCATGCTGTAATAAAGCATACCTCTGTCAAACACATAAAAACAGAATTTAATTCCGAATCTCTGTATCATCACTCTTCCCTTTCTGTATTAATCACACCAAGACACACACACACACAGTTTGCATCTGTTAATACTCCAGAGCCTGTTTGACAACTGAATGCAGCTGAAAGCTTTTAATTCTTGATTTGTATTTTGGCTTTTGGGGGGACAGGCCTTTTCTTTTACATATGATAGTTAGTACAGCAATACTAGATGCTAAGAGCTGGCCTGTCTTCCACTGAACTATGCCCAAAACAGAAACTCCATTCAGAAGAGCAAACTCTACTCAAGAGCTTATTTCATAGAATTTGAGTGGATTGGCAATTATTTGAGGCTGATATCTATCAAAAAAGTCCCCTCAGTTAATATTCAGGAAACAATAAACAAGGAAATTAGAAATGTTATAAAGATGCTAATGAATGGAACTTCAACTCTGTCAGAATTAGTCAAATTCATTCCTGCTATGTAATGCCTAATATTTTATAAAATAGTAAGACCTCTGGACTCTTTTGAATGAGAGATTGGTTGTGCAGAGCTGTGTGAGTTTTACTGGATGTGTGTTGATTTACAGCCACCGTGATTCTTGTCCCATTGCAATCCTGAAAAGGAGCTGGGGGGGAAGGTGGGGAGCGATAGGTGGAAAAATATGCAATGATGATAGAGCTAAAGGGTCAAATCTGATCACAAAGCCAGGCAGTAAATGCATCTGTGGGCCCAAAGCCAACCTTCACATAGGCCTCCAGTTGCCTTCTGACTGCTCCATGCAAGGTCACCAAGAAATTAGAAAGTTGTTAGTGCTGTGCTGCTGACAGTGCAGCTCTGCTCTGTCCCCTTGTACCTTTTGTCCTTTTCTAGGCACTGCTACTCAAGCCCCAGATTTTGCTAAGATTGCAAGGATTCTGCACTACTCCATTTGCTGGCTTGATGTTGCTGCAGCTGTGCTGGAGATGGGATTACATCCCAAGATTTGGACTGAGAGCAATACTCTAGGTCACCCAAGCATGGCAAGCAAGGAGTTTGGGAAATGTCCGCTGAGGAAAGAGAAAAGCAAGCCGAAGACACAGCAGGAGAGAGTGTTCATCTGGCATTGTTGTAGCTGATTCCTCTGGCAAATACATAAACCTTTTGGACAAAGGGATTTCCATTTAAAAAAAAGGTCTGGCATTTCTGTGTAGCAGCAAAGATTTTCTCAGCTGTTAAATTCCTTCATTTCCCTTGCAGTTACATCCAGCTGAATTTAGTGTGCAAAACAACTGCTCTCCCTGTCTTTGGGGGTATCTGTCCTTTACCTCATTCTAAATGACAGCATTGTTTTATAGACTGAAACACTGCAACATTCAGAGGAGTGATGCTCACTGATGTCTGCTTGGGGAGTCAGGACACCTGCCTGGATGGACCCACGGTCATCTCATCCTCAGCCACCCCTACTTGGTTAAATGTACCTGCAGCAGTCTGGAAGCACAACTACAGCAGAAATCCCATCTGTACACTGCAAAATCATTCAGTGGATGAGAAAATCTAGTAATGCTAAAATTTCTCTTGCTCTCTGTCTTTTGACCTTTTGTGGAACCTGATAGCTCATTTGTCTTGTAGCAATAAGAGAAATAGGAAGAAGGAAGCAAATAAAAACCAGAACATTCACAAAACTGAACATGGATTCAGATGAGGCTAACAAAGCTGATTTTTCTTGTGGAGATGTCCCTTATCACTCTTTACCCGTCTGAAGTAGGTCAAACTTTTCAAGTTGGGAAAATATTTTTTATTGTCTGTTGAACCTAATCAAGCCACAATTCAATTAACTGGATTGAGAGAGATGCTTGTGAGTTATTTGTGCACCTGGCAGTGTGTGCTGAATACCAGTAGTCTGGGTAATGTTCTCCAAGTTCTTGATCAGCAGCAGCTGGAGCAAATTTTTTACTTTGATGAGTAGGGAAAAAGAAGAAATCTATTTCAGTGCAGTGACAGTAGTAAATTTACATTACAAACACGGCAATTGCTAAGCATTACTGGAATTCAGCTGTCAGAATAAAGGCAGTGGCATTCATTTAGTTTCATTTCCAATTATAAGAGATCCTGATGGGTTTTTTCTCCAAAATAAAAACCTTGCAAACCTAGCTTAATTACAAAACTACATGGGCCACTACCCTTCTTGTCTGGCTATGGCTGTAGTCAGTTGTCATCTCAAGCATTTTGAACCCATGCAGCTTTGGGGAAGGGAAAGGCAGTTTCTGGTCCTGTAATTAGTGTAAAACTTCCTTTGCTTCATAGCTGAGCATGGAAGTGGGCAGCCTGAAGCTGCAAGGGATAGCTATCCAGGATAAATTCAGAACATCCCTCAGTCCCTTGTTCGCTGTGGGAGCTGAATCTTTGGCAAGCAGCTCCTGTTACAGGAGCAAATGGTGACATTTGTTAAATTCTTCCAAATTGGCGCTCGGTGAATTTTTGATATCCGGCGTCTGATCCAGTTCTCAGTGAAGCAAAGTCAGTGGGAGACTTTCTAAATTCAGTGCAAGGAAGTCAGTCACCTGCTGTATGGTTTGTACAAGCAGCAAGAAGAGGGGTGTTATGATAATTTAGTAGATAATTTGGTAGTTAAGGGATTTCTTATAGAATCAGCACTGCAGGGAGGGCTAGTGAGGACACAGGTTATAGGACATCAGTGCTCTAGGAGAGCAATCAATCTGGTCAGCAGATTGCCTGCAGCTCCCATTTCAAGGCAGGTGACATGGTAATAAACATTATTCAAGGAAATTTGATGGGAACAGATATTTTAAAAAATGAGGTGTGTTGAAAAGAATCCTGCTGTCAGCACAGGAGTGATTTCACTGAAAGGACAGGGTGGAGTGGGTCTATCTTTTCAGGCAGGATACATCCAAGCCCTGCTTGAGATCCCATCCCTTTGACCTACCTGCAGAGGTTCTGGGAAGCAAAGGAAACTATGACATTGCAATAGGCACAATGTCTAAAATCTCCTACCTGGGGCCCAAATTGCTTCTCCTCAGTTCACAGCAGGAATGAACTATTTCAGCTGTGACATAAAGCTTCTCATGTTTGTCGAGCAGAGCAATGCACAGATCGGATCTGATTCATTAATAAAATGTTGTGTGCAGTAACTGTTGTTTCTTCAGGCTTCTGTTACTATACAATGAAGTCCGTGATTAAACCCAGCAAATGTCAGCACAGAATCAATCTGGTTTGAGTAGGTCCTTTTAAATACAAGTTACTTTAGTGGTGTTTTCAGTTGCCGCTTGCTGAACAGTTGGAGGGTATTGGTTATGTTACAATCCTCAGGAAAAATTAATTCTGTTCAGACCTAGTGAAAGCAAATTTTATTGTGCATGCAGCTGCTCAAGATTAAGTAATTATACAGTGAAGCTTTGGAGGCAATGAATTTTAGATGAAGCATGTACACATTTTTGTTATGCATACATTTTTCTTCATCAGTTTTCTCTTCATTTGGTCACTTGCTTATGTGGAAGCAATGAGCAAAATCTGCATATTTCACTTTTTGGAAAGAAAATTTCCGTTTACATAGTCTTAATGCTTTCAGCCCACACACCCTTTTGTGAATTTTCAAAACCCACTGATCTATTACACTCCATATAGCAACTTCAATAAACAGGTCATCTCAAGAAGACCAAGGTTAGAACCTGAGCTGGCTCAGCAGTGTTTTCTCTTTTGAGCTCCTTTTGAGCTCACCTGGAACCATTTCACCTTCAGTTGAGCAGGGCTGGCATCGTGACTCAGGTCTCATCAGGGGATGTTCGACATGCTTTTCTATTGTTTGGAAAAGGTTATAAATCAGAAGTTTCCTCTCTTTGTTTTTTTCTTCCCAGGCAGCTGAAAGTTCTTTCTGTTAAAACTGTTTTCTGAAAAACAGCAAAAGGGAGAAAAGCAATTCTGAAACAATAAGCAAAAGGACTTGTTTTCAAAAAGAGCAGCAGGATGATTGTTTTTAAGCCTCTTAAGTACTTCACAGGCCACATTACCTGAAGTTTAGGTACATAATTGGTCCAACTTTAGCAAAGCCCACAGCAGCTCTGGGTTTCAGGCCAGATCTGTTCACCACAATCTTAGCTCCAAATTGCATAGAATGACTTTTCCTACCACCCAGAGCATTCACCTGCCCCCCTGCTTAGACCAGAGACTTTGTCCTGGGGCAGTACATCCTGGAATTGTTCCAGCAAAGGCTGGGGTTGTTGCTCTCTAGTCTCTGTACCAGATTCATGCACTTATGGGACCATCAAGCCACATGGATTTGAACCAAATCAAGCATGGACATGCAATTGTGTCTGTAGCAAATTAGGCAAAATGTAAGAAAAGGAGCATATGTTTATTTTCTGGTAGCTGAAGTTGGTATGGGCTCTCAGAAAATGTTAAAGTGCTTCAGACAGCTGGTACATGATCCTACCAGTGAAAAGTGAACCTGTCAACTTTTTTTTTTAACAAATCTGAATCAACAGAGCAAATTCATACTAGGTCAGTGATCTGTGTCTCACAGCTGCAGATGGCTTTATTTTGTGATTGAACCATGATACAAGTGTGCAGAAGATGTGAATACAGCTGAGGGGAATGTGTTTCTGTCAGAAACACATCCTATCTCACTCTAAAGCTGTTTGGCTACATTACTTTCACGCCTGAGAGATAAATAAATAAATACCAGTAGCAAACTGCATAAAAGAATTCCACTGGTTTCTTTCACAGTAGCCCACAGGGTGCCAGCATCATCCAGCTCTGGTCCTGGTTGTCCTTCCAAGGGGGTATTATCTTTCCTGCCATCCCATGCAGGTACAGGAATTCAGATGAGCTCACAAAAACCCCTTCTTGTCCCCCCAGTGCCTCGTCTGAGCCTGCACAGACTGGTGTATGGGCTGGACAGGAGCTGTGACAGCACATGGTCAGCAGGGCAGGCTGACTGTGAGCTGTACTGAGCAGTTGTGACTTTGATGTTCCTTGTTCCTGTCCAGTCACATAGCAAAATATCCATTGTCTGATGTCTTGATGGAGCATGAGTTAGCTTTACAAATTCAGCCGGGGAGGAGACTTATTCTGTTGTAAATACCAGCCAGGATTGCAATCACTAGCAGACCCCTCATCTGTTGATAAATGAAGACATCATAAGCAGGTGCTTTCTAATGGTGCTATAAAGAGATTCTTTGTGCTCTGAAGTACACATAGACCAGGCAGGGATGAAAATGTTCCATAAGACCACACTATGAAATAAAAGCCTGGTCTGTAATGCAGCAATTTCCACCCAAGGGCTTTCCAGGTCCCTGATGCTGTGTGACAAAGCACCAACGAGAAACACGGTGGAACCTGATACACCCTCCAGGAATTTCATTGTGATGTTGCTTTTTGTCAACAGCTCCTAAGAAAACACCTGATATTGTTCAAAACAAAAGATATGAAAAGTGATGTGTCTTTGTGATCCCAAGCACTTCAGTACTACATACATTAAAAAGGAGATATTTCTTTTAGACTATATTTTGTATTGCTTAGACTGTCTTATCTGTTCAGAGTGATGGTTCTTGTTCTGTATTTTATCTAAATGTATGTTATAAACTGCCTTATAGGCAGACAAGAGCAGCAGTGCAGTGCCAGATGTGTTAAGGAGCTTTGCTTAAATCAGTGCTTTGTTGACTTTAGTGGAGTAGGGTGTTGACCACCTAACAGGACTTTTGATAATACATCTAAAGCCACTATTTGCAGTGCAGTTGCCAGTAAATGAAACCAGCAAGTTCTTTATCAAATGGGCCTTCAGAAGTGAGAGGAGTTTCATAATGATGAAAAACAGGGTCTGAACTGTTCAAAGCTCATTTTTCTTGGTGTGTCACAGCCATGGGTAATGGCAATTACATTGCTTGTCCCTATTTCATATGCAGGAAGAACATATGAATAGTTGGAAATACTGTTTTTTACTTGCAGACATTGTAAAATGAGGAGGGGAGAGAGGAAAGAATCTTGTTTTTGTGAACAAGGCCATAAAAGCTAAAACTGGAAAGAATAACAGAACTTAGGACAAAACCATTTCATTTTACCTTTTGGCATCTTATAAAAAAACCACCTTTTGATGAAAAATCGTTCTGCATCAGAAAACAAAATAACACAGTGAGATGTTTTGACTCTTTTTCATTGCTTTTTTAATAGAGTTAAATAAAGTCCTGAAAGTTGTACAAAATAATACCATGGTATTCCAATGCCAATATTTCTCACTTTTGCTGCTCCAAAAGCATAAAAAGAAAAAAATAATCTGGTTTTCCTCTGAGGTTTTCCAATTTAGGACCAAAGCATGTGTTTCAGGTTTGTCTCAGTTGCCTGGATTAGGATAAGCTGCTGAGACACTGAGTTTGTCCTCCCTAACACAGCCCTGAGGCCTCAGGCCATGCTGGCTCTATGTGTGGTATTTACAGAAATGCTGCTTTTCAGAGCCAATGTGCTTCAGTGTGATCATCAGAGGTGCACATGTGCTGCTGCAGCAGGGTAAGACAATGTTTGCAGGGGTTCCTGCAGAAGAATTTTCAGGACAGTCACAAACTTATAGACACAAAACCTTTGCTTTATAAGATTCAAACCTTCTAATTTCTTACTAGCAAAACTCTGATTTTACCTGTGAGAAGTACATGAAAGAAAACTTCAGAACAATGACTTTTATAGCATCTGCCAATATTTTCATTTTAGCTTAACGGGGGATTTAAATTATTATTGAGTCCTATTTTCTGAAGAGAGCAAATTCTCTCTTTGAGAAACTTGATTATATTGAGCCTCTAACTGCATAAACACAATATCAGCCCCAGTGGACTAATTCCATTAAGATTTGAACTATCCACCTTGAAGTTGCTCATGAATACAAAGTGCCAGAGCTGCTGGCATTGCTGGATTTGCAAACAACTTGTACATTTGTGCGTCAGATTATAAAAGCCAGATTTATTTAGAGAGATATTAAAATAAACAAGTTTAATAATATATTTAAAAACTTCATTGTTACTCATATGTTGTTTCTCTCTGCTTGAATGATATTCTTTATTGCAGCTGTATATTACTTTCAAATGCTTCTTGCTCTGAACCTTGAAAGGTGCTGAATCTGTGATCTGTAGCACAGGCAGGTGGAGAATTTTAATTCTTACAGCAGAAAGGTCCATTTCAGTATTTTGCCTATCCAAATTCCTCTCTGTCTGGCCAGTTTTTTAATTCTACCTATCTTTTAGATAACTCTTTTCTATCTAAATAAAGTATTACTGCTGAGGTTTGGGAGTCATTAGGGAAGATCTGCCCAATTAGCATGTTAATTAGGACCTACCCAATTCGGGGATAGGGAGGTGATTGTTTTATTAGCATTCTGTGAGATGAAAGAAAGATTAATGACTGTGTCTGCACCCCTTGAGGGGTATAGAAGTAACACTTCTTATTTGAGATATCTGCTGTGAGAGGAGGTGTTTGAAATGGCTGGGCTTACTGAGAGAGTTGCCTGCTGATTAGTTATGCCTGGAGCACACAAAAGTATAATTGAGTTTGTTTCTTGATGAGAAGAAAATGATAGTACAAAGCAAACATAACAGAGCAGGAAAATCTGCTGTTATAAGTGAAGTCCAGCTGATAGATCGAGGTCAACTAAAGCTTTAGTCCCTTGAATTGGGCTGGCAGGATGAGATTTGTGGCTGTCCTATTGCACTCTGTCTTATGTAGGTATTTAGATGCTCATGGCTACAGAAGGAAAATGTTGGTTTATAACAAACATCTCTTCTGCGTTTTCTCCTGGTCATATGCTGCCATACCTCCACGGAGCATGACCCATAGATATCTTGAACAGGTTATGCCCAGGGCATTAAAATCCAGAGGGCCTAATATAAAGTCAGTTAGGGAAAAAAAAGAATGAAATGCAGGCAGAAATCACATTGAAATGGAAGAAGAAATAATAATAATAATACCAAGCAAAAAGAGCTCTGGGTAACATTATCTGAGACAAACTGTAAGTTTTCATTCACTGTTCCTTCCCATAGTATTTCACATTAAACTAATGAGTTCTGCTGCAAGAGAAAATTCTATAGCTTATAATATGCTGAAGAAAGAAGCAAAGTGGTGTCATCATTGATCTTTCTATCAAGCTGCTTAATCATTTTTGTCCTGTGCTTGATTTAAGGCTTGTCCTTTTCTGCTATGGTCAATGAGCTGAGTTCTGAGAGCAGGCAATACCCTGGGGACTCTCTCCAGTTTTTTCCTACTACTGCTTCTTGTGACAGCCCCTCCAAACTCCTGGGTTTAGCACTTTACACGCTGCTTGATGCTGCATGCAGAGGTGAAAGGGCTGAAAGCCCTGAAAAAAAAATCATGTAAATAGATGTGAAAATGTGGTCTTTTTTCAGTCCTGATCTTAAGTGCTCTGTGCTGCTCTTCCAATCTCCCCATGGAAGGTCCTGCTGTCAGGATTCAGCCTTTCAGTAAGGACTATGAAAGCTGCAATGGGTATAAAGTATTCAAAGGCCCAGTGAAGGATGGGAAGAAATAACTCTGACTAAATCCTTATAATGGACTGAGTTCTCTGTGAGAACTCTGTGATATATGGGTGCATAAACAATCATCATGCTGCTTCTGCGATTTGGGCTGTAAAGATACTCTTTATTTTGTCATTCTAGCTTAAACTTGTAGTTTAAGCAAAACTGTATGTGGTAGTGTGTGATAATATAAGTGAATCCATAGGGAGAATTACTTCCTAGTAGCTCATCTGGGTCTTTGGATCTGGACTGGTGCTCAGGATAAATTTATATTGTTTTGCCTGGATATGTACCACTTACTCTTTTCAGTTATTATTAATGTAGAAAAGATAATAAAAATAATAATAATTAAAACATCAGGTCTTCTCTCTCTGTATCCTATATATCATAGATATTAAACTTAATCTCAGATGGAGGACAATACTATGGAGCTGGAACTAGGAATCTTGGGGGATATATTCTGGTTTCAATGACAGTTGGTACCATACAGATTTGCTTGTCTTCTCCACATAATGCTGCAAAACTGATGCATTCCAAGATTCTCTGGCAAACACAGCTCACGGCTGTCGTTTTGTTGCAAAACTCCAGCACTCATTTATTCCAGGCCTCTCAAACTTTCATGTGCCATGGGGAAACACCAGAATGGTGATTTCTTTGCTTCCTGTGAGTTCTCCATAGACAACAGCTATTTTGATGCAGTTATTTCTGATGTAAATACTTTGTTCTTTATTTCCTTTGTTAAATTCTTCAGTAAAGAGTATCAGCTTTTCAAAATTCAGAGGCTTGTCGACATGGTCCTGTCCACAAACACACAGGAAATTTTATTACTGGCTTTTGGATTGGAGTATACATTCCTTGTAAAGCAAAGAATGCCGTCTTCCCAAGATTATCCTCAACAGCGTGGAGGAGATCAAAACAAGATCCCTGTGGACATTATTAGTGTACCATAACTTGATCTTGTTAGAAATGGAGGCTGTTCTTTAAGCCTTCCATTATTGTCTGTAGTGCTCACATACACTTCCCCATTCGTGTGTTACACATCACTCTAAAACTTTTGCTATAAAATAATGCAGTTCCAGATAGATTTGCTAGAGAAAATTCCATTTTATTCAAGTGTTTTTGTTAGCAATGGATATCTCCACTGTTAGATGATCATAAAGTACCTTTTGCTGTAGTAAATTCCAAGTGCACGAGCACAGACCTTATGCTTTCAACATGTCAGGCTTACTGTTAGGAATTTTTTTTAATCAAGTAAAGCTGGGATGAATTGCTTTATTCATAGATGTATTTTTTTTCCTTTTGTGATGTTGTATCATCCTTATCCATGTGAGTGTTTCTGTATCTGGGTTGTAAATTAATCTCTTGCTGAATTTTAAACTGGGGTATGAGCAGCTCATTCATCTCTCTGAGAATGCAGAAACCACATAAGTTACAGTCAGGTTATTCAGTAAAAAGCTTCATACAGCAGTAGTATGCGAGAGCAGTGTGGTTGTTAAAGTCACCCTGAGATGGAGTTTGCTATTTGTCAAATAATAGCATTTTGATAAAATAAAAGTAAAAGCTGCATATATTATCTTTCAATACAACCAACAGTACCTGTGGGAGACACAGCTCTCTATGAAACAATTGATTCTACTGATACAAGCAAATTAGGTTTTTGTGACACAGAGAGTTTTCCTTTTAGTTTAAAATGCTCCCCACTGAGAACTCCCACCAGGTGTGCCATGCTTTCTGAAGTCATTAATGTAGATCAAAGAATAATTAGGCTTTGGCAAGCATAAGGGGGTTTGATTAATCAGACTGAACAGCATCCTTTTATCTCATAATACCAACTGTTGAATCAGCATGCTATGGCCAGGCTTTAAAAGAAACTGCTTGCACAATTGTTTTCCTGTTGCACAAAAGCATGGCATTAAAATGAATTAGAATCCACCCTTTTGTTTCTTACCTTTCTCAAAACTGAGGACTAGGGACAAGTGTTTTTGGCAAATAGCAGATCCAGTGTGGAAATAGCAAAAGGCTATGATGAATTTGAATCTGTTTTTACTGGTGGTTGACACACTGCTGTTCTCCAGGAGATAGCAAGGGTGGTTTTTTTAATCTTTCTGACACTGGCAACTGACTCTTGACAAATGCTGAAGAGTAGTGGAGTTGAGTGTATGAATCTAGTAGGTGCTAAATTTTTCAACATATGGAGTAGAATCACCAAGACTTTCACAATCCTTATGTCCCTATCACACACTTGGGTTTGTGTAACCAGAAAATGCGAGACATTTTTTTTTTCACATGAACCAGTGCTTTGTGGGAAAGAAATCTAGTAAGTCTCTTTTATTGTTCACTCTACCCATGTGGTATTTTTTGGAATCCACAGTCAGAAATCAGGAACTTTAATGACAAATTGAGTCATCTGTGGGAGCTACCCTTGCATCAGACAGGTAGTATCAAATCTGAAAGTACATGGATGCAGTGATTGTTTTTTTAAACTTTTTTGAATGATCTTGTGAAGCCCAAATTGAACAACGATTCAGACACAGCACTGAACAGATAGTGGACATGAACACTTAATTCTTTGTGACAGATGTGGAAAATGCATGCAGTAGATTCATTTCTTGAGGACAGTCCTATGAAGTCAGAGACTGGTTCTTATCTAGTTTGTATTAGAGAAAAGATAGGTATTTTCTTGCTCAACAGTTTGATTTACCTTTTGAAAGTTCTGTTTCTCTCCATAGTCCATTTTTCCAAAGATTCCTTTACTTCTTGAAGACACCTGTGCCATTGCTTTGTTAAAAGGGCATGCTCTGCTTGCAGATGGCTTATCAATTCCTAGGATATAAATGTTTGTTTCAGATGAATGAAAAGGGGCAGAAAGTCAATGGCATTAACATGATCTTGTGCCTGTAGAACATTAGTAAGACTGCCTGGTATAAATATGACCAGGGCTTGGCCTACAGAGGCCTGCTCTGGTTTAATTACCTGCCAAAGCCCTGGAAATTTGCTATCAGCATTTTAAAATACATTGATTAAATTAGTCAAGAGGTGAAGAATCTGACCAGATTTTTTAAATTGAGTTTTCATGCTTCTGTTAAATGAGAGTATACCATTATACCATCCTTCAAGGATAAGGTAGCTGCTCAGATCTATTTTGTTGTGCAGCCCTGGAGAGAGAAGGTCAAAACAGGTTTTGTTCTTAAAATTTGAAGTGACTGTAATGGCCATTCACTGGACAAAGAGAAAAAGGGAAGACTTGTAGGATGCTTAAGTAGTTAACAGAGCATGCCCAAGCCATGACACAAGGACAGAAGAATGAAAACATCAGATATTAGGATCTCATGATTGTGGTGTGGCTTTGGGGCATTGGAAGAGGTGACTCCCGGACATCATGTCACATCTAGAACCTCAGTTTATTGTCTGTAGAAGTATAAACTATGTAAAATTACAAATGGAAGCTAAATTTTCAATAAAGCAGCATCATTACCCTTGGATCCCCCAAGACACCATGTGAACCCTGGACCTGTCATTCTTTGTGGCAGGCTTGTACCAGGGGGTCTGTGAACCCCATGCCTGCCACAAAGACTCTTCTCTTTCTGTTCTTTTTTCTGAAGTGATGCTACTGACTTGGTGCAGGATGGACAGTCTGGACCAGCAGCTCCTGTCCAGCAGATCCATGACAGCGCTGCTGTCGGAGCTCCTTCCAGAGGCACAAGGAAAGAAGATGTTACAGCAAGTAGGCAGCATTTTCCTAACGATATTACACTGTTTTTCTTCTTCACTTACATCAATGTTTCTGCGATGAAACAACAAAGTGTTTCCTTTCACCAAGCAGTGAAAGATACCTCAAATAAAATAGGGGTAGTAATGCGTTTATTGCCAAAATATCTGTGGAACAAAGTGCTTCCTTTCTCCTCTTTATTTCTAAATCATATCCACAGTAGCTGTTGCATCTGTTTTCTGCATCTCTGACTGTCTGAAAGAAACTTCGGGAGAAATTACCTCAATAATGTCTTTCTAATCTTCCTTGTTTACAGCACACTTTTTGTTCAAAGTCATTATGACAGTCATGGAAGATTCTGAGTATGATGCAGTTATTGAATTTTAAATGAAAACTAAATTGGCTGTGGTAGAGGGGAAAAATATCTCATAACACAGTAATTTTTCCTCAGGGTACAGTTGCTACATTTTATTAGAAATAAGCAATTTTCACCATGTCTCCAAAATGTATAGTGCAGATAAACGTGAGATATTAATCTAAGGAAAAAAGGCTTTTACAAGTATTTAATACCGAATAGTGGTTTAAAGTTTGAATGTTTTCTGCATTTTTCTGGTGTGCTGGAGAAACTATTTACCCATCTAACTGAAGTAAAACACATATCAGTTCTCTGCATTTGTCAAAAGCTTCCTGTGATGTCAGTTAGATAAGATTTAATTGAAATGTTTGGAGGTTTTTTTCTGCTTGATTTGTGCATTTGGGAAACAAACAACATTGCTAGTGTGTAAAAGGTATTAAGGTGCCTGTGTGGCTGCTAAGCAAAATTGTCTGCTGAGCAGGCATCACTTTTCCCCTTGGGATCCATCAACATCTCCCACCACTCTGCATTCACCAGCACCATGGAATACCCCAAGATCACCTCCAGGTGGTTCTGCTAGCAAGGCAAAAGGGAGGCGTTTGAGAAGATAAATATTGGGATAAAATAAATGCCACTTCATCCCACTGTTGTAGCCAGCTGGCAGGTACTAACTCCACAGAGTGATCCTGTCAGCTGGCAAACCTCTAGAGGGAACAGTTCTCATCCTCAGCCCAGCCCAAGGACCACAAGGAGGGAGCTGGCATCAGCCCGGTGCCACAGGCAGCCCCCTGAGCCCTGACTCTGTTGGTATTTCCCTGGCAGAGAGTCCAGAAAATAGGTTTCTGCAGCTGCCCAAGCTGCTCCAGCAGCATCATTCATTCAGCTGTTCCTTTCTAAGTGAGCAGCACTGATGTCCTGGTTTTATGTTCATTAGATTTGCTTCGTTCCTTCGGTAGCTCTCAAGCTCTAGTTAGGCTGCAAATGAGAGCAATATTCCAATCAGTGTTTAGTGAATACTCATTAACTAGTATTAGTTCTTGTTCAGCTTTGGCTCCAATTACAGTTTGTCAAATGAGAAGTAGATATGAATTATTGTTGGAGAGGAAGGAATGTATTTTATGTAGTTGCAAAGGATATAATTTAGCATGGAAGATGCATCCACATATGGTTAGTGGAGTCTGTAGGGTCAGGGTTTCACCTGGCTCTGAGCTGCAGCTGTCACCAGCACATGATGTTGTCACTGTGCCCATCCTCTGACTACTCCTGCCTTCCAGCTACAGCTCCACTACAGAGGAGACACTCACTGCACAGTCCCTGTCACAGTAACAAGCATGTGGGTATTCTCTGATGGCTCTTATCCACTGAAATATGGATGCAGAACACAGCCTCCATAAGCACTTACAGTCCTGAGCAGCCCCACATAGCCATGGCTTCTTGCTCCCAGCCAGGGGTGCTGGTTTCTACATGTCCCTGGTGATGGGCTCCATAGGCTGTGGTGAGGTTGGTCCCTCGCTTGTGTCTCCCATTTGTTTCATGGCTGTAGACCACACCGAAAATCCAAATGCCTGAAGAGCATGGAATAGTGTAAGAGGTTCAATTTGAGGATCAATCCTGTCTGTTTGATAGGATGCACTTACAGAGAAATCATGGTTTGCTCAGTATCAGGTTGCTTTGGTCTTTGGGAAGTAAAACCCAAATAGATACTGAATCCAAAATGAGTGTTAGAGGCGTGATCAGAAGAGTGAGGATAGAGAATTTTGTTAGAGCCTCATGAACTGGGACATTTTCAGAAAATCTGGTTTAGGGTTTGATTTTCACACTTCTGTCAGGATGATGAAATAGAAATTCTGGGAAGGTTTACAAGCAAGCTCCCAACAACCTCACATTGAGTAAGATAATTCAATTTATCAGGCCTTCCCGGATGCTGGGACGAGAGAACATTTAGAACTGAATATGTTAATGTAAGTCTCTCTCCAGATTAATCACAAGCAGTTATATTTTTATGATTTAGCAGTGTTGTTTATGACTAACATTTACAGAAGATAACTGGTATATTTTCAATAAAAGCTTTTCAGCTAAAACTAAGATTATAACAATTTTAGGGATAATTGGGTAACCACTGAATTCAAAAGCTGATAAATAGAGGGAGTTTTTCAAAACTGTATATTGCCTACTGACTTAATGGCAGGTTGGACTTCCAGATGCATTGCTCTATGATGAATGTACAGCTTGCTAAAATTAACCTTGTTGTTCATCATTTGAAATATATCACAGCCTGTAAGCAAATGAAATGGGTCCCCCCATTTCAAATTAAATCAGTCGTGAAAAGCATTTCCTACTTAACAGATCTCTTCATTTTAGAGCAAATAACAAAATCCCTCATAGTATATTTTTCACCCTTCTGTATTTTCTCTTTGCAAATATGCCAGCATCTCTATTTTAGGGGAAAGTTTTATCCCCTCTCCCTCCCAAATGGAATCTAATGGTCTTTACATTTTGCTCTCGGATTTGCTGTGAAAGTATTTTTGTACAACTGCTGCTTGCATTCACTTCACACAAAAGGACTCTTCAGAATTTTTCTACATGTGAATGGGTGCATCTTGACTCAGACGATATTGTGTAAGTCTATCCTCCATTTAATGATATTTTAATTAATTGTTTCCTAGTTTTGAGCTTTGCATTGACTACCACCCATTCAGTCTCAGTTTTACATTTTGGACAAGCCCCGCTGTAAATAGCATTTCAATTTCTACACATGGAATGTAAATGTTGTTCTCATTTCCAGCATCATTCAAATGCCCACATAACGGTTATCCTTGTGAAAGCAAATTGAATCTGTCACGTCATCTTCTATGGCAGCCTAATTCTTGGTAACAAAAGATATTGCAGCTGACAGATGGAGCCACACGCTACATAATTACGTCTCCAGTGTGTGTCAGCTGTAGTCTTTCAGATGCAATTAGAGTCTGACCAGTTCACCCATATAGGTACTTTAAACAAACCCAAAAAATATCCCTTAGGTGGATGTGGAGGTTTCTGTGAAAAATGAACTCCAAAATGCACTAAACAGAAGAAAATAGGATCGTGCTCATTGCCGGAACTTGTACTGATAACATTTGATACAAGTCTTTAAATCCTCGCTTTACCTCCTTTTGTCTTGCATTTATTATGTCCTGAGTGTAGCTAAGCATAAACTCTTCTCGGCAGGGAGGCTCATGGAGGCAATGGATAGAAAATACATTTTCTTTAGAAAGCTCGATTCAGGAACCCCCAGCTGTGCAGGAGATACAATCATGTTAGGTTTGTAATAGAAGACTGTAAAACTTAGGGAAAACTGTGAAACAACAAAAACTTTAAGAAAAGACAAAAGGAATTTAGGGATGTGTGATATATCCAGAATTAATGCACAACCCTGTGAATTGGTCTCAGTGACTGCCAGACTCAGAGATCTCCATGTTTTTATGACTTTTCTTCATAAAGAAAATAAAGACTCCTCATAAATGATTAGGCATCTTACAGTAATCACCTCTGCATACATGAGCTGCTTTAGTGTACAAGAAAAACTGAGCAATACCAGATCTCAGTGTTTTTCTGCTATACCTGTATTTTTCACTTCCAAATTTGATTCCATTGTTTCTCACATACATGCCTTTGTTCAATCTTTCTTCCCTCACCAAAACACACACAGCAGTTGCCTGATAGTCGTTATAATGATGCACCAACAGCAGCAAAAGCAGCTCGCAGAGTGCAACTGCTCTTTCCATTCCTCTTTACATTTCAGGTATGTTTGGTTTCATTAAAGAGAAATTCCATGCTGCTTTTATTACTCTGACTACTAATGAAGGATAAGCTTATTAATTCAGAAGATTTAATTAAATCACTTGCAGAGGGACCTGCTTGGCATGAAAATACATTCAGTCTCTGACTGTAAGGAGTCCTCAGTGATAGAACCAACCTTCCTTGCTGACCATCCGCGTTGGACCCATGTATTCCAAATCAGTGTTTGTGAGGAGACTGGGAGGCAGGAGACACCAGGACAGCATGCACAAAGCAGGACTCCCCAAATGCAGGGCTTCAACCACCAAGGCAGTATTTTTGCTTTCTGTATCTGCATCAGCAGACATCTTAATTGTGAAGAATGGAACGGGACCATGGTGAGCACTTGCATGTGTACTGTTGGTGCCCATCCCACTGCAGTGTGCAGGAGGAGAGGTACTCACATGATGGCCGCTTCTCTGGGCATGAGGGAAGGTGGTCTAGGAGAAGTCTAAACTACACAGAGAAAAACAGGTTAATAAGAAGCAAGTCAGTCAACTTGACCTACAAAAATAGCCTAAAATGGGATGGACTGCCTAATAGTTGACCCTATCGGATGACTACTTCAGGCTGGGGAGTTACTTTTAGCAGTTTAAATTAGGACTGGAGTGGGAGTTGTCCACTTTTCTCAAAAATGGAATCTCCAGAAGGCACATACACCTCTATGCATTCAGAAGAAAGGAAGCTAGATACCAGGACTTGGTTTCGCTCAATGGCTTGTATCAGATAGACTTGATTTTAAGAAATAAACCTTTCCTTGGAAAAAAGAAAGAAACCCCCATAACTAATCTGTCTAATTCTAGGGACTGTAATTAGTGGGGAATATGGCCTTTGGTTTACCTCTTTCATGCTCCCTGCCTCAATCTGGCACAGATTTACAAAATTGATTTAATGACTCATACTTCTCATCCCATTGCTGTTGTCTCACCCAAAGTAACCAAATTACAAAGCTTTCCCCAGACAAAATGCATTATTGAGAATGCCATTACCAACAAGTGGAGTTAAGCAGGAAATATTTTTCCTTGCAGCCACAGAAAGAATTGGAAAATGTCTTGATTCCATCTACCAGATTACACCCTGTTGCTCCTCTTTGTCCTGTGCCTCTCAGACTTGCACTGCAGTTTGAGTCATTGAAGTCCTGTCCCTGATAGGGCTGTAGTGCAGGAAGCTGTGATTCGGATCTTGCACACTGGGGTAAGGCAGGAGAAACCTCACAGACAGAACCTCGTAACTGTGAATGTAACTAAAATCCGTAATAGCCACAATACATCAGGTAGAAAACCTGGGAGAGCAAATGCTCCTGTCTCAAACTCTGGATTTACAGTAATTAACAATTGTAGATGTGATTGCAGTATTTTGTAGGCTGTCCTTTCTACAATCGTAGGGAATGGAAGTTAATGGCTTCATTGGCTGAAGGGCTTCCATTAGCTGACCCAGTATCTCCAAATTCTCACTTAGGAAATAATGTAGTAGATGAATCTGGGAGAAATGAGTAAGGTTTTTTTCTTTGTTGTTGTTGTGTTTTTTTTTGAGAAATAATAAAGATGTTTCTCACTAGGCTCAGCTGGGATATTACTGCTGTTCATATAGTTAAGTGTTTTGTTGAAGAGATGAAGTGCTGCATATAAACTTGGTCATTACCTGAAACCTGATAAATACTGAGCTAATATCATGTCAACAATAAACTGGGGATAATGCGTTTCCTCTCCTTCTAATAGATTTTTCCTTACATATAATCATAAGAAATACTAAAAAAATTACAATGGGGAAAAAAATGGCCTCTGGAAGAGGTCTGTTCTCTGTGATATGCCATTCATCTGATTCGAAGCATTAGGAGCAAAGAGGATGAAAATAATTTGTTTGGGGATTATCTACACGCAGAAAGAAACTCGATAATCACTCGAGTGAGCCACTGCTGCATTTGTTTGCCACCCTCTTGCCTAGTGATCGTTGTTCAAGCCAATGAAATTATTGATTCCAGGGGTGGCGGGTGAAGGAGCGTTCATTGCCTCTGTTTCCCTGTTGTTGACGTGTTAGCGGCCACTTGGCAAGGCTTACGCTTAAGGAAGGTTGTTACTCTGATCTACAATCACTGACCAATTAAAATTGTTTGTTTTCTTTCCTTAGGGAAACACAAATACATTATACAAACAAGGACGTTTAATCCGCAGACCAGTTTAGACCTCAGAAAGGGCTTAGTTCATCAACACAACATAGCACTTAATGGCACATGCACAGTTATGTTTTATAAAGATTTTATAAGAATGGCCAGAATAATATTAATGATGTGTGAACATAGGTGGCAAGACTAAATTTATGTTTCAGGCAATTACATTTTACAAGCCGAAGTAGAGAACAGAAGTAATTAACAAGAATAATGAAAGCAGTACCTTCCCATAAATCACTGTTAAAAAAGAGTAAATAATGGAAGACAAAGGGATTATGAGTCAAGTTGCGGCGTTATTCATCAATTTTCGAGCATAAGGGTGGGTTTAATTAGTGAAATGGCAGAGCACTTGTTTGGTGCTTTTCGAGTAGCCTTTATGCTCTTTTATCAGGGGGAACAAACATCTGATTGAATGCAAATGGCAGTGGTTTCCTTCTCCACATTCCTAATCAGTGCAGGAAAATTCCTTTTGTGCTCCTTTTAATGAAGCAAAGGGAGCTATTAGCAGGCATGCTGGACTGAGGGATTTTGCAGTCCTGATTGCAGGAGAGGGTGACAGCCTCCCTAATCTGCGAAGGATAAAAGCGCCCACTTCTCCCGCAGTTTCAGTTTTCTATGAATTGTTTAGTTCCAGTTTTTAATCTGCAGTGCTTTGTGGATCAGAAAGCAAATCAGTCTCCACTGGGAGGACCCTTATCTATTAATTAATTTTACCTCGTTTTATCTTAGGAGAAGACATTTCTCGTGCCAAGCCACGGGAAGCTGATGCTGAATTGCACAAGCACCAGGACACCGTGACGATAAGCACGGTGTGACTGCTCGGAAAGCACAGGGCAACAGCTGTCACAGCCCGAGATCAGGCTCACACAGAACACTGGCACAACAGCGGAATGTGAGGGATACAGCAGTGGAATGTGTGTATATGAGGACTAAGCCCCTTCCCAGAAATGTGGAGCTTGGAAGAGAGATCCCAGCAGAAGCAATAAGTCACAGTGGATTTTCCAATAAAGTATCTAACGAAGTTTCTAAAAAACTTGTCTTAACATTTTAATTGCTACAAGAACTAGTCCTTTAGAAGTTGTTCTATATTCTATTTATTCTCCTCAGGGCTGAGCAAATATGGACTGAAAGCAAAACTGACTGGAGAGAAGGCTTTTTCATCCTGATCAGCCTGGGCTCTGATTTTGACTGGTTTTGCAGAATAAGGGATAAAGTATTTGCTACTTTTAGATGCGTTGGGTCTCTCATTGCCAAGAGGACATGCTGCCACTCTGATAAGGAAAAGTAACATCGGGTTTTTTCTCCACAAATCTGTTTTTGCAAGCACTTTACCAGATTGTGATATAAATCAGAAGAGCTCCTTTACTAATCCCAAATTAATGACCATTTCGGTGCACTTGGCGTCTGTGTAGTCTAATCTGAGGTATGGAGGGGTTTATTTGCACTTCAGACTTGCTACAAGGCATCACGGGATGATTGTTTCACAGCTGGGTAAAAACATCCCAAACATATGCAATATGTTTTGTAGAGCATTAAGGCATTCTTTGACTGAAAAGTAACAAGAAATGGACTATTAATTATTATTCATTACTGCATAAACAAAGCTTGTGAGCTAAATTTAATTAAATTCAATAAAAGCATATGCAATAAAAATGATCAATTAACAGCAGTGAAGAACTCTTATCTGAATCTGTGGAGACTTTTCATCACTATTAGCATAGTGGGATTTAAAAAGATTGTGAAAACTCAACTTTGACGCTTATAGAGGGGGAAAGCTCTACATTTCCTGTATTGCAAGTGGGTGAATTCAGTTTACCTGCATTTGTCCTTGATTACACACTGCTTTCTACTTTGACTACAGACCTCAGCATAAATGTCCAGCCTCCCAAGTCACCTCCAGATAGTGACAAAATGCTCCGCGTCACACAGAAAGCACACCTACTAAATCGAAGAGGTTGCAACACAGCTCTAAGGGATACTTACAGGGTATTTGCTGATCTATAGAGTCGTCAGCGACAGGCCAGGATTGCAGCTGCTCCATCCTGCAGGACACAGGGCAAGTGATAAATGATGCTGCAAGGGTGGAGTGTTAACTGAGTGAGAAGGTTCTCACTCAATACTGCAAATTCTCTGTCATATTATCACCTCCGGAGATGCTAAAATGAGGGTAACAGAGTAGATCCAGTAGGAAAAGGCTCAATATTTTCTTGCGCACTGAGTCTGGGCAAAATCTCCATGGTTCAGAAGCTGCATTGATCACAAATACATTGTAGCCCTTCGGGAGGAAGCCTCAAGGAATTGGATTCCAAACCTTTATAGATCTAACTGAATTTAAAAAAATAAACAAACAAAAAAATGCCCAACACAACAGTGACAACCAAACCAAGAAACCAACCAGCAGAATCCTGCCTCATTGAAAGCCAAACACATTATGAAAATACCTGTTTTCAAGTCTGAGCTTCTTGGAAAGTAACGACAATGTTTTCTTCAGGAAAAAACCCGACATTTTCTTCACTTTTAATACTAGTACTTAGTATGAATGTCTATATAGTACATAATATCCAAAAGGCTGGAATCATTTCAGTGATAGATTTCATTCTTGATTGAAATAAAGTGTTTCAGTGGTCTGAAAAAAAATCTGAAATACTTCAACTTATGGCAAACATATTCCTTTACAAATCACAGAGCAAAAGAAGACAAAAATGTGACAGTTTCATGGAAAACAGAAAATCTAATTTCAGTTCAGCTTTTCAGACAGCACTGCTCATGCATCTGTGCTTCATAAGATACCTTCATATGAAAAATACTCATGCAAAACTGATGTTGTTATATCCCTATCTCTAAAGATGAATCTCTGTCTATGGTTGCATCGACTACTTTGAATTTCAGACCTAATGAGCAAGGGCATAATAAGAGGTTTTTCTGGTAATCATTGGAATTTTCAGTTTTGGGGACAGATTCTCATTTTTCATGTTTACCTCTCTTTTTTGTCCATATCTAGGCTTCATGAGTAAAACAAAGCTACCTTTAAGAATGTCATTGAAAATCAGGGGAGGGAAGAAGTGTTTCAAGGCTAGTTGTGGGCGTGTGAAGGGAGGGGGGAATTTTAAACAGGATTTAATGGAGCTGGAAGCTGGGTTATTTAAAACTGGTACAAAGATCTTTTGTATTGACAATTCACTGTATGAGCCATAAACTCTTCACTCTGTGCATATAAAAGATGAAAGGACCAATTACTTATTGAGGCATTAAACACCCAGGGGACAAAAATGCCTGTCTAGCAATAGTAAACATATTGACTGAAGCCTATTTGAATTTCAAATTGCCAAATGTCCCAATTTTTTAAAAGCTTCGTATGATAACCAAGGTCTGGAAAGTCAATTGAAACTTAATTCTCTTGGATATCTCATGGGGGAAAAGTACATGAATCCGGACAGATTCAATTATTTAATTTTAATGAAAAAATAGATAGCTGCTTTATAATTCCCTTATAGAGCCGTACGAGGGAATTCAGCTCCTTTTTATAAGATGTTATCCTAGGGTAAGTGACAATAGTGGTCTGCCAAACACAGGTTACCAAGAGGTTTATGTCCAAGGGGTTTCTGCTTCCTCTTGTCCCTCGATCTTCTTTTTTCCTTCACCTGAGACCAAGACTTTCTGATATGCCAGCCAAGTGCAGATGAGTTTCCTCTCTACCCACAGATAGTGCAGATGGTATTTCTAAAGCATTGCACAGGGGATCTGTTACAGAATGCTGTACATCCACACACAGCAGAAGGATGTGTTTACTGTCTTATCTATTGGAAAGACTCTCACAAAGCTAATGAGCCACAGGTCAGTGCTGGTGCTACCAGCATCATGCTGCCACGAGGACAAAGTGATTCCTGGCAGCAACTGGGGGAAAATAACCACTGACCATCTTTTTGGGGTGTTTGGAATCCCCTCATTCCAAGTCCTCAGTTGCTCTTGGGACTTGCCACGATCATCAGTTTGATTGACTTGCTACCAGCTACATGCCATGAGGCAGCTGGGCAGAGCTCTGCTGAATTTAAAGTTACAATTAGCTCTCCCTGACTCGGGCTGTTCTCACACATTCGTTACTAGAAGAGTTCATTGTATTTAATTGCCATTACTCTGAATACCAGTGGAGTTAATTACTTTCTCAGTATTGGACAGCGTTGCCAGAAACGTTGACTCCACATAAGCCTATGAAAACAATTAGTTCAGTGTAATTGTGGGTATTTACTGTTGAATTAATTTTCATTTTATGTTTACTGTAATGCCATATACAGAGCAAAGGTCCACAGCAGCAGCAGGGTTGTTATCAAAATCTCAGAGGAGTTTATCTTCCCCTTTATATGCTCTGCACACATAGAGGGAGCATCCATAATCATAACAGCTGGCTGTGCATACTGCTGGGCAGAAAAGATACCTACCATTGCATGGCTGTCCTTGACCTTGGCATAATGAGGCTTTTATCAGATATAGTCAACACTCTCAGTGCTTCTGTCTGAGGAAAACTGGTATTTGTTGTTGCTTTTGTCCTAATAGAACTCATTACAGGAGGACGAGTGGCTGCATATCAGCTACATTCAGCTGATTGTGAAAGAGTTTCCATATCTCCTCCTTTGTCTCAGGAGGTTTCAGTTGGAATTCCCATCATGCAGTCATTTTTCTGTATTCTATTTTATCTCTGTCTTGGTGTACAATCATAAATGAAGGCAAGCATTTATCACCACAGCAGCTTTAAATATCAAATGCTTGATGAATTTACTCTCAGCTGGCCGGAAGCAATACTCTGATTGCAGCATTTTATAATCATCAGGACTTGTTTCCTAAGCTGAATTAATTTGCATGAGCAGTATATAATTAGCAAAGTCGCTGGTAACTAAGCATGTACAACCAAACTGTGGGAGATAACTGACTGTGCTTTCATTGGGGAAACTTAACTTTGTAACATTTTAAATGAGCAGATGGAGAATTGTATCCAAGGGTTAAGCTTTAAAATGAGTTCAAGCCTTATGACCCCGCGTTGAACAAATCCTCCGGAACCAGGCCCTTTCTGGCCCTACAGAACATGCCCATGTTTCTATCACACTTACCTCCCGCTGTGGTCTTGTGAATTCAGCACTAGGGTTTGTAATGCCGAGTCAAAAATACAGACAGAAACTTTTTTTGTGTGTGTAAACGCAACCCACCATTCAAGAGTGCTCAAGGATTCTTGGTGAATGGTGTACCAGCTGGTCAGGTGTCACCTGTTCCTCCTTTATGCCACCAGTATAACGCCAATCAATGCTCTATATCATGCATACTGGTTAAATCAACTGGAGTAAAACCCCTGTTCACCCTTCTCTAAACCTAGTATTTACTGATAGCATATGGATCTGGAAGGATGCTGCAGATATTTCCTTCAGTATCTGATACAGGGCTAACATTTGTTCTGACTCTCTCTTTCTTTTTAAGATGGTGGAAAGTTTCCCTATCATGGCTGAGGATGAATTTTTGTGTCTGCAGCAGAAGCTTCAGCTGTTTCCATGAAGGCTCTTAAATGATTCTAACAATTATTTTAATGGAAGGCAGTGTTTACATTTCCCAGCTTCAATGATGTTTCTCCAGCTCATTGTGGTATTTATTGCTGTATTAATTGCTCATGTATAAAAGCTTCTGGTGGTGTGCAAAATGCTAATGATGGATCCTAATGACTGTGCACCTCCCTCTACTTCTCCTGTCGTGCCTTATTGATGTATTCATTAAACTGCCTGGACAGCAAGACTGGATGCACATACCAAAATATTTCCTTTTCATCAGAGAAAAAGACAGACCCTAAAAGAAATTTGTGGTTGGAGGATGTCAGACAGTTATCTCTGAAGGAAGAACAAAAGCACTCTGAATAATCGTGTAAGAACTGACAGTCAGAAGGGATGTTCCTCATAGAGAGAGGCAGGTGGTGGTAGGATGTCAAAAGGCAATTTTTTCATTCTTCAGAAACTTGTCAAACTGGGAAAATGGGTCCTGATCTTGCAGGGGTGCCAGGAGACATTCACAGGGTCATGGAGCACACTGTGTTTGAGGAAAAATCCATATGGAAAAATCATGGGGTTTAGATGCAGCAAACATGGAAACAAAATAACTGATAAAGAAGTACATCACCTAGGACGATGCCCTCATTGCTTCCGGAGGAAGATACTAAGACAATAAGAGCTATTACCAGAATTTCCAAGAAATTCTTCCTTATATGTGCTGAGAGGAAGGCAATGAGGAAAGTCTCTGGGCACCTTTGAGTGCATCTTTGTCATTCTGGAGTGTTTTCCATCAGACACATTTCAAAGCTCCTTAATATGCAAATATCATAACCTCCTCATACCAAAGGAAAAATAAAGGCACAGAGTTATGCAGGAGATGAGAAAAAATATACAAGTCTACTGAGACTTCTGTGCTTTGTCAACTGCTTTCATTGTTGACCTTAAACTGTGTCTTGCTGTTATTCACCTTTCTCTCTACAGTCTAGGGAAACACTGGGGAGAAGACAGATATCATATCTTCCTTGTCACTGCCATAAAACACATTTCATAACATTACATTTATAACATTTTAACAGTATTTTTTACATTCCTAATATGAGTTTATGTTAGAGCTCTGTAGAAATAATTGATTAAGTTTCAATTTATACTTTGAATGGTAACTGACATGGTAGTAAATGTGTTCATTGATATCTAATTTGGTGTGGCTAATTTCCTCAATGCCGGCTAAGTGCCTGGATATTTCTTATCACATTAATGTATTATCTGAATCTTGTTGCACGTTTGTTCAGTGCTTCTGTAACTATGACTTAATTACATGGCAACTGAGTTTATACTCTGGTGTGGAGGGATTGCTCCTCATACAATTTCCTCAGATAAACAACAGATAATTGCCATGTTCCTTCTTTAATTAATGTAAATTATAAGATTATTTGAATGATCTTGGGTCCAGCCTTGGTAAGACACGGATCACGCTGAGCTCCCACAGCACCTGCTGAAGTCAGTACAGTCCATCAGTACAGGCTTTCTTCCAGCTCCACAGAAATTAGGACTTTTGCACAAGAAAATACTGTTCCTCAGTATGAGGGAATGGCACATACATAACAATGCCTTAAATTCTCCTCCTTGTGGCAAAAATTCCCTATTCCCCAAGCCTCAGAGGACGTGCAACATGATCCTGCTCTGTGACCTACTTAAAGCAGGTGGGAGTCAATATCTATTAACTTCTCTCTGTTCTATCAGTCAATACTCTGTCCTTCAAGCAGTTGTTTCTACTCTCTCTGCTATACAGCTCATGATCAGAGGTAGAAAGAAAATTTTCTCACCTCCATCCCCAAACATTGTTTTCCATTAACACAGTTAAGTGAGCGCTGATTCCCAAAAACACCCAGGAAAAGCCAAAGAAGTGGGAGGGGGACATAGAGGCTTTTGCCCTCTGAGTGAACAACTCCGGTGGGATGGGCAAGGTGTGCAGACAACTTGTGTCAGGATTCAGCTGTGAGTGTGTGGTACAGCCCATGAGCACTCAGAGGGATGGCAAGTGCTGCTGTGCAGCACAATTCCTGAGACGACGAAGGGAATGCACACAGAATTGGAAATGCTGGGGAAAAAAAAAACTTGAGTGATTCTTCAAGATACTTAAATAACATTTTGTGACCCAAGTGAAATGCTCTCGTTAGGCCCTCTGGAGGAGAATTTGACATTTTCTCTGCCACCTGCCTTATTAAAAGAAAATGCTCTTGGCTTCTGCATTGTCTCCTGAAAGGCACAGGGGCTGACAGAAATGTAATTAAATTACCTGCAGCATTCATCTGTTGTCATAGCACCCCTTACAATGAATATAACAATAATTTCATCTATAACTTACCTTAATGCAGTTTTGCCTACACCACCCAGAAAACAATTTTCTACTCCATATCTGACAGAGAGAGTTCAAGAGTTTCCATTTCAGTTCCACCAACAGTGTTTTACAAGGGAGTGAAATCATGGACTGTGCCTTTACTGTGCGCCTCCAACATCAGACAGCACCCACCTCCAGTGGGTTATCTCATGTGATTCAGGAAGTCAGATTAGATGCTTATATTTTTTTTTCCAGCCTTAAAAATCCCAGAATCACTTCATCAACTTACATGAACACAATAGAAGTGCAGTGCTGTGTTTTTCCCATTCTGATTTAGTCCACCAAGAACATCTGGCCGTGTTGTAAACATATGCCCTTAATTTTCCTGGAGCTGTACTTGAGTTTGGATATATGGAGCAGAGTGAGGACACAGCAGTTTTGGCACTGATGGAGGGCACAGCAGACAGGGTAGAATTCATCTTTTTTTTTTTTTTCACTTGCCAAGGACCATGTTTCAAACTGGGATGTTATTGATGGACCCAGGTGGCTCCAAGCATCTCCTGACTGACTCTCCTTTGTTAAATGTGCAATGAACTCCCTGACTCAGTTCAATATCCCATAGGTAAGTGATCCCTGTCACTCCTTGACAGCGAGGGGACAGCAGACTGTCTCTGTCCCAAGGTTAATGGATTGAATGATCCTGAACACCTGGATAATGTCTAATACCTTAAGGTGGATCATCCATTAAATCCAAGAAAGGGTAACAGGCTAATCCTAATTTCATGACTTACCCTTCTTCAGATATGAAGGACTTTGTCACTGATTTATTGCTGTAAGGCATTTCAAAAAACCACATGTTACTTGTTGATACTCAATTTTATTTTATTTTTGCTGCTAATTATCTACTACTTTCTTCTAGTAATTATTGCTATTTGCCATCTTTCTCAATTAAACAGCCCCACAGTTCAGGTATGTAGGAATAATATTTTATGAGAACAATTAAAAACAAGCTAAGAACAGAAGAATATGATAAATGAGACATATAACATCTGCAAGAAATATGTGGCTCCACCTAACATATCTGGGAAATATCTCCTCCTTTTCGCTTCTATCCATTCCATTCCATTCCTGTTTGGGAGATTTAGGGAGCTGAGGTTCATCTTGTAGTGACTTGCTTTTATCTCACACATTCAGGAATGCACAAGTTGAAGAGTGTTTAAATGCCGTGTGAAAAAAGCCTAACTTGTGCATGGCCAAGATAAGCTGATCTGTAAGCTGAGTCTTGCCTGAGCCTGGTGTATGGAGTACTCCCTTCAGGCATGCTCTGCTCAGAGCAGTGGAATTTTCTCTCTCTGGAACAACTGTGCATAATGACCTTCCCAGGCTAAACGGTGCTAAAGGGAGTTGTTGCAAATTGCTTATGTGTTGTTATTTTACTTTCATTTGTGTGGATGGACCTAATAATAGAGCCACATGCATAGTATCTTTCCTCTGATGCTTCCAAATTCTTTACACATGTGCAAAAACAGCATTTATTCCTGTTTCACAGATGAGGTAAGAGGCATGGCAGTAGCAGAATAGCTGAGTTTCATGCACGGGTAGCAAGAGTTAGATGTGCCTTTGCCATGCTGGATCATACCAAGCTGGACTGTCAGAGATTTTGGTATCTATCAAATTAATATCAAAGGCAGGACTTGCAACAGATTATAGGCCTGGAAATGCAGCTCTATCCCTTTGGACTGACCCAGAGGCAGGTAGAGAGCATCTGTACTCCTTGAGCTAGACAGCAAGGGAGAACAGTCCTGTGTTCTCCTGTTTTTCTCCTTATTTCCTCATGGCTTGAAATCTGGGAAGCACAGTCACCAAGAATGGGAACTCACACTCCCTTGTGCCAAAGGACAAAGTGAGCAGGAAGGACAGACATGAGCACTCGTCTGTCCTTTGCCCCCAGAATGAATTGCTGTTCATATGCAAAATTTACCCTTTTTGGGTTGAGATATGAGCTGGTTGTTGTACAACTCCAGTTCCCATTTAGGCCAAATATAGTTAATTCAGAACTATAAATAATTTTTAGAGGGCCCTGAGTAAGGTTGGATCCGTGAGGTTTACAAGGCTTGCTCACTGGAAAATCTACTGGGTGGCCATCAGTCAGTGCCTGCAGTACAAGGCCATGAAACCCAACTTCATGAACACAGCAGCCAAGCTTTGGAGTCAGCAAAGGATTTGCTCTGAGCTGTACTGCAGAGGCTGCAGGAAATAATGAAAAAGTATCGAGTGACTCTGCCATCATGGCCTTGCTCAAGCATAGATAACAGATTTTGCTGTGATTCACATGTTCCATTGAAAAAGCTCCAGTTTATCCTTTGGAGAATATTACAGCTTTAAATCAATTATATTTGACTTAAGTGACCTACCTCTGAGAGGCACCAGCAGCAGGTTTGTTCCACAGCTTGCAGAAGCTGCTCTCAATGGCTTTTGTCTGCATGTTTCCTGGGCTTGTATCCCATGGGGCTTCAACCATGATGCCTTTGAGCATCACTTTGTTACATCAGGGAATGTGGAGAATGGAAAGAACTGGGTTCCCACATCTCTTTCTCAGTGCCAGGGTTCCTTGGCTGTTTAGTTTATAATCTGTTAGGGAGCATTAGAAAGGGAGAGCATGTTTCAGGGTTTAACGAGAGGAGCTGCTGATGAAAATCAAGACCCGAGAAAGGATTGAATGCCACCAGTATTTCTTATCTGACACAAAAATGAGGTCGCTTGTGAAGGAGTAAATTAAAGAAAGACACAATTTTAAAGATCCAACAGTAAATATCCTGAAGGTCATGGGACATAAGTTAATAAACTCAACTGGATAATTTAATTCAGCACAAAGAATGCATCTGTGTGCACTGAATAGTAGGTAAGAGTTTGACATGACAAGATGGAAAAGCTTTGTTATCCTCTTGTCTTGCTGGGATTTGCTTCAATTATGCCAAAGAATGTTCCTTCATTCTTGCCCTAATAACACTGTAGAGGAAATTAAATTACTCATATATAACAAAAGTGAACTGATTTTGACATCTCTTCTAGGCAAACCTCCTGCTGTATTAGCTCCTAAGCGCATTCTCCCTCACTTAAGGTCTCATGCATATGCATGATTATCACTCATAGTAAATATAAGCACTTTGTGAGAACGCAAATTAACTGCAGGATATAATGGAGGTTGCCAAGGGTGTTTTTTATTGTTGACTGTAACATGAAATCTACAATATGGGTACAATAATGGATGGACTGTGAGGCATAGAGAAATAATCCCCTCACAGGGTGCTCTGACATCAGAAACCACAACAGCAAACCCACTGCCACTCGAACCTGGGGCTGCTTTTCTTGTGCTTGTATTTTGTTTCATTTTAAAAGCTTGAAATTTTTTCTTTATATTTTTATAACTCATCAATTGTGAAAATAATTAAAGGCTGTAGAGCTGAAAAGGAATTAATTTTATTTTTAAGGCTGATAGACCTTAGCCTTTGGTTTTATCTGGATTAATAATGGTGGGTTGTCGCTGGTGTGATGGCTCTTTCTGAAAATTTGATTGTTAGCTAGGTTTTTTAAAGGTTTTCTATACTAAATTATATTTTTAATATAGTAAATTTAGCCTTCAGAGATAAACCTCACAACCTCAAAACTAAGGTTGAACCCTGCAAGGCACAGACTATTGCATCACTGGTCAGATCTTGCAGGCTTTCACTAGGAGGAAGCTGGCACATTCCAAACAATACAGCATTTAAAACAATAAAGCCTTATTTTAAAACCCCATTACTTCTCCGAGTCCATTCTGCTCAGCTCTTAATCTTTGTTCTGCCAACAAAGTAGCTTCTTATTTGACCTTTAATTGGGCTCCATCCTCCAGCCCAGCAGCACTTCCATGTCCGTATCCAGAGCCTGTCCATGAAAAAGAGTGTGCTAGGAGCAGGTTCTGCTGCAGCAGAGTTTTGGGGATATATGCACATGGCTTCCATCACCCATAAACTGATGCCCTGGACAGTGACAGCCTGTTTGGAGAGGTACATTCCTGCAGTGTTTTCCTTAACTTTTATCTTGAGCCTCAGGTTCTTCGTTGTGAAGTGGGAATGGAGTTTTTAGGGGCTTTACTGGGCTTTTTCTCCTAAACTCAGTAAAAGAATAAAGAAAGACTGAGCAGAGGAGGAAAGAGGACACGGGGAACAGCTCTGCCTGCCTTTCACAAAGGATGGCCATGCAGCTGTCTGAGGGAGCCAGAGACAAGTCCTCTTTAGACCATGATGGATGTTCTTGTGCACAGGGAAATACTGCTGCTGTCAGGCATGTCACCCTTAGAGAGGAACTGATCAAAGAAAAGCAGGCAGCATATACATTGCAGGCCCAGGAGGAGGAGGAGGAAGGGACTTGAACTTCTATTGAAAATGGCAATGTCTTCTCCATCCATGATTGAGTAGGTGAGAAAAATGGCGACAGATGTCCCTGGGTTAACTGTAACCTTGTTCTGCTGCAGTTCAGCATCACAGGCTCCTCTGCAGAGAACATTGCACAGATCATCTCTCCTGTGCCGAGCAATTCCATGTGGAGTGAGGCGGCAGAGTGGGATCATCACAGTGCAGCAGAGCCAGCAATTGGGTCAGCCTGCTGCACCTATAGCAAGGCACATCCAAGGGCTAAATCATCCTGATGCAGCCTTCTAATAAGAATTCCCCACACCAAGCATTAGATAAGACAGTTACAAAATAAATGAAATATAGAAACTAATAGATAATGGAATTTCTGCTTAATTTACCCATCATCATTTTTGTTTCTAAAGCAAAATGATTCTGGCACAGAGATGATGGGAAACACAATGTTTTAATGGCACTTACAGCATCCCAGAGGACCATTCAAAGCAACAAAAAACCTGGTATGTCCTTAAAGACAGCAGATGGTTTCTTCAAGGTGAATAATTTTATTGTTTATTGCCTGCTCTGTGTAGTGCAAGGAATGACATTTAAGAAACTGCTCAAAGATGTTTTTTCAAAGCACAAAGCAAACATTTAGGAGCCAAATTATCTATACCAGTGGCTGTGTCATCTCCAGAGCTTGGAGCTTGGCTTAGAGGAACACAATAAATTTGAGACAGTGAAATTTAGAAAGCATGGAATTTTTCTTTCATGGAAGTCAGGTTTGTGTTTCTGTCCACACCACTATCTTTGCAGTGACCTCTAAAATAGGCTTAATATCTAGAGGAGAGCTGTCAGTGCCTCTGGTATCACTCACTGGAATGCAGCTTGGCTGAAGAACCATTTTAAAAGGCTAAAACCACCTTAAATACCAGATATGGTGTCTTGCAAGGAGGTGTTGTTTTCGCTGCGTTTCATGGCTCTGTGAGTTCTTTGACAATGTCTTTGTCCATGGAGGACATGGTGCCTGAGCTGATGTGTGTATGACACTGGCCTGTGTTGGGACATGCATAATGGGCTCATTCAGGTGGGATCTCCTTCCCAGCTGTTGGAACACAGCAGGGTACCCCAAAATGCAGCCAGGTGAGTCCATCATCTGGGTTTAAATGGAAATAGGGCCCGAGATTCAGGCTGTGATTAAAAAAGCCAGCAGTTCAGAGAAAATGTCTGAGCTGGAATATTTTACATGACATATGAAAATACAGCCTGTAAGAAAAAAGTGCTGTTATATAAGCAGGTGATCTTAGTAAGCTTTTATCACACAACTTTTTCATTTTTTTAGGAGAATGAAACACTGTTCACAAGCTTTCCTTTTTCAAGACATTTCAAAGCTTCCAGACCTGACCAAAAAGACATCATATACTGCAATAACACATAGAAAGTGTCCTTAAATCTCCTGTAAGCTTGTGTTCAAAATTTCATCAGTAGTGAAGATTTTAATACATTTATATTTGGCCACATATTCCACTTCATTTTCAGGGTTGGGTTGTTTTATTTTTATTCATTTTTCCTCTTCATATTCATATTCCTCCTTCAAATCCTGTACCAACAGATATTTATCACTTCTCCAGGGAGTAGTAACACCAAATAGAAACTCAAGTGTGACCTTTCCCACAGGTAAAAAACTTATTTCTCATTAGTGCAAACAGGTTTGAGACTGTACCTCCCTGATGCTCAGTCCAAAGCTGTCTGCCTCCATGGCTCTCACCATTTGTTCTGAAGCCTGTAAAACAAGCATATGTTTTGTGAGGAAAAAAAAAAAAACCACTCTCTGAAAGTAAAAGAAAGAAAATATCTGTTTATAACACTTCAGTTTGGCTTTTGTTTTTCCTTTTTTTTAATTTTATTTTTGCACCAGTTATTTCTGAAAGGATGGTGAAAAGGTCACAGCAGAATTACAGGAGAAACGTGTCCATAGATCAGCTGTGCAAGCTGCTTTCAAAGCAACTTTTCAGGACAAAAAAATAAAACATAATCAAAGCAACAACTTCTCTTTTTACTTGTAAGGCCATATAAAATTTCATCCTTTAGAAGGATTGAGGGAGTCAGGCCTTTGGACGAGGCAGAGCATCCCTCATCAGTTTTCTGTGGCAGCTCCAGACTGCTCACTTATGCAGCCACAGAGTGATGCATTTTTAAACAGTGAGTGTATTGTTTTTCTTATAGAGATTATTGTTTTTAAATTTACAACTGTCTCTTTGTTTTTTCCAACACAAAGAGAGAGCTTCTCTTGGGACCAAAAGTCTAGGTCAAATTAATGGCCATGTGCTCAGAGAAATCTGTGAGTTGCTAAATGAAGAAGTAGCAGCAGAAAGGCAGAGTAAATGTCGACTTTGGGGCCACTGCTTTCATTTTTACTCCTTATACAGAAGGCCTGGAGTAGGAGACTGCAGCTAGAAATGAGTCAAGCAGAACCCAGCCCTGTACAGCTTGCTGGTGAAAATTAGTTGGGGAAACACTGTTAAATCCAATAAGCAGACACACGAGATCCAAACTACAAGCATCTCACCATAACAGTTACATGCAGATGAAAAGCAAAGAAAGAGAACTTCAGACTCAAAGTCAAGAGACACTGTCAGGAATAGTCAGATTCCTTTGGTGCAGCCAGAGGCAGGATTGCTGGGTTGCTGCTGTGAGGGCAGGCTCAGCTCTTCCTTCAGATCAATATTGTCCTGCCCTGGCACTCAGCCGAGTGTGGGGTGTATGACCAAACCTGCCAAGGAATATTTGATTTTGTGGTTGGCTTTTTTTCTTTCATGGTTTTAGCAGTGAGAAAGACAGTAGATAGGAACACTATTTAGAAATATTAAAGTGCCAAAGAGAGAGAAAACTCCTTTCACACAGCAAGAAGGTCTTCCAACTAGGACTTGTGAGACCATTAAGGGTGAGAGATTTTGGTTTTGAGTGTCTGACTGGTGTGATCACCAGGCTGCAGAAAATGTAGCCGTGGAAAATAGTGGAATCCCATTGGATTTTAGTGGAATCCCATAGGATTATAGTAGAATTGCATTATGGTGCTCTCATTTCCGATCTGCCTTCAAGATTTGGGCTCCCATATCACAGGAGAGGGAAGGCAGTAGCTTTCTTCATGGCTCATCTTTCAAATTTAGATGCTGGTCCTTAGCAGAGCTGTTAAATCAGATCTCCCTTCACCTGAGCACATGTACTCTGGAAAAGCACACATTACTTTTGCCTTCTTTAATCCATTAAAGCCATTTTCTTAATTGATTCCAACTGTTGTAATGTAGTTTTAACACTGTGAATAAAGATTCTACATAGAATTAAATAGGCAGTTTAAAAGCTCAGAGAGCTGAATAGATGCATATATTTATTGTGCTCACTCATTTATCTTTGTGCTCTATTTATGATATAGTCCCTGAAACCATAATAAAATTGGACCGCAAAGAAAAGCTCATTACTTGAAAAAAAAAGTACATCACACTTTTAATGAGTTCAGTTTCTGTGACCCTGCATGAAGGGCTCCTGGTGTGACCCAGGTGTGGGGTAAAGGTTTGGAGCTGTCTGTGTTCACCTGACTGCAGGGCTGATCCCCTCTGTACACAGCAGATGTGTTGTGATGGATCCTCTCAGAGACTATCACAGGTATAACTGGATAATTTAAATCATTAAATCTGATACATTTTTTAGACAGTTTCTAGTCTCAAAACACTAAAAACCACTAGTCTAAGCAGAAGCATGGCAATCTGCCTTTAAATTCAAGGCTAAAACTTCATGTCCTTTCTCTGTGTGAAGGGAAGGGTGAAGTTTTATGCTTCGGTTCATTCCCCTGGCTGTTAAGAGATCAAACTGAACTGTAAAGAAGGGCTCAGGTTTTAGCCTTGTATATACATATTTTTAAAGAAGTGGCAAACTAAAAGTAATGACTTGGGCATTTTTTGTTTGCTCTTTCAGCTGGCCACAATAAATCTTTACACAGAACTGTTGGAAGTATTAAATCACTGCAGAGCATCCTGCCCTTATTCTTTACTGCAGAGACAATAGGATTTTAATAAACAATATCTTTGATTAGGTTCAGCAGAAAAGCCAAGGATAACTAGGTATTTGTATCTGTCAGGGATTCAGCAAGAATCCTTGTAATTCACCTTGACTGCAAAAGCTATTGCAATTGCAAGCAGGATTTGATAATAGGTTTTGGGTGTTGGTGAGAGGGGGTTTCTCTAAGTCTTCGCATTTGTACTGCTGGAAATTTACCTGTGTAGTGGCAAAGCTATTTTTATTTTCCCTAGTACATTGTAGAAAATACAGAATAATACCCACCCAAAGTTTGTGAGCTGTAAAATGAAATTGTCTTTCTAAAAATAATCTCAGTTCAACATCAGTGCACTAAAGTAAAAACAGTGTAAGTGATGCCCATAATTCACAGGGCCACTCAGAGAGTTGTGATCCACCAGGGAAGGGCTGTTGGAGGACTGTGGTCCCTCTGTGCTGTACGATGCCACACCTGAGTGCTCAGGCCCTGGTGTTTGCTCTCACAACACAACCCAAACAGCCACCTCATGCTGATGTCTAGGAATGGCCAAAATATAAAAACAAGAGCTGGCTGATACATGGCAGATGGCACAGAATTCCTTATCTTACTTTCAAATAGGCCAGGCCTGGGGTGCAGAATAGCATGACTATGTTGCCCAGATGTTGCTGCTCCTACAGCAGTAACACTTTCAGGCTTGCCAAAGCAAGGACAAACATGATACTGCAGATTTTCAACGCTGTTAAAAATTGGGACTATTTAGGCCAGTTGCTGCAGAGTTTGCTCTTTTTGAGGCTGTCTTCCCACCAGATACTAACAGTCAAAAGTCTCAAGAAGAGTCAGTTTGCAACCTGAGAAACATTTAGCTTGTAGGAAGGAGTGAGGGCAGGACTCAAGGCTGGGAAGTCCTCTGCCAGCCACTTGGATCACTGTCTGCAGAGCCTGGTTCTCACAATGCACTGATTTCCCTGCTGTCAGGCCAGCCCCAACATCACTGCTTGTTCCTCTGTCCCCTCACACTTGTAAACATCAGATGGTGATTTGAGCCATGGATGTTACAAGTTGCTGTATTCAAAGCCTCTTTCTAATTGCTCCAGAGTCTGAATCCCAAGGCTTGTGTGCAGATATTAGATACAGGGATACATCTTGTACAGCAGTGCCATCCCCTTTGGAAGAAAAGAAATCTCATCTTAAATACAATGCTTGAGCCTGCGTAGAGAATATGATGATAATAAATGCTTATTATGATAAATGGACTCATGTTCCTTAAAGAAGAAATAACTGAAAAAAAAATATGCAAGGAAAATGAGAGTTGATGGGCTGAACTGGTTTGATGAGCAGTAATGATGTATAACCATTAATACAGATTTGCAAAATGCACTTCGACTAAATTTTAAAGTTGCTTAATATTCTTGTGATATCTGTAAAAGGCTCCAAGATAGACTATACACTGCTTTAAACATACTATTAATTACATCCCAGGTACAGTGAAAAGGGATGGAATATGTGGTCAGTACTTAAAATGAAAGAAATGCCCAAATTGAAAGTGGGCAAAGAAAACTGAGAGCTTTTGTTTCAGAATAATGACTGTCCCAGCGGGATAATTAATTTCCCTTAGAGCAGCTTATTATTTTTCAAAGATATTATATTTATGCAGATTTAACTATAGAAACATTATATTGTTGTAATTTCTCCAGTGTCTCATGCAGCTCTAATTACTCATTGCTCAGAGCATGAAAAGGAAATGAAAGATGAGCAGCAAGTTAATTTTTATTTTAAAAACAAAAACAAGTTCTAAAAGGAGAAAAACACATCATTGTGTATCAGAGTGGGAGCACGGATACATTTCATGGAAAGAGGAGCTGCAGTAATTCTGGTGCTCCCACAAGGATGTTGCCAGAGGTGAGCCACAGCCTGGAAAGAGCTCCAGGTTATTTACACCAGTGACAGTGGGATGAAAGCAGCACACCTGAAGTACACACCACCAAGTGCAGGAGCTCTGTGCTTCTGTTACTCTTAATCTGGCTATATACAATAGTTTTGACAAATCTTCAAAACTAAGGATGCTGTGGTGCCTATGGGGGTGTTTGGCTTAAGGCTGTTGGATCAAACGTGCTCCCAGGACACACCACTCAGGTACTTCAGACAGTAAACCCACGTGCACAGGCTGCTCTTTCTCTGTCATGCCTCTGCTTTGTGTCTGGGGCTTGTGCTCTACCCTTTAAGGAATCCAATCATTTTTCCCAGGCTATGAAAGCCCTTTTCTGCCTCATTTTTCCTTGCCTTTTCAAGGCCTTATGCAATGCAGTGCCGAGCACTGTCAGTCCCTGAAGACATACAAAGCTCCTGATCCCTCTGTAGGCTGGAGCAACAGTGCAAACAAACTCTCAAGAGCTTCAACAGACCCGGTGAACAGCTCCTGCCAAAGCATAATCCTGAACACATCAGGGTGTGAGCATGGAGCAGCGGGAGAGCTCTGGATCTCCCATGTGATGCTGGAGCCAATTTGCCTTGTGGTTTGCTCCACCAAAATTGCTGGCACATTGCTTTTATTCCCCAGAGTGGAAGGAGAAAACCAGCAGGTCTGACCCTTGAAAGTGCCCATGCTCACCAATAGTTACAGTTGGGATCAGATCTGAAACATCCATCACTGGAGTTGGTGCTGCTGAGGCAGCCTTAAGAAGAGTTGTTCATAGGATGTTGACAGTTCCCTCCTTTGACTGGAAGTCACAGCATCTGATCATTAGGAATACCTTTAAACTGGGCACAAAAATGGAAACTTATTATTCCTGATGTACATGACATTAAGGTTATGGTTCACACTGCAATTTAAATTGTTGTCCATCCACAAAGCATGAAGCAGAGTCTATAAGAATATACAGATTTGGTCTTTAAAGCCATCAAAGAGCCCACATGGAAATTAATCACAGTGCAGGGTATCCCAGCCGTATCTTATATGACTTGTAAGCCCTAGTGGTCACTGCAGCCTTTTGCAGTGCCCCGAAATGATGCACTGTGTTGCCCAGCAGCGCTCAGTGCCCATCCCACTGCCACCAGTGCTGCCTGTGTCAAGATTATGAGGCCAATGGGTCTCCTCCAGTCCTGCCTGAACATCTCATGAATTTAGACATTTCAGGACGAGCGAATTCCTGTGTGACAGCTCTTCCAATTACCCGTGCCTCCTGAGTTTCAAGTGCACAGCCCAAGCCTGCTCCAAAGCCCAAGTTAGCTGGGAGCTGGCAAATGACTGAGATATTGGCCAGAAATCTCTCCTGGCTTTAAACAGTTGTGCACTGGTGAGCCTGCCAACATTGCACACCCCTGAGAGACAGCTTCCTCAGGAAGATGCAGCACAGAGTTGGTGTTTTGAGGTGCCACAAATAGGTAAAGGATGTGGCTGCTGTATAAAGGCAGCTAACTAAACATGCAAATCCAATAAAAAGTAATTATGCCACTTTAATATGAAGGTCCTGCTGTTCTCAAAGATAATAGGATGTGAGATGGTGGCTGTAGCTACCACTATAATGGCAAAAAAACCCCAGGATGGTCCAGGAAACAAACAGCATCACCACTGAATCCTGCTCCAACCTGTGCTGCAGTCAGCTCCCCCAGGCTGCTGCCTTGGCTCTGGCTCTGTGGGTTGAGTGAAGACAGGCAACACTTCCCTGGCCATTAATTGTCCTTTGCCTTACTTCCTTTTGTTTTGCCTTCAGCAGTTTTATTCACAGTGACGGATGGCTTTGCTCTGGAGGTGCCAAGGGTCTCACTGTGCAGCTGGAGTGATGCTCCTGCTGCTGCATCCTGTTCATCTCCACTGCTGTTATTCTCATTTACAAGTGAGAAGGGGATGGGGCATTGCAGACCCAGACAGCGACCTGGAGAGCACCTGACCACCCTCTGCTTCACACCAGCCCTGCCTGCCCCAGCCCCAGCTGCCTGGGAGAGGGAGATGGCAGCAGTGGCTTTTATCTGCTGCATTAGGAGTCAATGTAGGGGAAAAAAGTCCCCTCAGCTGGGCTTTGCCATTTGTGGTTACTGTACATAGCAAACAATAGAAAAAAATAAAGCAAAAAGTGGCAATTGAAGCAAAAATTAAGATTTTCAATCTAAAGGGATAAAATGCCACCTCACAGTCACCTTTTGGCTTTATAACACTCAAGCCTAAGCTGTACTGAGGAGGGATGCTTAAGTAAACAGCAAAAGCATTATCCTGATAGCAAAGCTGGGGATGCAGCAGCAGGGAACAGAGCTCTGAAGAAGTGTCTCCTCGATGACCAAAGCAACATGAGCTGCAAACCCCTGTCCTGCTCCCAGTTTCTGAATTCCAAGTTTGGGGTTATTGACACAAACTACCATATCCACCTCATTTTTAATTTTGTAAACAAATTCCATTTCTATAAATGACTGTTTGTTATTGTCCAGTGAAGCACAGACTTGCCAGGCAGTCATCTCAGTATCATGCAGAGCTTGCAGTGCAGCTGGTACTCCAGATTCTCTGGCATTTGTCGTGGTCACTTGAACACTTATGAGCCAAGAATAGTCCCAGCACTCGTCAGAAAGCTCACAGGGAAGCAAAGGTTGCACTGTCCTGTTAGCTTATCAGAATGAAACTTCAGACACAGTTTAAATAAATAAACAAGCAAACACTTTAAAAATGAGACAGAGTACAGAGGTTGCCTGTGGGCAAGGATGATGCTACAGAGTGTGAGTGCTGACTCATGGGTGTGTCTGCACAAATAAAAGGTCTGTCTTTGCCCTTCCTTCCCACCTTCCAAGTCAGCTCGGACATGTCTTCCCAGCTGCAGGGTAAGTTAGCACAGTTACAACATCAGTGTCTATGAGAAAAGCCCCACTGGGGAACACCCTGAGATCATTTGACTCCAAGCTGCAGCCATGCTCCTGCTCCAGCAATGTCTGCACGTTTTAGGCAGGGTAAATGCTGGCAGGATCAGGGCTAGGTTACTGGTGTTGTGGGTCTTCATTGGCCCTCTTAAAAGACAGGCAGAGTCTGTACTAATTCCTGGCTCCTGGACGCTGACACTTTGGCCAAAAGCTGTGTCAGGAGAAATCCACACCCCAGCAACCACTAAAGTGGATCTCCCAGGAGTATTTATTTGTCTTTCCATGGCCAAAGCCTCCTGTGGATCTAGTACTGTGGAGAGGGTGGGATGGGCTGAGCTGATACATCAGCTGGTACATCTGGGGGTGCTGATGCAACAACAAAGTGATTGATGGGCTCATCCCTTGGATCTTCTCATGGCTTCTGGCAAGAAATAAACCTAAAATAAAGCTACACTGGAGTTCTTAAGCCCAATTAATACAAATTGCCAATAAACAAGTAAATGCCTGAGCAGTATGTAAAAACGCTTCGCATCCTTTCTGCTCCACCCTAGGTGAGCCATGAATCAGCAGCATTCTGAGCCTGCTGGCAGCTGCATGATCACACCCACAAATTTTGGGGACAGGTCACACGGTACCCTGACCCATCCCAGTGCTCTCAGGCTCCAGCTGCCCCCTTCAGCCCCTGACAGACAGACAGACAGACAGACAGCTGGCTCAGGTTACTGTGTGACAGCTCCACAGCTCAGGCGTGCTCCTGCTCTGCTGCTGCTGCTTTCAGAGAGTACATTAAAAGCTCATTTACGGTTCCCAAAATAAAGTAGCTGAATTCTCTGGCTGTTCACTTTGTCATCGCAGTAATGTCACCAAGTCCATGGGGAGGGTAAAAACCCAGCAAAAAATAAACAAATAAACAAAAAGCAAAACAACACAAACCCTTTCCTTCAAATTTTTTGGAAAAAGCTGCTCAGACACAGTGAGATGCCAAGTGTTCACATTTACAGTACCTGAATTGAGTGCAGGGCATGGAATCAAGCACATCCGCAGCACAGACAGAAATTAAAGGGAAAATTGAATGCCATGATTCAATTCTCACCTAACAAGGGCTGTAACAAAGGCAGGAAAAGGAATTCCTTGACTCAGTTGTCATGACAATACACTTGAAAAATATCTGCCATAGGACAAACCCTTACTGCCTCTGTGTGACTGGAGCACACATTTCTCTCCTCTCTCCCCCATTAGTGCAGCACTTTCTTCCAGATCAGTGCCAGGATGGAACAATTACACTCGGCTGCTGGATGTGGAGACAGCAGATACCAAAGGTGCAGTTTATAATGCAGTTGCTATAATTACTTTTTGAAATGAGCACTGCATGGGAAACTCCTGGAGCCATATCATATACATAGAATGGGATAATTTGTGACGTGGTTGCATTGTATTTCTTTTTTATTCACATTTTTCATTTCTAATATGCTTGTTAAATAGTGACAAGTACAAATGTTCATAGCAGAAAAATTAAATGCAAATACTATTGCCATGCTGAACAAAAGGAAAAAATCCCAAATAACACAACCTGCTGTATATTTTTTTTCTATTACTGCTACTTCAGTGCTGGTCTTCAGAATTACACTCCTAGGATGAAACTGAAGCATCTTCACAAAAAGGAACTGTGTTCAGAGTAAGCAAATAGTTTTGGACATACTATATATAAATTAAATATTATAGATAAATACTGTATATTATACATAAATGATATATAATTACTATGTATATATTAATTTTATATATATATATATAAAATAAAGAGAAAGAGGGAGAAGAAAGACAGAGGGTGTCCCTGCTATTCAGTGTCAACTCAATTTTAGGAGAAATTTAAGAGCTAACTAGGCAGCAAGGGCTAATATACTTCCCTTCATTGATTTTGTAGCAAATATGTTACTAATATCTCTTCCAAACTATTGATAAAGTTATCAGTGTGTGATTTAGCTATTACTGTTATATTTATTTCTGAAAAGAAATAGAGAAAGGGAAAGAGAACAAAAAAGTAATGTAGAAACACAATGAAAAGCCCAGTGGGATGATGGAGAGTTTGTCCCAGAGAGAACAGGAACGAGGAGTCTCCAAGAGCAGAGCACTGCCCAAATTGTGTAGCAGGAACATTTTCTCCTTGGATCAGCATTTCAAGGGCAAAATGAGGCAGAAAGCCTCACTGAGTTCAGTTCTGGAAGTGCAATCGAAGTTAATCTGAGGCAAAGCAGCAGCTTTAACATACAGATCTCCACGTTATGCTCAAAACAGTCCCATTATCCTTCACAATAGATGCCCCTGCTCCTTCCCTCTGCTTTTATGAGCTGTTTTACACCCACACAGAGGTCACCTTCCCTGCTGCCACCTAACCCAGCAAACAAATTGCTTTGGAATAGAGGGGGCTGCATTTGAACCCCCACTTGACTCCTGCAGGCCAGAGAGCCCCCAGAGCTGCCCTTGCTCATCCCCTCTGTTGATTTGTTGTTAAAATCCTTAACACTGGGGCAAACAGTGTCTTGTCATCCTCCTCTGCTTGCATGGGAATAAACACCTCAGTCATGAGGCAGCAAGGGAGGAGCAGTACCAACTACTCCCGGTTTCCACCAATGTGCAAGGGTAAACAAGCATCCTCAAGCTGGGGAAACCCGTGAGCAGTGTCTGCATTGCCCTCGTTTACCCTCACCTTTTTCTGTGAAGGTTTGCATAACCATAATTATTAATTGCTGGAAAAGGCAATAATTCTCTCAGCACTTCCATGGAAGATGTCATTGCACACAGCAAATGTCTGGGTTACAGATGCAGGTGCATAGAAAACTTTTGAACTAAGCAGATTAATTTTTGTTTGCACTGGACTAGACCAAAGCAACTTTTGGACAAAACAAATGATATGTGCAAGCAGCAGGAGATCACACTTTTTCTATCTCAAAACCCAGAGAGCCACTTAATTCCTGCTTAAACCAGACCCACTCCCTGATGGGATTTCAGCAGTGTGCTTTGGAGATAAGAAGAGATAGTGCCTCAGATGATACAAATATGTTCCATACAGTAAGCTAAAAGTTCAAAATAAAAAAATCAAGTAAACAAACAAAAAACCTTAAAAAAATAATCTTGCTCTTATCTCAGATGAAATGAAACAACCTAGAGGAAAAATGATACCGTGCAGTAGCAGTGTCAGGCACTGTGAGGATGTTCTCATGGTTTGGCAATACTCCCCAAGTTTCTGTCCTTGCTATAAATGAGTTGGCAAGAGCAGTAATCAGAACAAAGCCTTTTGTTTCAAACCTCCCCACGACAGGGTTATTGTGGGAATGTTTTCGAAAGGTAAAGGAAGAAAACTCACCAGGTTATAACAGATGCTAATTTTTTTTCCAAGAAACCTCTGGGTTGACTAATTACAAGACATGAGGTACTGACCTACTGTTCCTTAAGGTCTCTATGTCATCCTCTGGTCCACCTGGGATGGGTGGGAGTTGCTGCTGGAGAAACCCTGAGGAGCTGCAGTTGCTGGGCTCTCATTTTCAGCACAAGCAAAAGGCTCTCAGGAAAGCACTGTTGCACTAAACAGTGTCCTTCTGTTTCAGTGGAAAGGCAGCCCCAGCATAGCTCTGGTCAGGGAAGTTCCTGACCAAAATCCCTGCCCCAAGGGACACATGGGATCATGGCAGGACAGCCAGCACATGTGCCATCACATCAACCTTAGCAAGTTCATTTCCTAGGTCTCCAGCATCATGTTCAGAAGGAGCACAAACTGGCCCAGGGCAATACTCCTGATAGTAAAAGGAAACAATTCATTAAACGTGCCTCTGAACATCCTCCAATCCAATCCCACCTCTGCTAGCTCAGGAATTAGTCATTGGAGTGGCACAATGTGACCTACAAGTGGTTTTCAGGGATAGCAGGTACCTGCAACCCAGCAATTTGCTGGCCATCAAATAGATGTGGATGGCTTGGCAGATTCAAAATTACAGTGCAAGTAAGAACTGAAAGTTTTACAGGGAAAATTATTGTTGTCAGGATTTTATGGAGAAAATAACCCTGTAGAATGTATTTTAAGGTAGTAGTTTAGACAGGAGCATGATAACATCGTAAACCATAAGAGGAAAACTTGAGGCATTTAAAAATATCAACGGAAAAATGAGAGTGAATTACTATTGCCTCTTCTTTCCTTGTTATTTGTTGTCTTAAGTGATATGTGTGTGCCTGTGCGTGCATTTGTAAATATATTTCTTTTTTTCTCTTTAGATAGATATTGCAAATGGAACAACCCACAGTGTAGCTGTATTAAGGAGCAAAAATAAAAATCCTTGAGTGTTTACAAGCACCAGCCAGAGAGAACAGGTAAGTAACCGCATCCCTCCAGAAGATGGATGACATCACACAGCCACACATCCATCTGACTGCAGCCACCAGCTCCAGCAAACTCCCCTTGGAAGCCTCCCAGCCCTCCTTTCCCATGTGCTTCAGAAGCCACCAGAGCCCTGCCAGAGCAGACGTATGCCTCAAAAAATAGGTTTGGTTTGTTACGGGATCTTCCCAGTGTTCCTTCATGCATCAGAGCTGCATCAGCACTGCCTCCAGAGTGAAGTCCAGACGCCAGTTTGGAGCTTAGGATGTGCAGTGAGGTCAAGATACACTAACATGATGGCTTCTGCTGCCTCTGCAAAGCAATTCAAGTCCTCAGGGGTATATGGAGAGGTAGACCCTGAAGTTCACCTTAAATTGCACTGCCCTGTGCAATCCCACACACAGGGATGGCCCTGCCCATGGAACAGTGTTCCTAGAAAGTGGGAGAGAGAAACCAGAGCTGTGAGACTTTCATCCACATGCATTTCAGCATGGAGACAGCCACATGTCTTCCATTTATTATAATGGAATGTCATAAGCAAATCAGCTCCAGAAAAGAACTAAACATCAGTGTTCCCTGAGCCTCGTTAACCAGACACACACTCTGTGCCATGGATTTCTAAAGGAAAGCAGAAGGTCTAACTGCATGGAGAAAGGCAGTGGGATGGGAACCACCTCATGTTTCTGTGGTAGAAGGCTGGAAGGTGGCTTATTTTGGGAGTTGTTAGCTGAGCTCTCAGCTCTGCCCACTGGCATATCACTGAAAGGTTGTGTCTGATAAAAGCAACTTTCTAGGAAGGATTTTCTCTCTTTTTCAAAAATATAATCAGGATCCCCTCTGTTTTGAGACTTTAGTCAAACATTTTCACTGCAAATCATCAACCAAGTGGGAAGCTGATAAAAGAAGTGTCTAGTTGAGACAGAGAGGCACAAAGTGATTTCATCCTTCAGGGAACTTTCTTAACTTTCTCTTGAAGTTCTGTTTTGTAACTTCTGGAGGTTCGGAACGACAAAATCCTGCTTGATAATGCAAGACATGAGGGCAAGGCAGAGCTGGGCATCTCTCAAGGGTGTGAGGAACTGTCCTCCATGGAGGGGGCTGTGGCAGAGTGAGCAGCTCTATCAGGGTGTGAGCAGCTGAAGCTGCATGGCACAAGCAACTGGCCTGGGAGTGTGAAGCTGGAAAAGCTGCAAAAGCCCCCAGATTTAGCTCACCATCCTCCTCCTCTGCCTCCTGGTAAATTCACTGCTCATGGGCCCTAAGAAGCTTTCGCAGTCTGGTCCCTTTCAGACTCACAAGCAAACCTCACTGACACGTTGTGAGCTGGCTGTGGCATGTGTGACCTGTAAATAAATACAGCACAGCTGACTGCAGGAACAGTCTGAGAGCAGGCATTTCTAGGTGTAAGAGAAAAATAGTTTCTTCATGGTGAACAGATTCCCAGGTGATGTAAACAGCCTGGATGCTGATTTCAGTGGGATAATATTTCTTTCTCTCATTTAAAGATCTGTCCCAGACTATTCAGAAAGTAGGTCTCTGTTGAAGCAACTCCCAGGTTATCTTCATGTCATAACACCCTGTTCCTAGGAAATCATCAGCTAGGAGGAGGAGTTATTTCAACAACTACATCACTTCAGACAAAACCTCACCATCTGCTCTACCCTCTAATTACAAATGCAGAAAACATAATTCACAATCAAATCACATATAAAAAGAAAGAAAATGAGCAATTAAAATGCACATTCTGTCAGGCAAATCAAGTTTCCCTTCCCAGTCACACTGTACCCGCCACTGCTCTGGCCTGTTACAGGCAGGGTCAGGATTAGTCCTGGACCACTGGCGTCCCTGGTCCTGCTAGTTTCTCTGACAGCAGCCTTCCAGGCTTGATCTTCTCATCTGCTGGGGATTCTCTCCAGCTCTAGCTTGCTGCTGTATTTACCAGTGACTTGCTAACCCTCAGGATAATTTTTTCTGAGAGAGAAATTTACCTTTCCAATGTATAGACTTATCTTTGTTATTTCCCACTCCCTGCCTCTCTTCTGGAGTCCTCCTGGCTCACAAGTAACAGAAACCTAAGGGTTTGGGGAGAATAAGCAGGGATTGATGGTGATGCATTTGCCAGCACATACCCCAGGCTGAATTCATCTCTGGTGCAGCGTGGCTGCACTTAGTGAAGTTATCATCCCCTCCAGACTGTGCGTGCTGAAATGTACATTAACATTCAGGCATCATTTATACTCTATAAGTAATTCAAGCCTACAGAGGCAATTTCTTGCATGTTCAAAATTCAAAGTCTCTTTCTTTAACATCAGCCACTTCGGAAGGGCTGAAATGCAGCTCTGAGGCAGGAGAGAAGAGAGTTCCTGGGAGAAGGATATTCCACTGGGGAGAAGGATTTGACCCCTGTGCCTCACCCCCATGTACCTGACACATGAGACAGGATAAGAGACAAACCTGTCAATCAGTATGTCCAGGGGCTTTTAGGACCAGCCCATCAGGTCCATCCCAGAGGATCAGGGTCAGCACTCTGCAGTGGTACACAGCAGGGGGAACAAAACTCTGCTCTATTAAAGCCACTCAAGGAGTTCAAAGCTCTGCATCTGACATGTCTACAGAGCCCTTTCTTGTGGCACATCCTCCCACTCCTGCATGGGGTAGAAAAATAACCTTTGTGAGCCAACACTGCAGTATGATCCTCCCTTCTGCCCCTGCTCAAAATCTGCACAAGGCTGTGGTATCTTTTTGGCAACACTCAGGTTTCCATGCTGGGCCTCAAGGAACACACAGTGATGGTCTCTGCTGTATAGCTGCTATATAACACATGGAACGGGAAAGGGATGGGGCTTGGCACGATAGACATGCTGCCAGCACTGCCAGCCCTGCTGTCCAGTGGGAGAGCCCCACCACGTCCTGTGGCATTCTGCCATCACAGGGGCTTCATCTTGTCAAGCAAAACTCCAGCAACAAGAGGGCTGCCATGGACCCAGGCTGAGGGCGGTTCCTGGCTGGATTAGACAGCTAAATAATTTCTAGTTTTCCTTTTAAAAGCCTGCTACAGTGACCTTACTCCCCCTCCAACCTTCAGAGCTGCTCTGTGAGATGCTCATTGCCACAGAGAACACGAGGCTTTGATATTACTTCGGAAGCGTTTCAGGGCTTCACGTTAGTTTTACAATATCTTGGAGCAAAGTGGCAGATGGGATTTTGGACTAATCAATACATAAAGAGAGCAAAGTGCTGGATCACTGATCTGAACTGAAAGAATCAACAGTAAATCCAAGGAATACAAAAATACCATCAGTTCTGTAAAGTCAGATGATCTGTGACTTGTTCAGCAAGCAATTCAGTTCCCAGGTTTGCAAGTCTGTAGTGTAAGCTCAGCACATGAAAGGAGGAGGCATCTCTCCTGCACCAGACACTGTGCCCAAGGAGGAGCCACAGCCTGGGTTGTTGCTGTCAGGAGTCAGAACTGCAGCTCTTGTGTAAAGCTGAGCACAGGCGGCCAGAGCTGAGCCCAGGGCCCAGACAGATCCTGGTTCTCAATGTTACATTTGCCTTTCCTGGCCTGAATCTGCTCTCAATGAATCAAAACCATATGAGGTTAACTGAGGAGAACTGGAAAGCAGCAACCCAAGGACTCTGCAGCTGGCCAGTGCATCACTCCAAAGGCAGCTCCATGGCCTCCTCCCTCAAGAAATCCTATTTCCCACAAGACTTCTCTGGCAATTAACAAACAGGGCTGAAACGACCCACAGCTCACCCTCAAGTGCCCTCACAGCCAGGACAAGGTCTCAACCAAAAGATGATCATGTCTGGCACATGGGAACTGCTGGCCAGGGGGCTGATTGGGCCATTAGACAGCTTGCTGTTAAGGGACAAGTGACAAGCGGCATGACTGTAAAACCTGGGATACACTGTGTGTGGGAGACAGGGAAATGGGGAGGCCAGGAGCCTGGAGTTCAGCACCAGCCACTTCCCTGGCCACTTCCTGCTTCTCTCTCCTTTACAGCTACACTCTGAAATCAGGATTGCAAGGGTCTCACACTGAATCAAGGCAACCATAGAACTCCTGGCAGGGGACAGGGATCTGTCCTTCCCCGAAGAGCCCCAGTGTTGTCAATAACCATCACATAAAAATCCCTCAAAAAGCTTTTACTTTTATTACTTAGGAATTTTAAAAGCCAAAGAGAAGACATGCAACAAGTTATAAATTCAAAGGAGATGTTTTTCAAGTGCCAAACTGCAGCTGAACTGTAGTTATGGTTATTATACCTAAATAGACATAAAGCTATAATGTGGATCAACACATTTTATCAGTGTCATTCAACAAATACCAAGTCCATGCAGCTTTGCTATTACCTTTCTACAGCTCTGAAAGATTTACCATAGTTTCAGATTAATATGGAATTTTATTATGTAGTTATTTTAATCTCACTTTATTTCATCACTGCTTGGAGTCCTATTATCAAAGTAAGATCCTGTTAAGATATAGCACTGATGAATAGTGTTAGAACCAGCTAAAACAGAAAGAGAATCCAAATCTGCTTTTCTACATGCAGTAAAAAGCCACCAAGAGAGCCTTTATGAAGCATTTTAGGGGGATAAAGGTGTAACTCTTACTGGGTGGCTGGGACGAGTCTTTAACTGGATGCTCCCCTCTCCTCATTATTTATCTGTATGAGCATCTCTCATCCATCATCAGATTGCAAGACAGAAGAGACCATGAGAAAACCTTCTCTGAGGTCATGGATAAATATCAGCCTGATTTTCACATAGTCTTACACAGGTTTTGCTGAGGTAAAGTACTTGTTCGGGCAGGACAAACCCACACAAGAAGATCCCTCTTACCTGATTTTCTCCACAACACTGTAGTGAGGCTGGGGCTCTTCGACTGCCTGTCACCATGAGAATGTGACTTTCACAAAAGACACCAGACTGACAGCCTGGGAGACTAACCTTACCTCCAGCTCTGAGCTGATGGTGTCTCCAGGGTCCCAGCATGCCAGAGCCAGCAGCTCTGGGGACAGAAGTATGGGTGATATGGCCAGTGCAAACTCTCTCCAACAAGAAGGGCCTTTCCAGCAAGTTTCCTGCATGATTGTGCTGAGTCCTTTGTCTTGCCATAAGGCTTTTGGAAATGGAATTGCTGCTTAGGTTGAATGAAACTCTGAGAGCAAGCCTGGTGCTTGGGGTTGCAGTCTTTGCCCTGTTGGGATGTTGTTCAAACATGCTCTGCCGGGTGTTTTGCAGCCTGGTTCCTCGGTGAGGAATTCAGGGGAGTGTTAGACAGTGGAATGCTCTAAAGCAGAAATTTACATATCATCTGCCAAGACCTTTAAAGCATATATCTTAATGTTATCCTGAATGAGAATGCTTTTTCTAAATTGGGACAGAAAATCTTTAGGACACTGTTAAAAACATAAGGATGAAACGCCACATGTGGCTGCTTCGGGAAGAGCCGGGGGAGAGCTGTTCTGCCAGCAGAGAAGTGCAGCATCAACCAGCACAGCGTTCCCTGCCAGGGGCTCAGACACTGCCTGGTGACATCCAGGTCACATAGACTGAGGGAGGGTTGGAGTCCACCGGACCACAGCCTGTCAGTGCAGTGCTGCGGGGAAAAGTCGGCACCGTTCATTCTCAGTGCGATCATCTCCTGTCCCCGCTTCGCTGGGACACTTGTGAACCAGACACGGCGAGGGGACAGAGGATGCTGGCACAGGCCACCCCGATGCACCTCCCTGTAATCCACCTGCACCACACCACAGCGGGGTGCCCTGAGATTCCTGGTTTTCCCTCTGCTCTCTTCATCACCCTCAGCATTGCAAAGCCACCCTCCCTGTGGCACTACGGGGTCGTGGTGGTGGGGCAGTTCCTGTGGCAGGGCCACCGCAGGTCCCGCTCACCCTCACGGCGCTCTGGTTTGCTGTGGGATTTGCTCTCCTACGTGGTTACACAATCCCGCCGGCCCGGGAGGGCACCTGTATTCCCAGGGGACCTGCAGGAAGAGGTCGATTTAGATGGATAGGGGAAGCAGAGCCGACCCGCGGCAGCACAGCGGGTACGGCCGCCTGGTCTGCACCGTCCTCTAGCGGCCACCGGCCCCGGTTCAGTGGCCCCGGGGAGGGGGAGCGAGCAGAGCCCCCGAGCAGCCCCGGGTCAGACCTGCCCGCAGGGTCCTGCCTGCAGCCCCTTTCCTCCATGGCAGTGCCCCCAGCACAGCGTGGTCCCCTTTTCCTCTCCATCTCCCCCATTCAGGTACGGCCAGGACTGTCATCCTTGCAAGAACAATCACTTGCTGCTGTCGCATTAACCACCACGGTTGCTTCCCGCTTGGAAACTCCAGCTCTCGGCCACCAAGCCCTCTGTTTCCAATAGCGCAGCACGTGGTATCTCCCGTCTCCAGCCCAGATAACTAAAATGTAAATCCTCACTCTTCTAGTCTGCAGGAAACTGGTGCAGGCAAAGCGATGTGATGATTCATTCACTCCGTATCTCAGAGCCCAACACTTTCCCCAAGAGCAGCCTAAGAATGCACCTCACCCACCTAAAATCTTCAATAGAAGTTAAGCACAACCACCTGTGACTGATGCTTCTCCTCACACGAACTCCAGCCACAATCCAGGTAACACATGGCATTATAGAAGCACCAATTATCTTTAGCACAAGCACAGCTCCATAAGCAGGCCTGCAGTCTGCTCATTTTGTGATAAGGTTCACTCTGTGTGTTTATCAACAAAATAAGGATAAACAGCAGGACATGGAGTCTGCAGTTCTTAACTCTGTTAAGACCGAGCTGACATTCACATCTCTGCGTGCACCAACAACCAGAGAGAGCATCCTGTCTGCTGGGATTTGTTTCTCCTTCTCCTTTCTCTGGAGGAAGGCTGGCATTACAAAAACTCGTGGTCCCTGCTGGCAGATACCCTCCCAGCTATAAAGCACAGAGTGAGCTGCCTGGGTTCCAGTGGGTGCTTATGCCTGAAGCATAGTGCTCCAAGTGCCCAAGGAAAGCAGTCAGAGAGCTCAGGCTTGTTGCTATGTGGGTCATGTTCTTATCAAACAGCTCAAATTCTCCTCTGCTACATACAGGACAGGGGCTTGGAAGATTACAGGAGGCCAAGACAGTTCTCTCTGAAACTGGCCTAACATTAACTCACTGCAGGTACTTTCCATGAGCTCTGAAGAGAAGTTTCCCTCTGTTTTTCTCTCTTTTGGCTCTAACCACATACTCTGAAACTCTATTTTTAGAGAGGCAAGCACAGCTCTTTGCAGAGACAGGGTAAAGAAACTGCAGAAAAGCCATTCTTTTTATTAACAGGTCCCAAACTTCCTTCATAAACTACACAAAGATAGAGACTTAAAGATAGACACTTGCTATTAATAAGCCAAAAGTCTAAGTCCAATAGGCTTCTGTTTGTGAATATTCGTTATCATAATGGTGGAAAAGGCTGGTGTCAGTCAAACTGAGGTCCTGTAACCCTCTTTGCCTGAGCAGAGCTGTAGATTAACAGAGAGCTTGTTCGTTTTACAAAATCAGGTAGTGGAAAATTTAGGGGTTATGGCTGCACTCTAGCTTTCACTGTCTCAGAGCTGTGAAACCACCTTAATGCTAAAAGCAGCTGGTCAGTGGGGCTAAGCATTTTTTACTGTTTATTTAAGCATCTTGGAGCCTGCACACCTGGCCCTTGTGGACATAAGAGAGGAGGATTTATCAATTCAGCATCCAGCTCCTGTACACTGAGAGGTGCTTACATGCAATCCAGAGAAGCAGGGACGGGTTCCCAGATGGTCAAAATGACAGGCAGGGGGTGTGTGTCAGGTAGCTCCTAATGTCCCCTTGAAACACCTGAATGGATGGTGTGAAAAGTGAGTTATTTTACAATCACAAGCCTGATTTCTTGGAGGACCATTGCCAGCCTGCAACTGAGTGTAATTACACCCTAGTGTGCTGGAAGAGGACAGGCACTGAGCAGAGATCCTTTCACTTGAGGCAAGCCTGTCACAGGCCTCTATTGGTGTTTGTACTTTCCCATCTTTCTCTTCTATTTACAATGTAAGTTTACATTTCCCTCCATCCTCGAGTGACTATATTAAAAGTAACAATCTAAGCTGATTAACACAAACACCATGGTCACCTCAACCTTTGACTCCCCAGAAAAATCTCATCATGCTCTTGGTGAGCAGCTGTATCTTTTACAACCAGTCTGGGATGACTTTGAATGGCCTTTAATGAATGGAAACTCAGGAAAATAAATCAAAGGCAGTCCACTGCAATAGAGACCTTATCACTATCTTCTGGTGGGGGACCAAGGCAGTGATGGGTGGGGAGGCTGGGGGGCTATGTCAATGTTTTCATAAAAGCATCTTTTATGCTTATTGAAATAACACAACAGCAACACCCCCTTCTCCCAGAACAGCCCTCTCCCCCCCTCCTCACATCTGATAAAAATCAAATAATAACAGGAGTGACTTATGCACTCTCTTCCTGGTACTTCTATCTGGCCTTCCAGTTAATACACCCTATGATTAAAGCATCCATAATCTACAGTCTTTGGAGACCTGTAGAGCAGGAGCAGCAGCAGGTGTGCAGCCTGATAAGGGTTGTTCACTCCGTGCAGATGAAACTTTTAATATTTATAACTGCTGATTTTTTTCCTGATGCCTCCTATTGAGGGGAAAGGGGTAAAAGTTTAAAGATAAAAGCTTGATGAAAGACCAGGTGGAATGTTTTTCCAAGGACAGGCAGGGGCTTAAATCTATCTCCACCTAGGAGCTGTTTTAAGAATGCTGCTCAGGCAAGTGCAGCATCAGAGATGGGAGATGAAGTCTCTGGAAAACCTTTGAGGGTTGTCTGAAGTGCACTCAGGCTTCAAACTCCTCTGACCTGTCTGTGGTTTGCTTGTCTGCATCAAGCACAGTGAGACTGTGCTGGGACTGTCAGGCATCATCACAAAATAATTAAGTCACTCTAGGTCAGCTGCACATACTTCAAGTAAAGTGTTAACAGCATTTCCAGCTCAGCATCGAGATATGCTGAGATCTGAAAACACACAGTAAGCCTAACCCTCCTTCTCAGTGTCAGCAAGGCAGCACACAGGGCACTGGGAATGAGCTCAAAACCAGAGACTGTATTTTGCTCCAATCAAGTCACCACTAACTGCAGTATGGTACTCAAGATCCATGGCTGGAACACCAAAGACGCTGGTGCCTTCACAGTCTTCCTCCTGGGAAAACGCTCGTTTCCAGTGGCATCCCTTTTCCTGGTGTATGGATAATACTTTAGTGTGTGGTCATTTGGTCTCAGAGGTACAAAGCTCTGCCCACAGGACAGTTGCAGGCATGAGAAGGCAGAAGCTGCTGCTTTCCCATACTCCCAACCAAGTGCCCCACGTGCACGGTATCCCTGCTTGGTGCCAGGAGATCTCGCAATGGCAGACAGACACAGAGCTCACACAACCCTTTGGATGCCTTGCTGACAAACTTTGCTTATCCTCTGTCCAGATATAAGAACCCAACCAAACTCCCTTATTTTCAGCACCTCATTTTGAGACCTGGACTTGCCCCATGCCCAAACAGGGTAATATTTGTACGTTCAAAAAGAATCCAACACTCCTGAGTACCAATCTTATGACAGATATAAATGATGCTGCCCACCAGTAATTACAGACAGACATAACCTGGGTTAACCTGAGTAAAATAAAAACATGCAGGAAAGGTATTCAAAATAGATATTCATTCATTTAAATATATTCATTCATTTCATCTGAAAGAGGATACATTGACTTCTTTCAAAGTGAAACATGTGGTCCTCATTACTATAGCAGAGCCCTTCAAAATGTTTACCAAACACATACATAAAACATACCTGACATAGGGAGATGATACACCTTAGAGCTGAAATACAAGGCCTGAGTGAACCTGAACTGAGGTCTCTTGAGCTGAGGGTTACATCTCAACTATTCTGCTTTCCTAGCTCAGATAACAGAAGTCAAAGGAAAAAGTAAAGCAGCCTAGGCAGAGAGGAAGCAGGAGTGCCTTTGCACCAGAGAACAAAGAGTGAGACTTCCAAAAAAAAAAAAAAAAAAAAAATTCTATCCTCAAAAAACACTCCACCTGAATTCAAAAGCAGAAAATAAAGAGGTAGAGCTCTACAGTGAGGACACATCAACTGCTTAGAAAAGATGAAGAAAATGTAACACTTCAGTGTTTCTAAAACACTTTTAGTTTTCCTTGGCTTAAATAGACTTGTCTGCCAGAAATTGGATTTCCTGGACTCCACTTTCTTGACTGTTACTTACTACTCCCCAAACTATGATTTCAAGTTATGCAAGCAGAGTTTAAATCTAAAGAGGTAACATTAAGTTGTTGACAATGATTTTTAAAAATTCCCGAGTTTGTTAATAAGGAGTTTATCTCAAACTTAAAACCTTGAGAGAAGAAACCCTATCAGATGGAATTTCTGCACTAATTCTGCAAGCATATGAATAATCCAAATTAACAAAAGCACCTAGTATCAGTAGGCTGGTTAAAGCTTCATTAGCATCTGGATACACACTGGCCAGAGCTCCTACAACACATGCAGGGTGCAAGCAAAGCCTCACCAAGGCACTTAAGGATTAGCCTCCCACTGCACATCAGGTGGCCTCCCTGGCTACAGCAGTCACCATGATTATGCTCATTTCCAAAGCTCATGAGCATTTGCAATTAATCAACCTTAGAGCATGAGATAGATGTACAAGAAGAAACACCAGCAACACTTCATAGATGGAATTACTGAGCATCATCTGAGCTCCTTGGCAAACCAGAGCTTTCAGTGCCTCCAACGTGGGAGTGTTAAGATGAGTACAACGAAGCTAAACATTCCTCTGAAGACATGAACTTAAAAATGCATATAAAAATATAATTAGGATATCATCAGGTGTTTACATCTATGTATTCAAGTCACTTGCTATAAACAGGCTGTCAGCTCTAGTACAAAAGTAACATATCAGAAAAACAGAAGTAGTCAGAGATTACAATTCCCCTCAGTCCCACTGAACAGCAGTGAGATGTCTGTTGATGCTGCCACTGGCCACAACCAGCACCAGCAGCTCTGTGGGAAGAGCTGGGATCCCAGCCATGAAATCTAGAAAACCCTGCTCCTAGGAAAAATCCCTCACAAATATCAGCAGTATGCAAACGTGAGAAACACAGGAAAGTCTATCCAGGGGTAGTGAAGGTCACTGAAGAAGGCTGCACCTCTGCCAAGTTGTCCAGCTCTCATCCCTCGAAAGGACGGCTGAGCAAATGTGAGCTTTGTGCATGTCCCTAAGATCAGTCAGTTGCACAGATGTGTTTATAAGAGATGGCATCAATCCAAACTGAAGTGCTCCGCAAGAATATCATTTTTCTTCCCAAACAAACCTCGTACTTGCTCAAACTCCAGGGGCACATCAATAGCCTTTTTCTTTACTTCTTTATCAAAAAGCTACAAAATAAAAAAATAGAAAATATTGTCAAAACTCAGTACAAGCTCTTCATCTTGATACCACTGCTCACTCTAAGCTCTTAAAAGATCCAGCACATAAAGCTCTTTAAAAAGAGCTCTTAAAAGCCTCTATCATCACTGCTGCTCATGCTGTTATCTAACAGAAATTTCCTAGTTTTCCTGGTTCTGGGTAACCAAAAGTCAGTTTAACTCCCTCCCCAGCAGCAAGGCAGATGAATAGGACATGGCTACTGCATCCAGAATCTCCTTTCCTCTGGTTCCAGTCATTCACAGAGGCACAGCAACATCACCTCATAAGCTGAGAGCTCCAGGAGCCCTGATATGTCATCCTCTATTTCAGACAGTGACTGGTTCAGGACAGCAGCTGCCTTGGCCACTTCTGGGTGATAATGGTTCTGGAGAGACTGTAAAAGCAAGACAAACAGGATATGGTCCAGTAAGTACAGGGTAACACACATCCACCTGGATCCCCACACAGGTGTCTGCCCCTTTGTTGATCAGCTCTTCAGTCAACATCAGATTCTGACAGAGGAAAGTTTGCTGCCCTGTGCTACTACAGAGCTGCCAGAAATCCTGATTTCAGGCATCTTTCAGACATGTCAAAGGCCCCTCTCACTTGGTTCACAACCAGCTTGACACATATTCATCCACAGGCCACACTCACAATGTATAATCCAATTCTGCTACCTCACATGGCCCTCGTGTCACATCTGAGGTCCAGCTCTTTGGGATTCCTGCTCCTGCACATCATTCTTGCTTCAGCCTTATACACAAAACCCTGGTCCATTTCTACAGAATAACCTGGCTGTACCAAATTAACTCCCATCAGTGCTCAGCAAGTCATTCTCTCGCCTCCAAAGCAAATGAAAAGCCTGGTACATTTGCAGCTATTTAGTCTATTTCAGCTGTGAACTGCACTTTTCAGCTGCACAGTCAGATGTGTGCTCACAAGCCACCTACTAATTAGCACGTACAATTTCTCCAGTGTATGGAATCATTTGCTAGGACACAAAAGGATGCAGAGCGAGAGATCAGCCAGGAACTCATCTCATTTGCAAGACATACGTCAGCAAGTCCTTGTGAGTGGGGCTGCCCACTGTCAATATGTGTCAAGGAAGCAGCAAGGTTGGAAGAGACCAATACCAGACAGGGACGCTCATTTTTGGATGACATACCTGAATCTCCCAGAGAGAGCTCTCCAAAGCCCTGCTTTCAGATGGCTCCTTCTCCTCCATAATATATGGATCTTCTGACATATCTAAGGAAATAGGAGATACAGAGCTAATACTTCCTGTGTGATGTATGCAAACACAAAGGGAACACAGAGGGCCAGAGCAGTGCTGCAGCCAGCTGCCCCTTCCTAAGACATTCATGGTTCAAGAACAAGTTGGAACATCCCAGCATGACCCAAGAGTCTCTGCTGGCAGCACTACAGAATCATGTTAAAGAGCATAGGGGCCATTTGGAATAGCCTGGAATTTACAGGAGCAGCCTGCTGACTGCACAAACCCAAGGACAAGAGACACCTCCCCTCTTCCTCCCCAGGAATCCTCCTCTTTATGTTGTCTAAAAGCATAACACAAAACTCCTCTCTTACCTGCTGGCCCACCAGGTCTGTGCACCAGCACTTTGCAGGCAGGGTGCCTCCGGAAGAGGTTACAGATGAAGGGAATGATCATGAGGAGAGACTCTGGAGGAGCCGAGAGGGCCAGCCGCGAGAGCCGCTTTATAAACGCTGCCACCAGGTACGCTGGCAAGTGACTGTGGGAGAGCAGGCAGAGGGAAGCAGCATGTTAAAAGTCCTGGCAAGTGAGCCAGCATCATCACCCCTGCCCCAAACAGCATATCAGGATAAAGATCAGATGGGCTCTTCCAATTTTTCTGGGCTATGGAGTAAAGAGAAGCTGTAAGAATTCTGGTTTCAAGCAGCAACATAGGGTCTTGTGTGCTTTCTGGAACAAATTTGGAGGCATTTACATTCAGTGCATGAATAATCTCAAATCACTCTGAGATTTCATCCAGACACATGGCACCACACCAGGCACTGGCTGAGCACATGTCATGTACACAGCCATTCACATAGCAAACTTTATTCAGCCCTTTTATAAACTTCTGAGTGTTTGGCCAGGCAACCTCAATTATATTCTTCTAATGCCACTCTTTGAGTTAAATTAATATACAGGCCATGGTGTTAAATTTATGTAATCCTTCCAGGAGTACAGCAAGCACTGCAGCTGTTAATGGGAACATAAAGCTGCTGTAATGTAAATATGAGGATAATTCTTTTTTTTAAATGGTAAAAACACAGATTTCTAACAGCAACCACCTCATCTAGGCACCTCCTTCAGGTCAGAAGAGCCAGAATGAAAGATGACAATTTTCAGCCACTCAGCCTTCAGCCCAAGGGCTCACTACACCTGCAAGGCTCAGCAAAGCCACCCCATAGGTCTTGTCACTCTCTCCAAAGTACACCATGAATACAAGGGGTTGGATATTAAGTGCCTAGTGCTGAACTGTAAAGCGTTACTCTTGGTTTGTTTTATAACACATGATAGCAACGATATGACCAGCTGCTTATCTTGTTTCTGTCCTGTGTACAATGAACTGACAGCATCAAGACAGATTGTCAAACACTTTACATCTCAATGTTCTATGTCTGCAAAAGACCATCAATTTATCAACAGCTTTATAATCTACAAAAATCTATAAAAAGTCTGCAAATTTTGCTTTTCCATATTTCTGAAGACAAGACAGAAAATTCATCACTTTGAGCCAAAGTGGAACACAGATCAAAATACATCCATAAGTACTTGTAGCACAAACTCTAATAACTGCAGTTTTTCCTTCTGAAATTCCATGGCTTTATGGCAATCTTCAAAAATAGAACATGAAAAATTACACAACACTACAGTAACACTCTTGGATTCAGTTTCCTCGGTGAAAATTAAGTTTATCCAGTAGCCACATTGAATACATTATATCCAGACATGTGGAGGACTGTTCAAGAACAGTCTCTGGCCAACAGAAAAGCAGGAGGAAAACATGTGAGCCTACATAATAAAGATGCTACTTACGATGAAGAGAGAAACAGATCAGTCAGATGGAAAAAGCGAGCTCGGTACTTCACATGATATATAGAAGGGTCTAACAGACTGTACAGCTTCTTGTAAAAGTCAGGATACTCCCTGTTACATAACAGGAAAATAGAACATCCATTAGTGGCGTACAGGGGACTACACTGTGTCTAAGTGCTTCTGTGCTTTCCTTAATGAATGACCACTCCAGATCACTGCTGTGCTCTGTTTAGCTCTCTTGGATTTCTCTCTACAGTCACCTGAAAACAAGCTGTAAGGTGAATTTATGGCCCTTGCAGGGCCCATCCATTTTCGGGATGCAAAGCCATGTCCACTGACAGGATCCACTGAAAGGAACACCAAAGACCATGGCTTCATTATGTAATCAGATCAAAGGAAATTGATTTTTAAGTGCTGAGCAACCTCAGTCTGGAGAAGAGGACATTTAGGCTCAGTTGTAAAAAAAGTCAGACTATCAAAAAAGCTCAACATCCAAACAGCTGAGCCTCTTGGGCAGAATTTGGCTTTCTCATGAGGGAATTTCTAAGCCTGAAGATCTGGCAAATCCATTTCAGTTCCTCTTACAGATACAAATGCAAAAACCCATGTTTCTTTAACCAATATGCTCTTTTCACTTACAGATTATGCTGATGAATCAGAATAAATAATCCATTCAGGGCTAGAAGACTGATTGCTCCACCTGTAAGAAAGCAGGCAAGAATCAACATAATAAAATAATTTGAGGAAAAAAAAAACAGTTTCACATTATTTCTATAATAAAACCTTCCCAGAAGGAACACAAAACTGAGCACCTGAAATTAGAGCCAGTGTGAGGGCTGAAAGTTGAAACAATTTCATCTACAGTCTTCCAGAGGCTCCCAAGTTCCTTAAAAAGATTAAGCTGTAGTTCAGGAGAACAAACTCTGAATGACTGAGACACAAAAATAAGCTGCTCTAATTCCTCAAAAAAGCCACACTGTGCAGTCAAAGGTCTCCTCAAAGTACATTTCTGTAGGAATCTATGAATCCTATATTTGGATGGAGCCCCAGGTATCAACAGCACCAACTAAATTCTCTATTTAACATAAATCTCTCCAGCATTCTACTCTTCCCTAAAGCCCTAAATATGATTTTCCTTACACACAAGGAGCAACAACACTGACAAACTCAGGTAAAATCATCTCCCTTCCAGTGACAATGGAGTTCACCCTAGTTCCTTAGCTGTATCCCAGCAAAAAGAACACCTATTCCATCACCAGACACTGGTGCTCCATCCAGCAGAACTTCCAAGTCCAGATGCCCCCTGCTGCAGGGATGTATCACAAAGGACAACAGCCTGTTCTCACTCACCTATGCCATAGGCCACTGTCAAGAAGTCCATCATGAGAGTGGGTTCGTTCATGTAAGGCAGGACAGAGTCATGTAGAATGACAAGAACCTTTTTGTAAAGGCCAGTGGGCAGCTGTGAAGGACAAAACAACACAACTTGGAGGGAAAATCACCAGGAAAAAGGTTGTGCACAGGCTGAGGTTTCCCAAGAGGTTGTTATGCCACAGTGGCAGAAGTAACTCACCTTGTGCTTCAAAAAAGTGAGCCACATTTTTTCAAACACCTGCCTGTGTGCCTTAAACCAGAATTGCAAACAGTGAGTTAAAGACAAGGGTGTAGATAAAGCTCTACTTTAAATAGATAAAATTTCAATTCTAAAGCACCAAGTGAACAGTTACCTGCAGCTTTGACACTTTCAATTCTTCTCGGTTATCTAAGAAGAAAAAGAAAATAGATGTTGAAATGGATGTTTACAAAATTAAGATGATGCTTTTTTACCCTTTGACAACCTAAAATTTGGGCTGAAGTCCTTGTCTTGACACAAGGCCATGACAGACCCTCTGTAGACTGAGGAATGCAGACATTCTTTATACAATTAAAATCTTAAATCTGATTTTCCCTTTCACCCCCAATTCACAACGTGGAGCTTACCAACCTGGTTTCATCATAAATTTGACCATCTCAGACTCTTTGTTTGGCATGTTAATGGGTGAAATGAGGGAAAACACGTTCTGCTGGTAAAAGGGCAGCGGCCTCTGACAAAAAAAACATATAAACAACTAGTCCCTCCACGCTTCACACACAAAATACACAGTACAGAGCAGTTTATCCAGAACCACCTCAGCAGTAATAATTTGTTACCTCTTTTGTCTTTTGCATGACTTGTCCAACGCTGGCAGTGACTGCCTTCATGACAAAGTACCGAACATCATCGTACTCCATGTACTCTTGAAAGCGAGAGACCAGGAGTGAAGCATCCTCATTTATGGGGAGTAAACCATCAACAACGACCTAACAAAGGGTTTGTAAAGGAAAACAACAAGTCAGTCTTGCAGCACTGGAGCAGAGAGTGAGGTGAGATGGCTGAGGGGACATAGATGGCCATGTGCCATCAGGTCACTGCCAGAAGGAACTTTTCAGGTCTGCAGCTTACCTTAAGAAGGTCACAAGGAAATGTTAATGTCCCCTTCCACTCTATTTTGATCAACGGATATTGTGCCTCCAATTCCACAAACTTCATGAGGGTGCAGAGTGACAATTCCTTTAAAAAAAACAACACAAAACCCACCCACTTCAACAAGGACACCTGGGGTCAGACCCAAAGGAGGCAAACTCAAAAGCAGGAAGAACGAACTGAGAAAAGCTGCATGCCCGCTGCTGGCAGGCTGGCGAGCAGAGGTGAGACAGAGAGCACAGGCGATGTCTTACAGCGAAATACTGGGCGATAATCCCAAAGGACACCCCCACCCACCCCTGCGCCAGCACCGGGCTCAGGACCCACCTTGACCTGGAAGGCGTCGTGTCCCATCAGCTCCCCCAGGCAGCCCACGCAGTCCTGGTAGCGGTGCCTCATCCATATCTTGTACTTGTCCTCGGCGCTGTGCTTATCTGCGGGGGAGACACAGTCACGCCGGGGGTTCGGGCCGGGCCCTGCCTGTGGCGGGCGGCGCCGCGGGGCTCTCACCGGCCAGAGCGGCGTCCTGGGCCGGCAGCGGCCCCACGAACAGCTCCCGGCGCTCCAGCAGCGCCCCGAACAGCCGGCTGCAGGTCCTGGCGGCGCTCAGGATGTCCTCCTCCTCTTCCTGGCCCTGGGGAAGAACAGCGTGCCTGAGCAGCGGGCGGCCGCCCGGCCCCGCTCCCTCACGCCCGTTCCCCCATCCCCCGCACCCGCTCCCCCCATCCCGTCCCCGGCCCGCACCGCCAGCGGCTCCAGGATCTCGAAGACGCCGTNGGCCGCTCCGCCCGCGGGCGGGACCGGGGCCGGGGCCGGCCCGTCCTCCCACCGCACACCCGCTCCTTGGAGGGGAAACTGCCCCAGACCCCCGCCCCAAGGTAGAGAAGGCAGAGAGAAGCGGCGGTATAAAAATGTACACTTTATTACACCTTCAGGTAGGATACAGCACTATTCCTTATCATCCTACTGGTTCGAGTACAAATGCTCGTCACTTACGTACAGCTTGACTTCCTAACACACCCCCGGGAGAAAGACACATCGAATGGAAAAAAAAAACACATGAAAGAAAAGGTGACTCATCTTCATCAAGTGACCTAAACAAGAAACAATCGCCTCTTTAGACACCAAATCAGACCAGCACAACGATGCACCCAACAGTTTTCCCACTGCTGGTTACTTCCCCCCCCACACACACCCTCCCGGACCTTCCATGCACATAGTAAAAGCTAAATACTTAAAAGTAAAACCGTGGCTAACTAAGCAATACTTTTGGATGAGCAAGGCTATACTGTACACAGTGTTACTATCCATTACCACTGCATTTGCTTTGCGTTTTTAAACTACTCCACTGCCAGCAATGCCAGCTCCACGGCTAGCCAAGAAGTTTAGGTAATGGACCAGTGGTTCAGCAGGGTCAGGGGAATACTACTGCATGCAAAGAGATAACAAAATAACAAAAACAAAATGCCCTTGTATTTGCAGACCTGAGGGTCCAAGACAAAAAGGATGCAGGACAAAAGAGATAAAAAAAAAATCAGGAACGCTGCCTGAGTCAACGTCTATGTTTGTGATCTGAACAGAATGGGCTGTACCAATCCTAATGCAGAGGAGCTGGCTGGGTATTCTTTCTTGTTTAAGCCATGTGGATTGCCAGGTACCAACATGTGTAGACAGACAGAGATAAAAACAAAAGATATGCTTTCCTTGTCCTTAAATAGGCTCCCCTCCTAAAAGAGTAAAAAGATCACAGAATGAAAAAATAATTTTAAAACCATCTCAGAAAAGGAATGTTGCAATTGTCTGGATTTTACACATTGTGCAGTTTTATGGCCAAAGTAAAACAAATCTCTTCAAGCCACCAAGAACTTTTTGACTCCTCACCAAGTGCTGTTTACAAAGTCTGTTCTTCATTGTATGCAAGAAATGTAAAGAAAACCCCCACAGTTCTATGCAGCTTTTTGCTTCTTTTTTCTCCATAATAAGGCAAACTGATTTGGAGGAAGAGGCCACACTCTATTCACATCCAAAATACCCACCTGAAGATACATTCATTGTTAGCTTTAGTAAAAGAATAGTACAAAAGTTAGATCTTGCTCTTTACACAGTTGAAGAATCAAGTCTTAATTTCACTATTCTCCCCTTCCCCCAGCCCCCCACCCCCCGAGCTGAAAGCTGAGTAAAAAGTACTGAACATTTAAACATGTTGCAAGAGCAAAATGAAATCGAGAGATTAAATTTTATCAACTGGAGATTTTCTGTGACAGAAGTCCCATGAGAAACAGCTACGGATCATCTGATTAGCTGCATCCACTGAACAATTCTTTTACAAAAAAAAAAAAATGGGCTACACTTTAAAACACATCTACTATCAACACAGTATTTACTCAATTCATGCCTAAAATATCCATTATCTTGAAGTGAAATATGAGAATGAGCACACAACTTAGGTGATTCAATAAACTGTACACAAAACTACTAACAAACATTTTTTAAAAGACTTACAAAAATGGAGAATGAAACTTTTTTTTTTTTTCCTTTTAAATTACACGTACTTACAGGTTTTCACATTTATTGGCTAAATTTTGCAGGGAGCACGTCAAATCTGTGTTAGATCTTCCAGAGGTATTTACCTCAGGGGAGTACAGCACATAGCTTTTGTACAAATGGAAATACTGTGCTGTGTCAACCATACCTGGTTCTTTGTGTGACTTCACTGAACACACACTGAACTACAGCAAAGAGCTGCATGGGCAGGTGTGGTGTCTTAACACAGACAGATCTTACTGACATTTATGGCATATCACCATTTCACTTTGGAGAAGCTGGGTAGAATTGAAACCTAAGTAATGTCTGATTTATCTGGTTTGAATGAGCACAGAGAACACAGGCAGAAATGCATCTTGTACAGAGTTTAAGTGCTAAACAGTGGGTAATACACTGAAGTTACACGAGAGTTTCCATGTTTAAATGTTCACCACCAAGCAACCTGTTGCTACAAAAAACCCCCAAAAAATAGAGGTGGTTTGTCTTCATTTGGATGTTTGGAGTAGCTTCTCACTTGTCTCAGCAAACAAGAAATGCTGTTTCCCTGTTATTGCATTTTTTCAACTTGGTTTAGTAGGTGCCTTTAATCTGACTGTCGGTGTCCTCATCTGTACTTTCGCCTGCTGATTCTGGGCCTCAGGTGTTGCTGGTGTCTGGGCTGGGTTCTGTACACCTGGAGCCTGAACCTGGGGAGATGCTGTTGTCACCACTTGCTGCTGGATCAGTTTCTGCTGGACGACCTGAGCAGTAGCAGTTGTTGCAGGGATCACCTGAACCTGCTGTTGACCTGCTGTCGTCTGAGAAAGCGTCACAGTTTGGGGCTGAGCCTGTACCTAAACATCAGGATGGCAAGGCAATTACAAAAGAATAGTTCAGCATTAAACTGAGCATTCATTTATTTTCTGCTCTACAGAATGAATCCTACTTATACAGGCATTTGCTCTCTTAACCAACAAACATCTTGGACCAAAGCAGGAAGGATGGGAGGGATTCTGGGAACATAGGCTCTGTGGTTTCACTGAGAAAACCACTCTGTCACATTTTCTAGAGCCTTATAAATCAAAACTAAGAGCAAACATACGCCTGTAACTTAGATGACTGCCATGCAAATCCAAGGACATGCCCTCAGATACATTTAGAAGACAGATGGAAGGTAGATAAACCCTACTGACTACATAGGAAAATTCCAGTACTGCAAAAGCAGAAGTGAAGGAACAGGGAAAAGATCAGAGGGACAGAGAGAAAATCAAAGAGGTTAAAATGCCGACTTCTACACCCATACTGTCACAATAAATACAGCCACTGAGATTTCCCACCAGTATGTCTCATTACCCTGTCAGACTAGAGCTGCTAGTCTCTATTGCCAATTTAGGGTAGAGTAATTTGAACTCCATCCAGAAATCTAATTTTCATAACTCTATCCAGATCGAGGAAAAAAAAAATTAAAAAAATCAACATTTCCTTGTTCAGAGCACAAGATAATTAAAACTGAGCAGCTTCAGCTGCCTTTGTCAGATGCAGAAGCCAAACAAAGCTACAAGGGCTTCTCCAGGGGAAAAATTAACTTCTGACTGATGCAAAAGGAATTCACTGGAAAGCACTAAAAATGCAGATAGAAAGAATGCCACACACACATCAGGACCATAGTTTTAAAAGTGCTTATCATGGTCTGATCCTACTACCACTGATGTCACTGGTGTGTGTGGAAGGGAAACTATTTGTCTTTTTTTCCATGGACTCCAACAGTCCCAGAGTTATGCCAACACTGATGACTTTTGAAAACGATCCAGGAGCTCTTATCAACTACAAAGGAGGACTCAACTTATGTTGACTGATGAGGGTTCTACTCCCTGCTGTCTACCTTGCCCTTGAAGGATTGACATCTGAGGTGATTATTAGTCAGCTTATCACCACTTTATCATCATTTTAAGATGAACAGTCACAGATTTTGTTCTGCACTGAAACACTGCATTATGAACTGTGAAAGATAAAGAGCTGATTGACTCAGACTTTTGTGCTCTGAAGGCAGTAACTTATCCACCATCCAAAGTCAAACCATTCCTGTCAATCAACTGCCTAAGTTATGCTTGTTGCTAACGATATGGATGACATTGTTCTAGACAGTGTCAATTAAACAGCCTGGTAATTAGGGGAGGGGAAACCAAACCATCTGACCTTCTCTTGCCCTAGTTCCGTTACCAGACGGGACAGCTATCACACTGTTCTGACTTTTACAAAGCACTTGGCACAGCTTTATGAACTGAAACAAAACATCTTGCAACCTTTGATTTGTCCTAACTTTCGTACAAAATGCTCAGATGGTGCTTATTAGTTCAGTTATTCACTATCTTGACTATACATCACCAGAAACAAATTTTTAAAAATTCTTTCAGCTCTAGGAAACATTTTTTAAAATCTGTTTTGCAGCTCATCTACAATGATGAACAAATATTGCTACACCCACCAAAGTTTTGGACTACTCAGTATTCAGGACTCATTTTTACAGAATGGCACTTGCTATATGCTTCAAAAATGCTGCCTGTGCCACACATAAGATGAAAAATACACAGATTCCAAATAAACAAGCTTTCTGTAGGATCATGTTTCTAGTGCTATGTTTGACAAGTGCAAAACCTACCTGTTGGGAAACTGAAACCATTTGTTGAATGTTGGCAACGGCAGCCTGTTGCTGGACCACTTGTGGGAGTTTTGCAACCTGCAATGACACAAAATAAAGATTGGGTTACATAAAAAACTACTAGTAGCAACAGAATACCACACCTGGCAAAACTGCTACCAAGTGAAAGCCTTTCCAAAGGCTTGTTTATGGTAAATTGCAGCTTGGCTTTTTCAGTGAGACAATGGTTGTAAAACATTTATGTCAGTGAATTGAAGAACTTAACTAGGGGAGGAAGAGGAGAAGTCATATTTTCTATTTTAACTACAACATACTCATTTCTTCCTATCTGTAAAATTGAAGGAAGCACATGAGTTCTAATGGGTTACATTATCTGGGATATACTTTTGAAAGACTAAAGCTTCCAACTGCTAACCCCCTTCTTTTTCTCCTTGGTTAGATGGATTCAGTTATGCAGAAAAGAAGTGAACTGCTATCTACTATTGGCTGCCAGAGATTAGGCTGGGAGGCAGCACCAGAAACAAAAGAACTCTGGCTGAATTTTCCTTAGTGAACACTGTATGAAATTCTTTGCTTCATATAAAGGAGTGACTCCATTTTTTTTATTTCAAAGATGAAAGGTGAACTTACATCTCATTGCTCCTCTGACCTGCTCTAAGGACACACATTTAGCACAAATGAAGTTTATTAAAAAGTCGATTGAAATGAATGTGTGACTAGAACTAGTATGAGTAGGTTCTAAAATGCTACCTCACCTGTCATCTTTACAATTCTCCAGTCACAGTACAATTTTAAGGTGCAAACCTGTGTTACCTGTACCTGAATCTGGGCCTGCACTTGCTGGGTTCCACCTGGTTTCTGAGTTTGGGAAATTGGAGTTGTTAAGAACTGTGTTTTAATGGCAGGTTGTGTAGCGTAAGTTACTTTTTGTTGCTGTGAAGTTTGCTGTTGGGCTTGGACCGTAACCTGCTGAGCATTTATCTGCAAAGAGGAAAAAAAGGCATCAATTACTACACAAGATTTGTATATTTTAAAGACTAGGTATGTAGCTAACAAGATTAGTTACATTTATTTATTGAAAAAAAATCCAGGATTAATAATAATAAACTGAGCACTAAATGAAGGCTTTCATGCATTTATATAAATATTTAGAATTATTTACTGAAAAGGTTCCCTCTTACACACAACACTCATATAATAATGTACTTCCAAAAAAACCACATTGGTGGCTGATTGAGATGGTGTTCTCATGATTCATGATATTCTCATAGCACATGAGAACATGACATTTCAGGAAAAAGTATATTTTGCACAAATTGTATTGTAAGCAGTGAAAATCTTGGGAAATTTTCCACGTGTGGTTCTATTAGAAATTACTAAAGTGAATCTTAGTCTTTGTTTGGGTCATGACCAACAAACCACCTCACTGAAAAAATAATTAAGCACTTGACAAGGCATGTGAGAATCCATTCTCTCTAGGAGTGTCCTCATAATCCAGAGTCAAAGCTTTCCAGCCACAAAAGCATTGCAAAGCTTAATGGCAGAGCAAACAATAGTACCTTTTGCTGCACAGTAGTTTGTCCCTGTGCAACCTGGGGCTGGATCGCTTTCTGCTGCTGTGCTGCTTGATGGTGCTTGAGCTTTAGAAGTTGCTGGACATGCAGGGGCTGTGCTACTACTGTCTGGCCTCCTGAAAATTACAAAAATAATTAGAACTGTAATAGTCTTCATTTTATTGCTTTGCCCCAGTAATCACAGCTTGCATACACAGATTCTGCTTTTTATAGACTCATACATCTGCACAGCTTTGAATACTAATAACCTACTGGTTTTAATGGGAATAAGACATGCAGATTTTGACAGTGGAGAAAATTTCTTATCTAAGGGCAGGAGTTAGTATGTTGTAACCATGATCTTCCTGCAGCAAAAATTCTGTCCACACTATAGGAGACTGCTATAAAATACAATTCTTCTAATTTCCAATTTGCATTAAGAACCCCATGAAATTACTATGTCTTTATTTTTAAATTCTACCTGCTCACCTACTGTCATGCACAGATTAAAAACAAAAAAAAGCCTACCACATCTGGCTGAAGAATCATGCCAACCTCCAGGTCACATGGAGCAGGCATAACCCTCTTACCTCGTTTTTGGAAAAGAAGGGGAATGCAACCTCTATCACCTCAGTTTTGAAAAAATATGTGTCCCACAGAAGATACTACTCAAAGTATCCCGCTTTTAAAGAAGTAGAATTTAAAATTTTATCATGTTTTAGCAAGCCTCATTACATACCTGCTGCTTTCTGTGGCTGCCCAATGGCAACACTGATGCCTGCAACAGTAACAGGGAGTGTAGTGACTCCTGCTGATGACACAACAGCAGCTGGAACAGACACCACCGGAGGCTTTGCCAGAGCAACCTGTGCTGCTTGAGGAGTTTGAGCCTGGATCTGTCCTTGTGCTTGAAGCTGAGAAGCAGGAACACGAGTCTAAGCAGTAAGGAATGAAGGTTATTGTACTGGCACAAAAATACTGGCTGCATATCACAGGTCATTATAAAGTGATAGTTGTTAATGTTTCTAAACATAATGGCTCCTGTACAGTAATACAGTTCAGAGATGGTATCAGGGGGTAAAGAGGATTGCAAAGCTATTTATGGTACAGCTGTTTCTTTTTTACAGCCTAAGCAATGCGAAGGGCACTTGTGTGTGTGAATGATCAGCACCCAGTTCACTTAAACCAGCGAAGAAAGTAAGATGTTAAACACTGTTTTCACAAAGTCAGAGCCAACTTACCAGACGAGCGACCTGCAGGTTGGTCACAGTGGTTCCTGTGAGCACTGCACCAGGACGAGGGGCTGTCACAGCAGTGAGCTGCTGAGTTTGCTGCTGCTGTTGCACTTGGACTTGTGCTGTTTGCTGCTGTGTTCCTTGCTGTGTCTGCTGTCCTGCCTGCTGCTGGGGCAGCTGCAGCTTCTGCTTCTGCAACTTGATCAGCTGCTCCTGCAAAAATCAAAGACTTCCATCATTTCCATGTTTTACATTACAAGACAAAAATGGAGATTAACCCAAAGCTTAAAAGAAGAAACATTCTATATCAGACTACAGTTAAGATGAAGGAGCTAAGAATGTAACTCCTTTACACAATGGGTTGACAGTAACAGTAATAAGTGCTTTACATCCTGCCCCAGTGGTAATACTGAAAGGGCTGTCAGATTCACTGCTGGCATGAAATTTCAGTAGGATGAAATTTAAGAGAGAAGTACATTTCACTCCAGCCCAAGAAAACAGAATACAACACACAATGCTAATGAAGCTCACAGAAACAACGAGAGCAACGTGCTCCCTTACTTCATAAGCATTTCCTCACCTGTGACAATTTCCCTACAGTTTTAATTTGAGCTGGAGACTGAGCTTGTGCCTGAGCCTGGATCTGTGGGACCTGCACCTGCGCAGCTTGCTGCTGCTGTTGCCTCAGAAGCTGAAATTGAGCAGGAGTGATGGTTTTGCCAGACAGCTGGACTGTTGGTGTAGCTGTGAATAAAGAAAAACCAAAATGCTCTGAAGAAAGCTTTTCAACATTCAGTTTAATTCATTGATTTAATCTGAAAAGTCAAGCTGTTAAATGCATATTTTTCTGCTTCGGCATACTTTGTGGACTTACTACAAATAACAACACATTAGCATAAACATGATAAAAGCAGAGTAAACAATAAAATACATGTGCCTTTCTTCAGAATGGTTTTTAGTCGAGACAGTCAATTCTAACATTTTACCACTAGATTGTTAATAATCTTTTTAAATTGCAATGCCCAGGGGGCCAAGCAGGTCTCTACTGCAACACTTTATCCAGAAATACTGGAGAAAAACATAATCTGAGCAGCAACAATGAAGCATGTTAAAAATCAGAGCCCTGTTTGTGCTCCAGACATCCAGTATTGTGGGTCTGCAGTGGTCAAACAACCTACAGAAACTCTGGGACCCTTGGAAGAAGTACCCTTAAACACATGGCTATTACCTGGTGTAACTTGAGTCACCAGAGACCTTGTCTGGGTCTGCACAGGTGTCAGGTTTGTGGTGACCACGGCTGACGCTGTCACTGATGTCACTGCCCGGACGCCCTGGGTGGAGGCGATGGTCACCAGCTCGGTGGAAGCAGTGGGTGCTGCTGCAGATCTCTGCTGGGTATGAACCACCTGTGCAGTTGCAGTGCCTCCTGAAGTCTGTAAAGGAATACAGGATCCCTCTCAGTTTCCATGCATCACAGAAAGCTATGGAACCTTCTGGAAATGGACTATACAATTTTATAAGCAAACAAAAAAGTGAAAGTGGACTAGGGCCACATCTTTCTAACACATCTATTTGTTTGGATTTGTCTTAAAATCAGCATCTAGTTCAATCTTTTTCAAACAGGCTGATCACCAAATCCTTCACTACATTACAGAAATTTGATTTTAGTACCTTTCAATATTTTGCTTTGTCTATTATTATTTTAATGGTTTAAGACTATGGAAAAGATGCTAATTAACAAAGCACAAAACAGTTACAGGCTGAAAATTATAATGACATAATACGTAGCCTTTAACAGCACTACTCTAAAAACTACTTTTTAACAGTATTAAGCACTTTGTTCTGTTAAACTCTTCCAGCGTGTTCTCATGTCTTGGTAATGAAGAGCGGTTTGATACAGAACCTCACGACGTACAAGAAATTTGCAAGAAGCAGAATTTCTCACAACACAAAAAGCTAAAGAAGAAAACAGATAAATCCAGCAACCAAGATCAGTCCAGGGACACAACTAGTGACACAATTTACTCACAGTCAATGTTCCAGGTATAACAGGTGAGGCCAGACGTTTGTTGATGGGCTGAAAGGTGGCAGCAGGGACCCCAGCAACAGTGTTCACTATGACATTTCCACTCACTGTAGCTGAAAGCAAACCAGGATTAAATATGAGACTCTGAAAAAGAGAATCTGAATGGCCCACCATCTCCAATGTCCAATCACAAAACCTCCTTACCAGTCTGGATGCTTGTGCCTGTAACTGCTGTTTTGATGGTGCCCGCCTAATCAGAAGACAATTAAAGTAATAGTTCAGAAAAACTGTAACAGAAAACCGAACACAGCCCTCACTCTACCGTGCTGTTTAACACAACTCTGTATTCCAGAAGTGACAAGATAAGAAAAATGCAATAGAACATAGATATTTCTTGCAGTTGTTTATTGATTCTCCTGATCAACAACTAATTCATAAATTAGGATTTTGCCACACTATCAAGCAACTGCAGATCAGTCGAGTGTGTGGTAAATACCAGCCATTTGACATCCCTGTCACAGAAGAAGGGAACAGTATCTTCCTCTGTCACACTACAAACAACCGCTCACACATGAACATCACTGAGCACTAGACACACAGCAATACTTCAGGGACAGAACCCATCCTCTGTGTCTTTCTGAAAAAGCTGTGGTGTCCTTGCCTTCCAACAAGCAAAATACAACCACCACTGCCTGCACACAGTGTGCAAACTGTATTGACTAAGAACAAAAGCCTCAGACTGGTCATCAGATTCATTAAAACAAGACTTCAGATTTAAGGAAGACATGGAAAATTTGCACAAATTTGCAGTAAAACCACCATGGTATATCCTGTAGGATGCAACATTCCACTCGCCTTGCAAAAGTTAATAAAGTTTTGGGTTTTAAGCTCCTTTAACAGAGTAGTTCTTACAGCTACGATTTCTTTATTCTCCAAGTTCTCTGTATAAATACTTCTCACTGACTGTGTAAATGCATTTGCTGAGACTTCATTAAAGTCTAAACCAAAAAAGGAAAAAACATCTCTGTATGGTGTTTTTCCATCTCAGAATGTCAAACTCTATTGCTACAACAACACAAACAGTCTTAATAAACGAGGAAAACAGAAGATACCCAGATTCTCTCACTATACTGACCTAAAATTCTCACTTTCCAGAGAAAATACAACACAGAAGAACTGACGTTACTACATCAGAGGCACCAAGCCCTCCCTTTCTTACCAATACTGCTGTGTTGGCCACAGTAGTAACTGCAGTCTGCACCACTGCCTGTGGCTGCTGAACTACCTGTGCCTGTGGCTGGGGCTGAGGCTGGGCCTGTGCCTGCTGCACCGTGGGCTGCTGTGCTGGCTGCTGCCCTGCCTGCTGCTGCTGGGGCTGTGGGCCTGTCTGCTGCTGGGCCCTCTGCTGCTCAGCCAGTGCCTGGAAAGCAAAGGGGGAGCTTCAGTCTTCGAGCATGTAACAAGCAGGATGTGTTTTTTAAAAACTGTATTGGCAAACCTGTCCCAAGAGGCAGCTTTGCTCAACCTCCTCTGTTATCTAATTTTTTAATTACTGCAGTGACTTGTCCATACCTTTTTCTCCTTGGCAATACGTTCTGCTCGGAGGGATGCAACTTGAATCGGAGGCAGTGGCTTATCATAGTTGATTCCACTAAAAACAATGATAAGGCAAAGGACACAATAGTTAAAAATAACTGAAAGCCAAAAAAGGGGGTAAAAAAAACAGCTTTAAGCCATTCATAACTCTTGTAAGACAGGGAGTGCCCACCTTTCTGCAAGCACTGATGCATGCTTTGGATTCTTCTGGAAAGGATTCATGCCAAGCCTGAAATTGAGCAAAACTGTATTAGTGGAGACAAAACACGCTGAAAACCAATACTTAATTTCACATGTTGTAGCATATAATACTGCAGTTTTGGTGAAATTTTCAAGGTGTTTCCACCATTGCTGGAGCCTGCATACAGATATTTTAAGAAAGACTCAGAGTAAATACTAAAGAAATACAGAAAAACTGCAGGAAGATATATACTCAAGTATGTACTATTAAAGAGCAGAGACACCAAAACATTTACAATTCAGACAAGTGGAAATAAAGCAGATTAGAAAAAAATATCAACTGAGTGCTTAATGACAGAGAACAAATTCCTGCAGTGAGCAAAGGCTAACTCAAACACATGAAATATGGATGTGTCCAATAACACCAGGATGCAAGAAGAGAAATAAAGAGCAGAGAAACAGTGTACAATAACTCTCAGTTCTGAGAGTAATTCAGAACACAGTTTCCAGGAGATCTGTGGTGACAGGGAGATCATGTGATTCCAGGTAAACTTACAGAGGTTTGATAGGTGGACTTCTTTTCCCTGCAATCATTTTCATCATCTCAAAATGATTAGTATAAAGTTGCGTGTGGGTTGCACCCTCATCTTGAGCATAGATCTGATTGGTACGAAGTGGGCGACTGTTTTTAGTCTAAAAAAAGAAAACAAACCAACTTTCAATTGCAAACACACCCAAGGTGGCATTTTGTCTATGTATAAACACAGGGTGCGCTTGTAGATTATTTAAAAATGTACTCCAACATATCTATCACAGAATGGTTTCTGCCTTGTGTCACTGATAACTTACTGTTATACAAAACTCTATGGGAAATATATAAAGGAAGAGGAAGATAAGGAGCAGTTCTCATGGTCACACTGGCATCAGCACTTGGGGACATACAAAATGGCAAACTCTAATTTGAAAAAGAATCTTTGCTTTAGTTTAGATTTTGCAAGTTTAATTCAGTACCCAAACCAAGAGCTCATTAGTTTAGAGTTATGCACAGCGCACACGTCAGATAATAATACAAAACCATCACTGCACTGCTCTCCCAACAAAGCTATGTTAACATCCACACACCATGCCACTCTAACATTTGGCTTCTCCTAAAGTTGAAACTGCCAGTCAGGGACAAACCTCCTTATCAGTCAGAGAATGGGACTACAGCCAGAAGTTCTAGATTCTCTACCCAGCTGTGTCACTAAATTGCTGTATGGTTTGGAAGAAGGTGTTCACAGTCATGGAATTTATCTTTGTTTCTGTAGCATCCTATCATCCTCATTTACTAAAAGGTGTTTCAGGCATCAAATTCACTATGTGTTTGTATATATATTTGTAATCCACTTAGACTCTAGCATGAAGTTCATTCTTAGAGATCTTAAGTACCATCAGAATAAGTTACATGGTGGTTGTCAGGTGGAAAAATACCCACTACAGTTTAAGTGAAATCACAAACTTCTTGCATGATCTAAAATTTATCTATCAAATCCAAAAGCTGAAGTCTGGTGTCAATCCACTGTATCAACAAAGAAAGGAAAAATAAATTTGGAATTTTAATTGATGTTTCAGAACTCAAGTAACACTCAACATGGATCTCATATGAATTATCTGCCCACCTCCATTGCTGCTAAATACCACAGTGTCTAGATTTGATTTTGAAAGAATACCAATGCACACCTTATAAATACTTTTTGTCTTCTTTTTAGGATTAGCTTCGTACATTAGCTGTAAAATAAGAAGGAAAGTTAGATGATCTTTTGTGGAAGACTTTGTTCAGGTGCTTTTTCTTTTCAAAGAAATCACATAAAATAAGTGGAAATCCTGATGAGAATAATTTAAAAAGCTTTTAAAAGTTATTTATTTACACTGTTGAAACGTTTAACAAAAAAACAAAACAAACACGTGTTTATGGAGATAAGGAAAAAAAACTCTACAAACTTAAGGTAAAAAAAAAGACGCATCATTCCATGTAAACTCACCTTTCCTTCTTCCCTTGGGATAATGACATTTTCGTATCTGTTGCGGCACTGCTTTGGTGAGCGATAGACTCTGCTGCACGAGTTGACAACGTCACTGACAAGGTCCCAGTTGGGAGTGTGTGCTGGTGACACAACAGCAAGATTTAAAGGAAGCTCCAGCAGCTGCTTCACTGCCTGCAACAGATAAAAGGTACAAAAGCTTCACATGACAAACGGCTCCCATCTTCCCAACGCACTCTTATCTACATGTGTCCACACAGCATTACTACAGTGAGACAGATAGCTCAGGGCTAAGGCTATGCATTCACCTGCATTCACAGAGAATAAATAAGAATAAAGTGCTATTATGCAGATTGATGTGCAAGGAAACACTTGGGAGACTGGTATGAGAGGAACAGAGAGCTGCCATTCAAGTCTCGTTCTCCTCTCAAGTGGAGAGAACCTTAGCTGCGTTATCTTATGTCCAGCCAGCAAAACTAATCTAAAATAGAATAGTAAGTAGTTCCTAAAACAAAAATAGGGCTTAATCATGTATGTTGTAGGATGGATGGATTTTAGAGGTTGGATGGTGAACTTAGTTACATGGTTTAGATGGCTTAGATGATGGGTTTGTGTTGGTTAGGTTGTTAAGATGGGTAAAAGGTTGGACTTGATGATCTCTGCAGTCTTTTCCAACCTTGTTACTTCTATGTGTAATTCTGTGTGTAGTTCCTTTAATTTCTCCTTAGAGGAGCACAAAAGACAGGCAAATTGTTCTGAGTTATGTCAGCAAAATGCCAAACTAACCATTAAGAATTAGAAATAACCCTGAAGAGATAAAGTACAGGAATAACAACATAGCAACAGCAGAAACTGTAGGTATCATCTGACCTGCAGAAGTGCCCAGTCTTCACTGATCAACCACTCTGGATTATCCTGTCCAGCCTCAGTAGCTGGTTTGACAAGAGTTGGCAAAGGCTTTGCAAACTGTGTCTGCTGTTTCAACAAGATGTTCTTCTTCTGCTCTTTGCCCTCTCGACGCATTTTCAACATTCCTGGAGTTGCTCGATCAAAAAGTGAACGAGGTGGAATAACCGTCTCCCCATGACGCTGCTTCTTCTTCCTACCTGCAGCTAAGACAAAAAATACAACATTATTGGCAAACAGATACCTACCATTCTTTGATTTCTTTACTTATAGCTGCAAAATACTCCTGCACATACAAAGTATTTCCCACTTCCTCTGAAAAGCATAGTGAGTAACTAAACAGAGCCTGGTATAAAGTAAGACCAGCCTCATCTCACCTCACGTAGTAGAATGTCTGTTTTCTAAAACTGTCCCTTTAATAACAGCTGTATGTCTAAAATAGAAGACACATTGTAAGAACTTCTAGTGAGTCTACTGCTTCAAGGCCATGGTGAGACTAGAATTTTCATCTCTTCACACATGCAAGTTTGATCTTTACTGGACCAGACATGTAGAAGGCATGAAAAAAACCCTCATTTTTTTAACTTTCTGCATTAAATCTCAGAACAGTTTTGGGCAAACACTTACCAGATGGATCTGTTTTGTGTCGTTTACGCTCCTTCCTGACATACACTGGAGGCAGCTTTGATTCTGGAATAGGAGTGGTGTCATACATCAGGCACATAACAGAATCTATGTAGATGTCATTGTCATCCTGAGGTGGAGTGGGAGGAGTCCAAAGCTGCACAGAACAAAAAATTTGTAATTACTGCAATATTAACTCTCCCCTGATCTTTATGTTTCAAAAAATAAAAAGCCTGTTTAGGCTGCCCCTGGTGCTACTTTTACTCACCGGCATAATCTCAGTTTGTCCATCTGGACCTTCATAGACATATTCCTACAAAGCAAAAAGAGAACACAATTCAAATGATCCAACTGAATCCTGAAGGGAAAAGGTATTCTCAGAGTAACTATTAAGATACACAGTATTAAGAAAAATAAGATTAATCAGGAATTACTTTGTTGTATGCATCTTCCCGAGTGTAGGTTAGAAGTTCCTCTTCATCCTCCCAAAGCATTTTTTGCTCTTTTTCCTTTAACTCCTTCATATTCTGAACTTCCCAGGCTTTCTTTGCAGTTTTCAATTCCATCTAGATGAGAGTCAGACTCCTTAGAAACTTTATGCAGTAACGGACACTGGATTAGAAGTTATAATTTGTATTTTATGGATAAACTCCTTGAACTTTGGCATTTTCAGGCACAGAAATCCTACAGCAATTTCTTAACAGATATTTTCACAATCACTTAGAAGGTATTTTTTGGTCCTTGTTGAGGTTTTTAAATCAGCAAAATAAAGCAATCAAAGTGTTTCAGTTAAACAGCAAAGACAACCAGAACACAGGCTCATTGAAATTAATGAAATTTCTTTCCCTGCTACCAATGGAGTGAAACAAATATTTGCTGAGCCCGATTGAATGCAACTCTCATTTTATAAAAAGGAAATTAAGAACTGACACCTGCTTAAACCAGAGAATCCCAAAATAATGAGCTCTTGGTAAGACATGATACTCTTCATAAAGTACAGCAACAAAAGATCACAGAAGTGCCTACAATATATTACATATCCCTGGAGAAAGTTTCATTTCATACATAAAATATAATAAATTATGTTCTGTAACAGAACAACATGGAAAAGAAAGATTGGTTGCTTTACCTCATTCATCCTTGGCTCGTTCTCATCAATGGAGCCGTGGAAGAGCTCTAGATAATTCAAAGCATACTTCTCAATTGGAGTCAGCTGAGAGAACATACCAAGGTGAAAAAAAAGGTTAGTTTTAGGATAATAAAAGAGATGTTATCGAAAAGTATCAAAGCTCTCCTTAAAACTCATGTCTCTCTCTAATGCTTAACATCTTAAATCAGTGGGAAATCTCTCATCCATTTCATGGGAATATCAATCAAAGTTGCCTTAAGGCCAGACTGTAAAGAAATTGAAATATTTGAACTACACATTACTTTTTAACCAGATATTCACAGAAAGTCATGATACCTGATCCACAACAGCAACTAACTCCTGCAGCTGTGAGGGCTCTTCATTGTATCTTGACTCATAGAGCTCTGAGAACGGTTCAATGCTTGTCTCGGATCCTATTTTTTGTATGTGATCATTTGACTCCTCATCCTCTCGTTCTATACTGTTGAGGGCCTTTCAGAAAGACATAATTTAAAAATAATTAAGATTTCAAAGACATAGAAAGAAACCTCACAGGAATGTCACTGAAACGCAACACAAATTTCTGGAGTAAGTCGCTGCTGCAGCATGAGAAACAGTCCCCAGAAAATATAAAATTCATCTGTGGGCTTTTGGAAGCTTTGCCACAAGGAAAATGATAAAGTAACATAAAGCTACCAGAAAAAGAGATTGATGAATTTACCCAAAGAAAATGAGATTAGGCAGCTGTTTAATACTAATGATGCACAGCTGTATTTTTAATGTGTATGTTAATAATTACCTCTATGAATGGTCTTGCAACTTTAGGTGAAATATTTTCTGCTGGAGATGGCTCTTGAGAAAGTACAACAAATTCTTCTGCTTTCACTCTAAATCCAGAATCCTCCATAGGAGAATGAACCTCAAACAATTCCTGAATTGTTTGCTTGGTAAAAGAAAGGAAAAAAAAGAGAAATATATTCAGCTTATAAAGTTTGGGCATTTAGAGATATTTTGCATTTTTAAAGCTGTTGAAATCTTCATCCTTACAAACTCTGCAGAATTTTGCAGCAGGATGAAGAGACCACAATATATTAAGTCACATAGGTGATGTCTGGGCACCACTATGGAAGTAATGGAACAAAAGCAGATGGGCAACATTTGGGAGAATGCAACCCAAACACTGTAAGTTCTAGTAATCATGAAAGCTAATATGCTTATTTACCAAGCCTAGCCCAAGCAGACTTCTACTAAACTGTTATTAAACACTCCAAAATAGATGCTTGAATTTATTAAACACCACAGGTGTTTCAATGTATTCTGAATATTAACTTACCTGTGTTAAAAAGGCCATTGAATAGTCATTTCCCTGAGCAGCTACTTCTCTGATCAAGTCCTTTGTGCCATTTTTCAAAAGTTTCTCTTCTACTGAATTACCACTGACAAGTCTAAATAAAAAAGTACAGGAATCTGGTAAGCCATTTCCAAAACAGCTTCCAGAAACAAAGATAAATTGTCCTTACAGAGTAACACTGAACTCCTAAAATGTGGTAGTTTGTGGGGTTTTTGTAAGTTCTCATACTGACCCAGAAAAAACCACAATACCACCCCCACTTTAAAGTTTTCTTTTAATAATTCGTGTAATGATAAAAAAAAAAGACAGCAACTAAAGGACCTCATGCAAGCATCATTCATCATTACATTTGGTGTTAAACTCTCTTATACTTTCATATGATACCCTGGCATCTTTTTTATTGAATTAAGGTCAAGTTTTCAGCACTGTTTCTACTTTATTCCAGATGACACAGAGCAGCACTGTCTGAAATCACCTTACATTAAAGCATGTAAAGAGCTGGTCTCGACTGTAACCATCACCTGTATATATGGATATCTTTACATCTCCCAATTCTGTCACACCATTCCTGAGCTTTTGCATCCATCACTGGGTTCAGATCATTGTCATAGAACACAACAGTGTCTGCCTCCACAAGATTGACTCCAGTGGAACGACTGTGAGAGGAAAGGATGGCACAGAAAATGCGCTTGTCTCTGTTGAAAATTTTCATCAACTCCTACAAAAATGGAATCAAAGAAAGGAGTAAATAAACCATTCACCAAAAGAAAATTCACTGTAGTTCAATTAAAAAAACCAGACAAAAATAAGTAAGCATTTCAAACTGAGTAAGAAATGAGGCAAGTTTCCTTCCCCTGCTGTAGCGTTAAAAGCCTGGGCAGTACATAATGCTGTATCAGTGGCCAACTGTTGGGATACACTTACCTGCCGCTGTTCCTGGTTGGCATATTCATCAATCCTCACAAATGTGAGGAAATGGAAATTCAGGAACAACTCCAGTATGTCCAACATCAGAATCATCTGTGACAAAATCAGGACACGGCGACCTTCAGATTTCAACTTCTGAAGCAGGACAGCAAGAGCTTCTAATTTTCCTACAATTCAAACAAGAAAAAAAATTAATGGTTTTATACGGAAATTCCAAGCCTATGACACAGCAAATCACTGAAATATTGTTAGTAAACGTCCTTCTTTACCTGAGTCATACTGCACCAGTCGGAGGTCAGGGAACTGCAGCAAGTGAGGAGTTGTCAACCGTTGCAACTGATGCAAGTGTGGAGCTGCCTTCTGCCTCAGGCTGTGCTTAAGGAGTTTCAGTCTGTGACTATAGGAGGGGGGAGGATTTGCTACATACAAACACGGGGGAGCAGCAACTGCAGCTGGTAACACGAAGAGAGCCCTGTGAAAAGAATCAAAACCAGAGAACAACAATTTAAAAAGCTACAAACAAAACAACCATCTATATGATCATAGATGCAACAATTTTCAGCCTCTCACCACTCTCCACTAAATGTCAGACTTGGCTAAATCAGCTTCTGCCTACATCTCTGGGTCTTAATCTTGTTAGGTATCTCCAAGAGGTGCCTACTCAGAAATAAATCCAAAGCCTAAGAACATAAACCTAAGTATAGTCAGCCAAAATTAGGAATGAGGCACTGAAAACTCATTATAATCACAAAGGAAACACAAGTAATGTTATTTTTACGGATTTCACGGATGGAGTTGGAAGGCACTCATGAGGATCACCAATTCCAACTCTTATTTGAATGGCCCACAAAGGGACAGAATCCACAATGTTGGTATTATTAGTACCATGTTTTACCCAACTGAGCTAATCTTGGGCTCTTTCATGCTGCACATCATTTACTGCTGAATAAATTAGCCTAAACCAAGCTCATCAACAGAAACAGGGTTTTAAAGCCTTTTTGAAAGGAAGTCTTTTAGAAATAACTAGATGTATAAAGGCTTACAAGGCTGCATCACACATTACCTGTTAACAACATCCTTTAGAGATTCCTGTTGCTGAACCAAACTCAGGATCATTTCCTGCAATGGGTTGCTTGGGCCTCCGGAGGCACTTGAAGAAAGGCAACAGTTCATGAAGCCAGCCCATCTCCAGCTGTTGCCTTCACTGGGAGCCAGCTGGGAGGGCTTTCTTTCACCAGTCAAAGAGCAAACACTCAGCACGTCTCTGCCGTACACTGGGGCCCGCGAACAGCGGCGCTCATTGCCAGAAAATATCCTGTCCAGGCGCTCCTTCAACAGCCGGTTCTTCTCCTCGTGTGTCTCCTTTGCCAAGAAAAGGAAAAAACTCAGATTTCCTGCTCATCATAGTCAGTGAGGAATATGGGTTGCTTCAGAATGAAAGTGGCAGGATCAGAGTACTGCGTGCTTTATACCACCAACATCCCAAAGTGCCACTGCTACTAAGAACCACCAAAAGTATAAAATTCAGATAAAATTTGAACATTACAGCTGAATTAAATGCATATTAGGGAGTCAGTTCTATCTTAGTCTCTTCTTGCTATTTTGAAGTACATTTTTAAAGCTTTGGAAATGAAACAAAATTAATCATTAATATTTGGGATATTTCAATTAACACATTAATATTGATAAGGTGCAGTCTCTTGCACAGTCTTTCCTATATCTTAAAAGTTGCCTGAGTATCTCTTCTAAAAACTTCTCAAGATTAAAAATCTATTCAAATTTTGCCTGATTGTGTACAAAACACATAGAAAACCTTATGATTCCTTAATTTATGCATCACTACATAATTACAGTATATTACAGTTACAAGAACCTGTCTGCTATCACAGTACAAGAAAGCTGTCATCTGCTTTAAACATCAGCATTTATTTTAAACTATTGGTTATAGATGAAAATGCATTGGATCTGTCAATCTGAAATACTAACAGAAGCTGAAGGGGTTTGTATACTTTGTAATTATCGCAGATCCTAATTAATTCCAGGTTTGTAAACTACAGCTTCCAACTATTACATGGACAGTATTGACTCTGAAAAGTTGTGTTTCTATAAGAAAATAAAAATCAAGTACCTGTGACTGTCCATGTGTAGCTGCTGGTTTTAACACTGCTCCCATGTCACCAGATGGCAAATTGGCAACTGCAGCTCTACCTGGAATACAAACTGAGGATAAAACTTGTGTTTATATATTTATTCTTCTAAAGACTTTCTCATTTATTTTCAATAAGTAACCAGTTCAGTGCTGCAAAACATCATCATTGCAGACAAACTTTTAGTCTAACTGTCCACTGAGCATTGCAGATCTCTACTTCCTTAGACATCAGATACCTGACAGATATTAACACTAACTGTTTTCACAAAAATACAAGACAGAGCAATGAAATTTTATTTTGCTTTGTACAAAGACCTGCTGCATTTGTACTTTAATCAAAATGCCATGTATAGTGTAATATGTATTAATATTTAGAAGTCATACTCCAATTCAGGAAAAGATCATTCTAATTTATCTTAAATCATCTAAGATTGTTCAGAAAATATATCAATTCAGCATATGTACAAATTGGTGAAACTATATGATGGAAGCTCAGTAGCATTCTTGTGAATTCATCTGCTAGCAGATTTTCTCCCAGACAGTTATTACACTATAAGGACATTACACATAAATTCATCAAACCAGTATTACCCTTCAATGACTAGGAGACTACAGACACTGTATAGCAGTTATTTTCTTGATAGGATACAGGTTTCCATCTCAGTCAGAAGGTACTGCTCACCAGCACTGACTGTTTGTCCTGGAATAGCAGCACAACCCTCCACCAGCCTCTGTGAAACTGTCTTTAGTAGTGACTCAATACACTCATGAAGAATTGCATTCAAGTTACCAAGCAGGTGCCAGCCCTTGCATTGAGAATAACAAACTCCAAGGAATATGCAGAGGTTTAAAGTTTGCCTTTCCATGTTACTATAAATAAGCTAATACTCCTCATTTTATGATGAGGTGTTCACTCTTCAGAAAGTCAAAATATAAACTTCGAAGGCACACTAATACACTGAAATGGAGCAGAAAAGTCTGTTCTGAGGGAACATTTTATATCCAGAGAAAATTGCAGCAGATGGCCATTTCCAGTGAATGATCTCCTACTGATGTATTTACACTTACATAAATGATATATCCTTTAACAATCTGCTATTTTGTTTTAAACACATTAATTTCTCTATTATTTTTCATCAAACATCCTTGCTGTGTTTTTAAGTAAAGAACTGATCACATTTGCATCAAGACACCAAACACCTAAGCAACATTTGCAGAGGGAAAGGGAAAACTGTAAGTTGATCAACTAGAGAAGCAAAGAAAATTAGATAAAAGCAAAAATCAATGAGGAAAAATGGAGGGAATTGCTGGATATTCTCTCTCAGTATAAAAAAATAATCACTTTTGACTTTTCTTTGCAAAAAATTAGCAAAGTATTTTCAATTCACTTCTTCCCACTAAACTTCAATGTAAGGCAAAACTCCTCACAAAAAAATAAATCTACAATAAATTTGCAAGTTTGTACTAAAAATTGTCCAAAACCTCCAGTACACATCATGCACAAATCAGATGGATTTGCCCCATAGTCTACCTGCTTCTAAACTCAATTTACAGAACTATGACCTGTAACAGCTTGCAGTTACATATCATTGTGTTTTTCATAATTGAATATTTAGACAGAGACATTTTTTAAGGCTGGAAAACCCACCTTGCTGTGTCACTGCTGTGGAAGTTGGGACACCAGACTGATGCTGGTTCCCCAAAGCATTCAGAGCATTCTGAACAGTTCCTGCTTGGGAAACTGTCTGCATGACAACTGGGCCCTGAGGTCTCAGGTACTGCTGGCCAGGTGCTGAAACAATCTGAAGGACACTTCCTGCAGTGGAGGATTTTAAAATAGATTAGGTTAGATAGAGTGGAAAAGAATAAGTAGTGTTCTCTAGCAAAACCTATTGCTGTTACAAACTGATCATTACTGTTTAAACTATGTTGAATTTTCCCACACGAGTTCATTACACCAATCTGCCACAAGATCCAACAGGAGGGAAACACTCAAGTCTTCAGTTAAAACCTTTGTTGTCATAAGGGTATCATTCTTATGTAGGTATTTATACAGAATTTGGACAAAATCTAATCAAATAAAAATCTTTGCTTAACATTCTATTTTGTTAGCCATAGAGAATCAAGATATTCAGGTTCTCCTGAATTTAGCAACACACACCACTAGCAAAGGAAATTTGAGTAAAAAAATAGATTGTAGATAGAGCATTCAGGTCAGGGCAATAGTTGGGTCAAAATTCTGAAGCACACCAACCTTTCAGTATTATTTACACCACTTCAGAACAAACCAAGAATGTCCTCAGCTTTGACTGTTTCTGCTCACGAAGGAGTTTATATCAAATAATGCCTCATCTTACTTTAGCTGCATTGCATGGGTGTGAAAACAAATCAAATAATAAAATTTTGAAATACGATACAGAAAAAAAAAAGTAACCATATCTATCATTTGACAGGCACTCATTTTTCAAACCAGAGAGACACTGGCATCCCTGTCTCACACAGAAAATGGGAAGCACTGGGGATGGAAAAATCTCCTTATCATACAGCAATAAGGAACATGTTGCCCATATCAAAACACGAGCATCTTAAATAATGGAAAACTGCTTGGTTTGAAATAAGTACCTTGTAACTGCAAGGGCTGCCCTGCAGTGAGCTGGCGAAGTTGACTGTGTGACAAAGTGAACTTGTTCCCTTGGAACTGCAGAGTTACCGGGGTCTCCGGCTGAGCAATCCTGCCTTGAGCTCCTGCTATAGAAGCCAGCTGGGCTATTTTTACTACCTCACCACCTGTTAAGGAGGGAAACAGGCATTAAAAAAAACCCCAACGTGGGAGGAGAGTAGTTCAATATTCACAATTCTATGTTTTGGTTAGTAAACTGGTACTGAAGCGCCTTCCATGCATAATTATACTTAGTGCATCAAAAGTGTCATATAAAAGTTAAGCAGGTATTGCTTTCTATATTTGTTGGACAAACTGGAAAGAAGCTAATTGTTTAAAGGGTAAGAACATCAACATTTTAGAAATCATCACTTTCATTAGCAAAAAAAGAGCTACCTGAAAACTCATGTGACACTTTGTAACAGAACGAGTAGAGACATCAAAGTGATTTTCACTGCCTTTTCAAGAGCATGAAGGAAGCTTTAAGGAAGAAATTAAAATATTCACATATGTGGCTCTGCAAATACACATTCGAATTGATCCGAAATTTGCTGATGAAACGTAATTTTCATTAAGCAACCTTCATTTAGACAAACCAAAAAGCTTTAAAATTACAAAGGACAAAGCTTTTTGTGACTTAAATATAGAAAGGTTAGAGGAATTTGAGCATTAAGATTTACGATACTGAGAAAATACCGGTGTGAAAATTTAGCTTTTGTAAAGGCAGTGCATTACCCCAAGAGATAAAATTAATACATCAGTGCTCAGTACTCTATACACATGCTAATAGGCAGTGCACATACAACCTTAAAGCAAAGCCTCATCACTTTTCTCTGCCTAACAGTTGCAACGTTCCTCTCTGTGAGAGAGGCCTTTAGCAGATGGATTAGTGTTTAACATGAAAGGAATAATTAGGATAGAGCTAAAACATTTGGTCTGAAGGAAGTCTTGCCAGCAGAAGAAACATGCAGAAATAGGAGATTAAGTTGACACCGCTAATGTATGTCCACAGCAATTCTATTGTTTCTTATCCAATTTTCGATTTTCCTTGGTCATAAGCAACGTACTGAGCAAGGCTAATCAGAAGAGTGAAAAAAAAACAACGATTCTGTACACATCTTAGGGTGCCTAGTAACTTAACCTCATTGTAGTACAAAGGTGGGAGAAACCTTGAAAGGGGAGGCCACTTACTAGGCAACCGTGCCTGGGCCTGAGAGGTGAGAACCAGCCTCTGAGGCAGCACACTCTGTTGGATGGTGTGCGGGGGGGGCTGTGGCTGGGCCTGGCCTGGCTGAGGGGCCGGCGCAGAGGTCTGGCCCCGCGGTTTCACAGGGTTGGCTGTGCTAGTTGCTGTGGTGAAGGTCGCTGCGGGCTGGTGTCTTGGAGCACTGGTGGAAGCCTGAGTTGTCTGAAACTGTGCTGCTGCGGCTGCAATCAATAAGGTTTGTTTGTGCAAGCTGTTAGAGGTTTTAACTCCGCTCTTTTAAACAACCTGCATTAAAAAGAAACCTTCCAACAGGATATTAAAATGGCTACAGGAACGGGTTGTCCTTACAGACTGGGATTTCTAGCCACGCCTTTTACTCCATCCTATTCTTACAACATTATCTGTTTGGAAAGCATTGTTTAAAGGCTAAATAAATACAGAAAAGTACTGTAAACTCCCATCTCTGACAGAACATTACACGTCTTCAGGGTTTAAACACCAGCTATGCCATATTTACTCCATATGCTAAGAGGTTACACAAAGCTTAGTTTTGCATTACACTGGCAGATCATATTGTAGAAACTAGCGGGGGAAATTTACTGGCAATTAATCTGTTGGTATTTTTAAGCCACTAGTACTCTAGACCATTAAGCTGAGGGGGAAAGGAATTCTATTAAACAGACTAACTTGTACCTGTCTACGCAGAGTTGCAGGTGACCCAGGCAGCTCTAACTCCCTTACCTTGATTTGAAGACACTGTAGCAATGGGGGATCTGCCTCGGACTTGTCCCTGCTGTGTCACTGTCGCCGTGGTCACCGCGCGCTGTACTTGAGTGCTTGGGAAAACTACAGTCCTGCCCTCAGGCTTCTGACCATACTGAACGGGTTGGAACAACCTGAAAAGAAAACGAAAAGTCAAAAGCCTGTATGAAGATCACAGCTCGCCCTTTAAAAATAAACTTGTCACTGGAGAAGCGTATAAACTGATCCCATCAGATGTGGATCTTCTTCCTGCAGATGGCTGAAGCTGGAGAGACCCGTCAGTGCAGCAACTTCCTGAGTGGACATCCTAGAAAGTGATTTTTCTAAGAACAAGGAAGGAAACTTTAATTGCCACGCATCCAGTTTAAAGCAAGATGCATCAGAATTACAGCAAACAGCTTAAAGAGGCCAGGTCAGTATCTGGAAAAAGAACAGGGCACTTGTATAATTTCCAAAGAAACATTAACGTGCTGCAGGTCAACAGGCAGCTCTTTTGCATCAGGAAAGCAGTTCCAAATTATGTTGAGATCACTACTTCACTAGGAGAGAAAAACTCTTAAACTTAATGGTATAAAACTTCATATGTCTCTTACATAACACTGCAAGCAAAGCTGACACTGTAGGCCCACCTTAGTCTTGAATTATCTCCATGCTAATTTTGCAAAACAACTCTCCATTGGCATAAAAAAGGTCCCCAAGAACAAAGTTCATCTGCTGGAGAAGCAAAAACTATGGGAAATCCATCAACAAACTTCCAATGGAATTTTATGCCTCAAAAAAAGTGTTAAAACAGAATCCTTATTTTCAAGGATAAACAAGAAAGCAAGAGAATAATAAAATGCAAAGTCAAGGTTTTGTGTGAATGACATTAGCAAAGACGCAGAAAGAACTCTGTAAAGATTGCAACAATGCCCTTTTTTCTGCTGTAATTCCAGCTTAAAAGGAGTGCAGGTGTACATACCTGCTTGGTTTGAGCTTTACTGGGTTGGGCCTGGCCGGTGGTGGAGGGGAACTGTAGATTTCTTCAATCAACTTTCTAGTAACCTTTTGTTTTGGCAACACTTGTGCTTCATAACGAGTCATTTTGTTTTCCATTCCAATGAGATCAAAAAGAGACAGGTCCGTTTCCTAGGGATATTGTAAAATAAGGTTTGTTTTATGTGATGAACCAAACATTTAAGCCCTTTTTATGTTCTGTGCTGAATTAATTTTCCATATAATTATTTTTTAGCTTGAAATAAATAGTGTGAGTTTAAAACCTAAATTAATTATTAGCCAAAACTGTCTAGAAACCTTGGAAATGTATCTTAAATTGATAGTCCCATTTCAAGCATCAGAAGAAAAAACTAAAAATCATTAGCCAGTTAAAGAAAACAAAGTAAGGTACATTTAACCATTCTTCATATATTGTGATTTCCAAAGAATTAAGTAGAAGTCTTTGAAGGTGTTTGCTAACTATCAAGCTCAAATGCCAAACTGTAATTTAGGAGTAGAATAATATGGACAGAAATAAAATCAAACAAAAAACTTCATCTGCTCCATTACAGTTCTCTCTAATGCAATTATTTCCTTTGATCATCTCAAAGAGAGAGATCACTCGTTAAACAATCACAGAAATAGTGGTACTTCAAACAGATTGACAAAAGTGTGCCAATTTCATCACGGAAACAGAGTGTTTACTCTCATGGGAAAAAGAGTCTTGCTTTCTTTCAGCTACTGAAAGCAAAAAAAAAATTGCAGAATGCCACAAATAAGCACTGAGCTATCCAAAGTGATTTCAGTGTTGGAAAATTCCTGCAAAAATGAGTGCGATGAAAGCAAAGCTAATTTCTCTTTGACCATGAAGTTCATGAAAATTACTGTTTACAAGCCACTTGAAAAGCTCAAACCACCATTATAAAAAAAGAGATGCAGCAAGGACACACTTGGTAGGCACAGTTAGGGAACAATGAATTCCTTTGATATATAAACTTCAGGTAGACTTATCACATACAAGAAGACAGGACTAAGTACTGAAACTCTGCCAGGGCACTATAAGAGAGAAAAAAAAAAAAAAAACCAAAAAAACACTTTTCTACTCACCTTCCAAATATCCCTTTCCAGGGCACTCAGTACCAGAGATGCTGTTCTGTATTCCAGAGTTTCTGACACGTAAGAGGTGGTGGAAAGCCGGGGGTTTATCAGATCAGGGTGATTACAAATCCGCTGCAGCTGCATCAGGACATGCAGGACACTGATGAAGTGTCCACTTTTGAGAGCTTCTTGGGTTCTACCAAATAAATTACACAGAAATACCTTGATTTATATACAGCTTTTATGGAGGTGTCCCTAAACTAGTAAGGTGAGAATGTGCAATGCAAGAGAATGTTTAGATTTTACCTGAGTCTTTCTAGAGCATTTTAAGCAGTACTGTATCAAAACTGAATTTGGAAACATGAAACTTAAGGACCAGTGCTGCTTCACAGTCAAACATCCAGCTCCCTATACTCTACTTGCTTTGTTTCATACCTGCACGTATCAATTACCACATGGATGGGTGTGGAAAAAAAAACACTTTTGAACTTTAAAAAAAAAAAAAAAATCAAAGAATTGCTCATTAGAGACAAATATGAAAACAAAATAGCAGAAACCTGATCATTACAACTTGATTTTTGCAGACCTAAAAGCATCTTTTTCCTAAGGCCATAACACCACTTGCCTGTAATTCTACTTTACCATGCCATCACATTCTAGTCACTGCTCATAAAGGAGAATTTCGGAAAAACGTTAAAACATTTCCTGACACAATAACATTTTTATTTACTGTTTTAACTCCTTACCCTGGTTGCAATATGACATCCTCATACATGGCTTTTTGTCGACTGGAGAGGCGGCACTTGAGCACATGTTCATATTTCTTTGTGAGCTGTTTCTCAACGTCTCTCTTTGATCTTCGCAAAATAAACGGCTGAATCATCTGAAACGTTTCATGATTGAGGAGAAAAGAGTCTCACTTCAAAGATGCATTTTTACAACAGGAAGCTAAACTTATTCACACCTAATAGATTTGATGTGATAAGCCACGTATGCTGTATACCATCAGTTGCATAGGTATTAATTTTTTCTTTAATTTCTGCACGTCATGCTTCAAAATCTGAGACCTGCGTTATTTTTTAAAGAAATCTTCATACTCTCCTGGTAGCAGAACCTCCTGTTTCACAGGATTTTCTGTCTGAATTGATAAAAGTATTAAGAAAGAACAGAAATTTTCAGCTGAACCATATATTTTTATTCCCCTCTCCCCAAGAGCTTATCTACTGCAGTAGGACAGATGAAAAAAAATTACAACATACTCTGTGTAACCTGATGACCAGTTTATGGCAATAATCCTGGTTCTCTTCATTAGGTGCTTTTACTGGAAAATCTAGATAAGGTCTGGAAATTCCCGGAATCAGGAAATGTACCATCGTCCACAGCTCCATCAATGTGTTGTGCAAAGGAGTGTCTATCAGAAGTAAACGATGCTGGCTGCAAATTAAAGAACATTTTTAAATGACACAGCACTTAGCAAGTATCATTATGAAAAGGACATCAATACTCAAAACACCAATTACTGTAGCTTTATGTTTGTCAGATACACAGAAGAATTAAGTAGAGATAATAAAATTAAACCTAGGAAAAATTATCTTTTTAATCTTGAATATACCACTAAACTAGCTTTCTCATTGCAGAGTATCAGAATGTACAAGGGAATCTGTTTGGGAGCACAGATATCAGCAAAGATCCTGAGCATGCCTCTGAATCCTGATTGTTTCAAATAAAAGCATCTCTCTGTATGTTCAAGTTGCACAGGAATTTGGGCAGACAAAGTCAAGAGAGTTTTTTAATCAGTTTTTACTGTGTGACACGAAAAGAGAAAAACCCACTGGCAGCAGGAAAACAATTCTGTGCTCCATACCTGCGGAGATTGAAAAGTGCCTCCCAGTGTTTCTCAGTCATATTCTTTATCTGCTGCATCTCATCTACTATTAAGTACTTCCATCGCATTTTCATAAATGCTGGGTGGCCTTTGAACAGCTGTTTGTAGGAAGTGATACACACATGGAAGCTGTTGGGTTCTGTCCATTCCTACAGAAAAGGAACAAGAGGATAAGACAGAAAGGTTAAGGCAGAACTCTCAAAGATCTTACAACCAGCTATATCTTCACTAAGAGTAGAAAGACATTATGACTCAACACATTCTAAAAGAAATCCTTTGTCTTTGAGTAACAGCTCAGAAAGCAGATGAAGTGTTGCTCGTTTTGCTCAATGCCAAAGGGTTGCAAAACTGCCTTTGAAAATCCAGAACAATGAGATGTGAAAGTCTTTGTAAAACAACTTCTCATATTGCACCATGATATAAAGAACACATAGATAAATGCAAGCTAAAGGTCTTAGACAACAGTAAGTGTTGCAGAATACAATACCTGTCTTTTTGCCCTAAGTTCCTTTTGGCTCCCAAAATAGAGAAGTATTTTCAACCCCGGGCACCAGCGTTTCAACTCCAGCTCCCATTTCAATATATTACAGCTCCGTACAACAACAAGGTGAGGGCCCCAGTTCCCTACAGAAGGGAAATACAGCAGTTAACACTGAAAGAGACTCCTTACAATTCATGTAGCTTACATTCTGCCTTGATGTTTTAAGTGCAGTAAACTGATCATTAAAAATGAGATCAAATAACTAAAGGGTATTTTAATGACTCATCTATTCCTGGACATTAAACAATCTGTAAGGTTTTTCCATACTACCAAGAATTTAGAAGAAGAATCCAGAAGAACTTTGTCCCCTAGAGAGTAACAGTAGATTCGTTAAACACTAGATTTGATTCGTTAAACACTAGATTTGATTAGAAAGGACTCCCATGTCACACAATCTAAGAAGGTTTTTCTAACAATCTTCTTCTAAGAATTAAGTAAGGTCTGATATGGTTCAGTGGAAAAAAAAAAATTACCCTCGGTTACAATTCACAAAGATAATGCTGGGCCAGTACCTGTCCAAAATTGTTAGTCAAATGAACTTACCTTCATTACAAGCCAAGTGGGCAAAAAAGGCAATAATTTGCACTGTTTTTCCAAGCCCAGCCTCATCTGCCAGGATGCCATTGAGATTCTTTCTGTACAGCTTTGCCAGCCAATCCAGCCCAATCTTCTGATATTCTCTGAGAGATCCATACAGCAGCGATGGAGTGTTGTATTTTACCTGTAATATTAATGATTTGGGTTTTTTTCCCTGAGTTAAATTCAAACAGCGTGACAAATTATAACCATTCCACAGTTCAATAACAAAAAAAAAAAAAGAAGACTGAAATTTGTTGCTAAAATCTGCAAAATAATGAAAAAAGCTTTCTTTTTGTAAACATAAGCACACACAGTAGCAGAAAACAGGGATTCTTACTGCTGTTGTTATCCTGGAGCTGCCTTTAGGTAACAGCATCTCTGCTGCAGCAGCAACTTCTGCAATGTCTCGCATGTGCTTCTTGGGAGGACTTGATCTGTCTATGCCCTTGTACTGGTCAATGCTGAGAAGGGAGTCTATGAGGACAACTTCTTTCTGGGGACTTTCCCTATCAGAGATATGGTCTTCCATTTCTAGAAGAGAGAAAAATTACATTGGCATCTAAAATAAACTTAAGTAGCAGTTACACAAAGGAATTGAGAACAGTAGAATTCAGATGGGGAGAAAGAAAAGGAAGCAGCTAGTTTTTAAAAACAAATTTTATGGTTTTCACACTAGTCAATGTAAAATGAAAATAGCCTAAAACCAGAATCATGCGCATGTTCTGGGCATTCACACTAGCTAGGCTAACATGACCATTAGATTTTCACAACTTCTGGATAGATCCTTTCACACTACTTAAAACTCATCCTCAAATATGCACTTCTACCACCATGTTAGTACAGAACAGATGCATAATTACAGCTACCTATGGAGTGTACTGCTCAATTCAGTGCAGAGAGGTTCTTTTATGGCTCACTGCTGCTCCTGAGAATCTCCCACATCTTGACTTTAAGACAGGCAAACACTAACTACCTTCTTTCCATGAACTGACAAATTTTAAGTATGATTCACTCAATGTATCTTTTTCCCTAGAACAAAGTGTCTTTTCACAGAGACCTGAAGAGTCAAGCAACTTATTTCACCTTATAAATCAGCACAACTTCTTCTAAACAAAAAGTAATTTACCTTCCTCACTGCTATCCTCTTCACTGTCAAGCTTTGGCTGGGGCCAGTGAAAATTTTCTGCAAAGGCACCTTCATACATCTTTATCAAATCTTCCAGAGGCAATTCAGCTGAAGGTCATTAAAGAATGAAAGTTTAAAAATATAAAAATTTGGAATAATCAATGATTTTAAACTCATTACATTCTTCACAGTTGTATAAAGCCCATTCTCTAATCAGAAGTTAGGAGATAATTATTAGGTGGATGATGGCAGTATTTATTTAATAACCTTGATTACAGAGCACACTCGGCATTACACCAAGCAGTTTGCTCTCATTGTTTGCTTTTTACTGTATTACAAACCCACACTAAAACCCTCAGTAAACCCCTAGCTGGGGAGGCAGAGGCATCATATCCAGCCCAGTGGCTGGAAGAAAATTTAAGACTTCAAAGTTTCAAAACTGAGTTGTAGCTCAGCCCTTCTAAAAGCAGCTCCACAATCCCTTGTCTGATCTGTTGAAGTAGGAATGCACACACTCGCAGCAGCCAGTCAATCAGGAAACATCCTCATTAGGAACTTGGCTGACTGGCCAAGAGTTGTAATCCCTCCAACTGGCCAGTTCTCTGCAGCCTCTAAGCTGCCAAACAGACCAAACAAGCAGATTTGGAAACTGCATATTAATTGCCAGGCGGGCTCAGCTTAATGGGAAGATTGACTCTAAAAATCAGCAAGGCTTTCACCACCATAAGTGACACAATCCCCATGGGATGCTTTGCACACATCAAGCTCAGCACAGCAGTTATGCTGCTAATGGAAGAGAGCTGCCAGCCACAGTATTGTCCCTAAAAGCCCCTTATCTTCATGTATTTATACCCCATCAATATCAGCACTTCAGGTCAATCACCAAACTCTTTGGAGATAGTCAAGACAGTTGATGATGAACTGTTCAGGTTCAGTCTGATACAATCCTGGCTTTAAGTATTTATCATACACTCCTAGAGCTCAGGTTGAGAATCTTGGTGTAAGGTTTTAATGCAGTGCTTCAGTAGAGAAATACTTTTTCTTGAGCCACCTTGTGTGATAAGCTAGTTAAGTACATAGACTGCTGTAAAAAGTACAGATGACTGTGCATCATCACCCCACAAACTAACTGCTGCAGCTTTCCAAGCAGAAAAAATTAATACAGGCTACATAGGACTGAACATCTGAATAAATTCAATTTCCCACTTATAATCCTCTTAACACATAGCAATTACTGTATTTGTATTCACCTGCTGTTTCAGAGCCCACCACAAAGAATCAAGACACACACCAACCTTCTTTGGCTAGATTAGACAATTCAGTTTGATGGTTTATATTTCCTTCTTTAGCCTCTTGTTCTTCAATTGTTTCTTCTTCATCTTCAACTGCAAGATAAACAAATGCAAATCTCAGCAAATGATGTAATAATTCAGGAGGGGTACTAGCACAGAATATTGTAAGTCAGTAGGACTTAAAAAGAATGAAACATAGGGAAAACAAGAAATCTGAAAGTAACTACAGGTATAACTTACAAGATAAGTGAAAATGAAAGAAGCACTTCTGCCTCAGGACAGAAGGCAGTTAAATGTTGATTGACAACGTTCAGAGACAGGTTGTTCTGTAGCTTTAAAGAGAGGATTACCGTGGTCAGAAACATGACACAGCTGTCATCACAAGAAAGGACCTAAAATAGATGGGTGTTTCATTCTGAAATCCTCAGAAGTTTAAGACCACTAGTAAGTCTGGATAAACAAAGGAATGAGGACAGAAGGAACAATTTACTATCCAAATGACTACCTAATCTCTCTGAGAAACAGATGAAGGTTGGTGTTTGGTTTGTGAAAAGCATTGCACCCATGCAGTAACAGAATGAAAACCAGTGGGTTTAATACATCACTCACACCTTACTCTATGGATGCACAATTTTGAGAAGCAACGTACCTTCCTCATCAGTCAAAGATGTGCTTGCCTTTCTTTTCCTTCCAGATGATGAACAACCCTAGCATTAAATAATTACAATATTCAAAATCATAGTAAACAAAGATAAACAGGGTTGGTTTTCTTTATCTTTAAAGAAAGCAAAAAAATGCCTTGCAGTCACTGATAGACCCCTAACACCTATTAGCACTTTCCTGGTCATTCAAAAACAAAAACTCTGCTTCTGTATTGTAAGGAGTGTGCGCTCAGCCACTTCCACTGTTTGTGGGTCAAATTATTCAGGTCCAGCTGTGGCACAGAGCCATAGTACACTCTTTCCCTTAAAAACATTATTGAGGCACAAAACTTTTAACCAAGTTGGAATGGAGGACTAAATTTTTTCACTAGTCAATGGTCTCAGCTGTCTAGAATCCTCTGTGAAATGGTTTAACCTGGGCAAATTAACTCCCACAGCCAGTACTGGGCCACAATCTGGCTGCTAACATGCTAAAGATTGTTCCTGACAGGAAATTCATATGCAGGCATTCTGCTCAGTGAAAGGGGAGTATTTCAGCATGTGGACATCAGCTGTGCCATGACAGATGGCTGAGGGCCTCAGAACAATTCCTTGTCCATTTTTTTCCAATTGCACAGACAGAGCCAAGGAGTCCCACCATATATTTCATCTAGGAAAAAAGATATCCCAATTTCATTCAGTGTGGTTCATTCTGTAACATATACCTACATCTCTCAGTAGATACATCTCTGCTGAACACCTGAAAACACTTTTCATGCTCACAGAGTCTACCCCTGGTTGCAGATGAAACTCCTGCCCAAGTCTGGCAACTAATTGGTACAGGTTTTTTGTTTTCAATCTTAGAATGAATGATTCAAAGCCACTACCGACATGTATCAACCACAATCCACTTCCCTCTTAAAAGTAGGGGTTCCTAACAAAAAAAAAAATTTTATCTGTACTTGTGACCGTATGTTTGTCAGTACCTTCACTGAAATCTGCTTATCATCACCATGCAGTTAAAAAAAAGTCACCTTTTCCAGAACTGTTTCACATATGTAGTCACATTTACTAATTTGATGGGGTTTTTTAAGAAATAGATAGACTTACCATTTCACCACCTTTATCCAAAAAAAGGTCTTCTGCAGTTTTTGTATCCTTACCTGGAAAATGATTATACTTGAGGTATGCATTAATCACTTCGCAATTTTACATTTCTTACATAAATTTTTACATGTATTCAACATAAATGACATGGATTAACAAAATCTAGCACAAAAACATAAAACCTCCATAACTCATCATTCACATCTATTCACATCCTATTATTAGCATCTCACAATTCTATCGCCAACAAGATTAACCTGCACTGAGTGAAATTATGCAAAACAACAGCATCAGAATTTAGACTCTATTTCTTATGAAATGGAATACGATTACCTTTCCTTGAAATTCTCTTTAAATTCAAAGCTTTTTTCCTTTTCTCTTGAAATTCAATTTGCAGTTTTATTTCAACAACCTGAAATGTAAACCAGGTCTAATAAGGCACTTACATTTCATAAATAAATTACTGAAGACAAAAAACACAGCACAACATGCACAAGTCTTGGTAACTTTGTACTTTACCTGCTCAATGTTAGACCAGAAATACTCTATTTCTCTAGCAATGGATGCAGCAATTCGCCTCAGTTTGTTCTGTTCCTCCCTTTTAGCTCGCTCTTCATTAAGTTTCTTTTCCTCGTGATAACGAGCCACAGTTCTTACCATCTAAAATACCAAGAGATACTGAATTAGGTTACCTCAAAATACATGTAACTGCATTTCTTAACATGGTTGTGGTTATCAGCAGCCAGATATTGACCACAGCCGTACACACATAGCACTTACCTCCAATATTTTAATTCTGACCATGCCAGTTAAGCAACAGACATGAAACTCAAAAAAAAAATTAAAAAGAAAATACAGGAACTATAACTAAGCAATCAAGTAGGACACTCTTGATTCACTCTGTCAATATAAGAATTATAAAAAAGCTGCTGAAATTGGCAGCAAACACACAAAAGAAAACTTTTTTTCAGACAGCACATACGAAGTCACAGAAAGCACACCACAAAATGTCAGAGACCAAAGCTAAAATGAATTCAAAAAGGGTGCACATACATGAATGAAAGATCAGTCAACGGCTGTTAAGACTGACTTGATTGAAAAATTTAGCTCAGGAGGTCCCTAAAACATTAACTTCCAGAAGTTTGAAGCACAGTACCAGGGGAAGGATCATTTCATATTTGCCCTTCCTGTTTCTCCTATTCTTAAAAACCTACCATTGACCACAAATGGAAATCCAGATTTAAATTATATCCAAAATGCAGAGGTTTATTGTACAAAATGATACATCTATTTCACTACTTAGTTGCTGAGTTTCCATCATTTTGGAATACACAGTAGAAAAACAACGTGGCAATTTAAACCTTCAGTTGCATTCTTTGCGATCCTAAGCTGGTCACAAATACATCAAAAAGAGATGCAATATTACTGGAAACCACAGGAAACTCTTGCTTGTTATAAATAAACAGATTCTATAGATTTCATCTCACACCACCCAAATTTCCATTCCATTACTGTATTCCCACTGTGCTGCTCTTCCCCTATGGGAACAGTTCTCTACCAGGTTTCCACTGCTGTCTTTAGTCTTACTTTTATCTGAGATTAGGAATGAAAAGTTAGGCAGACAGCCACACCCAATGGTAGTTATTTACAAAATTCTGTATTTACTCTTCATTGAGAGGAAATAATTTGTGGAAGAGGCATGATAGCTCAACTTTTAGAGACCCACTCAATATGTTGACTGGGTCATATTTAAAACAAACTATTTGATTTCCAGAAGAATAAAATTCATAAAATCCAAAGCTGTCGCTTGGATCCACAATGCACAAAATTATCTGGTCTTTTTCATATGCTAAAATATCCAAAGCTGACAAGAGGGCTTTTCATTTGGAGTTAAAATCTGATGCATCATCTTCCCACCACTTCTACCTGTAGTAAAAGATACTTAAACAGCTGAGTGATATCAACATCAACTGTTCTGAGTTAAAAAATGTTTTCCAAGTACCTTCTTAGCAGTTGCCATCTTCCACTTTCTCTCTTGGGCAAAATCAGTTGCCATCCACTGCATTTCTTCCAGCAAATAATCCCAGTGAGATTTTGGTCTTGGAGCCTCCTGGAGTTTAGGCAGCCGCCTCGGGGACCATAAACCTTCCTTTCTCAGTTCTGCTATTCGCTGATGGATTTGATTTTCCTTAAAAAGAAGTACAGATAGTTACAATGAAGCTGCAGAATGCATCTAGAATTGGAGAATCGCAGGAAAATAGTAATTGCTCCCACTTCATGAAATCAACAGGAAAAATAGGTGCAAAAGCAGGACCATGTATTACAAATATCAAGTTTGAACATTGACTAAATTCAACTTATATATAAACACTATATATAAACATACATAGAATCACAGTACTTCAACCTTATTACAAGAGGCACTTTGCTAATTAATAGGACAAAAAAGGTCCAATGAACAGCACAAAAAAAGACATATCCAAAATGCAATCAAAAATCCTTTTTTTTTAAAATCAATTGAAATTGCAGATGTATTTAGCCACAGAAGATAAATACATATTCGTTATTAATGCTGATTTATTTTGTAAAAAAAGAAACAAGGTCTCTATGATGTTCCTCTTGAATATGCAAAACAACAGCTCCAGTTAATTATAAAAATACGTAAGGTTCCAGTTCCAATGAGTACACAGAATCAATAGAAAGTACATCACAACAGCATGCAGACCAACTTCTCTGAATGTCCATAAAAACAAACCTCAGCATGTAAAGCAGACTGAAAAAAAAAACCCAAACCACCCCTGTCCCAAAACCCAGCCATTTTCTTAGCTCAAACACACTGCTCACATTGTTACTGTATGTTAAGTGTCTGTGAGTTTTGGGGGAAAGTAAAAAATACCTTACCAGCTTTACTTGCTCGGCAAGCTTGTCTTGAGAGTTTTCCTGTGGTACCACTGCTGCATTCTGAGCTGGACTCTGTGTCTTAGGGGCAGCTGCTGCTACTGCTAAGCCAGGGGGTTTGGATGCAATAGGAGACAGGGACTTGTTTGTTGCTGGAGAGGTCTTGTTTGCTTGCACTGGGTATGGAGAAGGGGGTGCTGTGCCTGAGATCGTTGCTGGCGCAGTGGATGAGGTAGGTGGGATCGTATTGGCCGTAAGACGCTGAGAAGGCTGAGCAGTATCTGCAGATGGTCGTGTCAGAGTCACGGTCTGCCCAAGAAACACACTGGTTACTGATGAGTTCAGGATTCAATACTCAGTCTACTCTAGAGCAGAACATAACAGAGACTTCAACTGAATATAAAACTGCAGGTTTGTGCTTTTTAAGGAAAGGATTTAAGCATCCAGTGGAACTAAACAATGAAGATAATACTCTTAGACTTGACTGGGCATTGAAATAAACATATTTTCATCCTAATAAAGTTCCCATACCTGTTGCTGTACTGCAGTTTGTGGCTGTGACACTTGGTTTGGCGTCTGTCCTTGCACATGGATTGCTGGTGGCACCTGCTGTTGCAGTGGCGCTGGAAGCGGAGCAGCCGTCATGGGCACACTCTGAGGCTGGATCTTCACCTGAATCTGAGGCTGAGCTGGAGGCTCCACTATCTGTGGCTGCTGCTGCTGTGGAAGCTGCAGGGTAGCTGGCAGAGATGTCATGGGGACGCTGGTGGGCTGCAGCCTGCCTGGCAGCTGTGGGGGTGGTGTATGCAGACTGGCCGCGTTCTGCACCGGAGGGCCCTTGGAGGGGTCGTACTGCTGCTGGCTCTGCTTCTGCCCCGTCAGCTGAACCGTCTGAGGAGTGGGAGGCATTCCACCTACAAAGCAAGAGGAAGAACAGCACAGATGAAATGAAAATGTCCAATTCTCCCTGCTGACAAAGAGGAAATCAACTGCAAAAAGAGTATTTTTGTTACTTACTTTGCCACAAGACACCATCACTTGAAAATACCACATCACGATCACAAAATAAATCACCATTACAATAAACAACAAAGTACTTCATGCACGGGACTGTAACTAAAATTTGGAGCGTGGCAACTACAAAAGAGCATGTCATTATTGGTCTTCTAAATTTTGTATACTCAAAAAAAAAAGACTGGTGAGCTAATGGAATTTAACCTAAAATAACAGCATCAAGTCTAAATACTACTTAGTTCATAACACATTCACTGTAACACATATTCTAAGGCTCGGCATGACTAACGAATAAAAAATTTTCATGGTGTTCAAATCAGGTGGTTTCCTTTTTATAAATCATTTGTCTCAGTTCCAGAATTCTCAGATTAGCCATTTTGCATCAGCACCTGTGACGTATTTCCATGCCCACATGCACCTTTGGAGCCCGTCACTCAGCTCCTTAAACAAACCAGGCATTGCATACCAAGTATTAATTTACATGGAGAAGTGTGTGGTGGGACTAGGATCTTGGAAGGCTGGAAGCCCAAGTTTCTAGTCCCATCACTAACATCTCCTTGTTAAATTAATGTGCAATTGGCATGTGGTGACACAGTACCTTGTGCCGTTGGCATTAGCTGTTGAAGAGGAACTCCTGAAGCCACACCCGGGTGCTGAAAAACCATCCCATGACGGCCCACTTCAATTCGTGGTCTCTTAGACGAATCTGTGATATTCAAATTCCATTTATGGCATGGTACAATGGAATGGTTTCAATTTCACAAAGCAAACTACTACACATGATTCCAACATCAGCTCAGAAAGCTACAACTACTATACATGTGTAGCATTTATGAAGAACATGCTCCAAGGGCAGAGAGTCCCTCTGACTTCAAATTGGCCATCTCCAATCTTCTCAGCCAGAACAATCAGCCTAACAAAGTCTCCATGCCTGTCAAATCCAGGCCTATGTACTGTGAGTGGAGTGCACTCTTCACACAGCACCATTCACAGTAGATAGTCCTAAGGATTTGGTGATTCCCAAGGTGAGGCAAAACTGGATTTCATGAGTTACGGAACAGTGGGCTCCATTCACTGTTTGGGAAAGAAAAAGAACCAAAGTGAAATTGTGCCTGCAGAACATACCTGCTGGTGCAAGGGCCTGCTGCTGCCTCTTAAAAGCTTCAATCTCTATGGTGCTCACAGTCCCCGTTCCTGCAGTCCCTGTATGCGTTTGCTACAGGGAAAAGAAAACAAATCACAGAAGTTCAACCTGTAAATACAGCAGGATATAACTTACAATCAGATCTAGGGGCCAGCACAGAACAAATCCTTCAGAACAGCTGGATGACAAAGGAAACAAGACTCATTTGATATCTGCTGTCAAGTTTTAGATGCCCACAATGCTTATACTCTTCATTGAGATTAGATTTTAAAATGGGAACTGATGAAGTTGGTTATATATAACATACATCTACATTTTGCTAAAAGTGATAATGTAAATAATAAAAAATATTGGGCACGTTTGTTGGTTTTTTTTAATAAATGGAAATTAGTGTATTAACTCTGTGTGAAACATCAGTAACACACACATTAACTCTTGTCCTGGAAACACTTTAAGCTTATTTGAGTCTCCACCATCTCACTCTCAGGATAGAGCTCCATGAGAGTCACCCCTGAAATATTTCTGGAGAAATTGCAAAAACTCAAAAGATGGAATAAAAGAACATCAGCCAAGTTGCACAAGTTCCAAATTCAGTTTTCCAGATGCTAGACTTGTACCTGCTTGCACAGCTGGCAATGTGAGTGCCATGAATAAACTCAATGAGGAGAAACAGTATTACTGTAAGACTAAGACTTCAGGGCTCATCAGAAATTACTGTACATTTTGTCTGAGGATAAACAGCATACAAACTATGAATTAACAAGTCTGGAAGAGCACTGCTGACACTGAGATGCAAAAGGAATCACCTGGTTCTGATTCAGCGAGATCATACAGTGCATTCAAACTTTATTTTTGAATCACTACATTTAATGCTGGCAGTGATGGCAAGAATATATCCTAGAATATATCCTTTCAATGTCAGATACAGGTGGCAGCTCGTGTACAGGATTACTGAAGCAAACAAGTTTGGGTACATGACAATTTTGTGCTCTTTAGGTCCTCAGCATACCGACAAGTACTCATTAATCAGTGCAGGACTAATTCCTTTCAGTGAGTTTCCAAGTCCTATTTTTAAATTCTCCTCAATATTTTGCCATACCACAACCAATGTTCTACCATGAAACTTAATATGGGAAAAATAAGGGCTATCTCCAAAAATGTCTTAAGAGGTTCCACCAGAAATCATAGACTTTACGTATGGCAGTCTCTATGTCCCAGGAAATGAGCAAACTTCTACTTCTCAAAGTGTAATTTTCTGATGGTGAGAGCCTTTGTACTGAGGTACAGTAAGGGGTTGCAAATGTTGTGAAAATTTTTTATGACGACATTGAAAATACAGTGATTTCCTGTAAGGATCTTCTAGTTTATTCACAGGTCTTTTCTTCTCTGGTTTTTAATAGAAAATTATACTTATGGAAGTAAACACCAGTCTATATTGGAACAAAGCACATCCTGCCTCTTCAATGCTTCATTGGATGATATTAATGATCACAGACAACATCACCAAAAATGACTGGGTTTCAAATGCTCCTTTTTGAGCTGAATATATCTCATGCCACTCAGACCCAGTCAATAGCTGTGAATTAATAACATTTAATCTCTTTGCTGCTAGGAGGGCATTTATAGCCACTCCAGAGATGTAGCTGCAGCCTTAAGATGTAAATTTTGGTTTTAAGAATCTTGACTTATATTTATCCCTAATGGTCATGGTTCACTGACACCTCACACTCAACAGGATTAAGTTTTCAAATATTTGTCTTCTCACAAGGCAGACATGCAGCATATTTCAAGTCCAAAAGCCAGTGTCTGGCAGAGCATCATACACTTGGACATTTATAGAGCTTTCAAAATAAGTAACAAAATCTTATCTTGTATCATTCTCCTGAATTAACTGACAAATTCAGCTGATGTCCCATTTGCATCAAATGCTTCCTGGGACATCAGTTAAGACAGTACATTCTCCAAACTCCCCTCCAAATGCCATTTATTTCACCTGCACTCTCATTTTGGAGGATCACATGCAGTTTCAGGCTGTATCTCTACTTTAGGTTTTTTGACTGACATTTTCTGAGGAATATGCCTCCCAGCTGTCTGCACTATCACCATGTAATTTAGGCCAGACACTTCAAAGAGCAGGAATGTTATGTCTTTATAAATTACAGCCACATACCACTAATATTAGACTAAAACTGTCCCAACTTTAATTATAATAACGTAGCTCTCCTGAGTTCATGATTATGCAGCACACTCACAATAATCATTCTGAGCGCTGCATTTATTCACTCAGATTTGAATGGTGATGCTGATTATTCTCTACAAACAGTTGGAAAGAGAAAGACTGATGGAAAGAGATGCTGTTTTCTGTCACCAGATTGTATTAAAGGTCATTATCACACAGAGTTTTGTACATTTTTAGCAGGAACCAGTTTCTCAGACTGATCTGAAATGGTACAATACTTCCAGGAGTAGTTCATCACCACTGTAGCTACAGCTTGATGACAATCCTAATCACTACAATAAATAACTTAATATTACATGTTATAAACAGCTTAGATGAAACCTGATTACTGAAGGAGACTCTTAAGACCTGTCAGCACTGGCCATAAGGAAGAGCTCTCAGTGCAAGGGCCCTTCACTTCACAACTCCTTTGTGCACTGTCACAGGGGGAGCACAACCCATCTCGTGTTTCATTTAACTCTCCATTTTCCAAAGCCTAGATAAAGGCAGCACAGGCTGTACAGCTGCTGTGGTAATTCACCTGTAACACCTGCCAAGCACATATAATTGAGCTAAAAGGTAAATATTTTAGCTGCAGATTGAATTAGGGTGTATTATTTCTCAGGGTACATAAGCAATGGTGTCTGGGTAACACAGAGTTGAAGGTGGCTGCAGGAGCCCATACCAGACTGAACTTAAAATTTTTGTGGATCAGTGATGATATAACTTTTAACTGGTTATCACATATATTTCTTGACTTTCTTCAGCATTCTCTCACAAAAAAAGAGAAAAAATTATGTTAAAAAGGGCTTATATCATAAAAATAAGACCTTCTGTTTCTTCTTCCCAACATTTATGGCAGAGCTAATGGAAAGCAGTTAATAACTTAAAACAAATTGTGTCAGAGGGTTAGTATTGTTGTTTAAAACATTTCAGGGAAGGAAAATCCAAAACCTTCTGTAGTCACATTCAAAACCTTCAATACACAAGGGGGGGAAAAAAAAGAAAAGAAATTTAGAAGAAATCCACAGTTACAATGCCACAGACAAAGAATCCATATTATCACTATGCAGAATGCACAAATGAACCAAATGCATTAGGGAAACAAAAGACAAACAAACCAAAGTGAAAACATTCAAGCTGAAAGTTAATGAAATAAGCCAGCAACCTGGAGACAAAGCTTTAACTTCCTCAAGGCTTCAGTTACACTGATGCATTTGAAGACTGCAAAGGTTTTTTCTTTTGTTTAGATGATAAGGGATGGGCTTTTGGGAAAATTCTAATTCATCTAAGAAATATCAAATCTGAATGAAGAAAAAAAATCTGGGATGAAACTACATTTTAGAACCATTGAAAAGTACCTGAAATGGTTGCTGCTGGGATGAAAAAGCAGCAGAAACATTTGGAGGAAGCTGGGTTGCTATAGCGACAGGAGTACCAGTCTGCCCATCCTTTCCTGTCACAACCTTTACCTGAGAGAAATATTTTGGGAAAAAAAAAAAGAAGGGAGAATCATTTTCTTTTTAAAAGTTTTTCTTCTTTTTTTTTTTTTTAACTGTTTAACACACTCCTTTGGTACTGATGGCACCTCACTGAAGAGGGGATAATAACTACACCACCATCAGTGCAGCTTGGTTTGAGCACAGCCCATTTTTAGAGTTCTGTCTTTCTTTAAATAGCAGAACAGAGCACAGCCTTGACTGTTTATAGTGACTTCTCATCACTGAAAACCTTTTCTTTAATGCAGTTAACACAAAAGTGTGTTTTAAATTTAATGATTGCTGTTGCTAACGGACAACGAATCAGCGTGACAGACAGTCTGAACGTAAGAGAGCTCCAACATTTATTAAAGCAATGAGCACAGCCACCACTCGCTCTCCCCTCGAGTCCCCAAAGAGATCAACCTTTCCAGGCAAGGGATGAAGCGTGTTGCTGTAGCAGAAAGTGATAAAGAGGGGGAAGGGGAAATAAAACAGAAGACGACAAAAAAAATACAAAGGAAGAACATACTCAAAGGATGTCTCGATACTGCAGAAGGAGGCAGCATCTGACAACACATAAAGACTTTTGTTGTTGCACTTTGCAAAATTCTCCAGCAGTTACAGGGACAAGTGGGTCTGCCACGAGAAGGCAGTGAAGTACAGTGAACTCCAAACCCAGAACACCGAGGGGTAGAGCCTCAGCTGAGGGAAAGTGTAGCAGCACCACTGACTACAATGAAACCCTACAATTCACACCCACTAAAGATCCCTCAAAAGGTGTGGAGAGTAATTAAAAATACCTGGTATTTCAGCTGACAAACACACAACCCAGCAAGAACACCTAAACAATTTGACAAAACATAAACCAGTGAAAAAAAAATACTGTCAATAAGTTACAGTAGCAGGCTAGCTTTTATGTTACTATATGCAAAAAAGATTCCTTCAAAATTGTCATTAACTCTCACAAGCAGAAATATACTCTTCCTAATCAAGAAGTTTAGACAATAAAGCAACAAACAAGTTAAACTTCAGCTGTTAAACTGTTAAAATTCCCCACGAATTCCAATGGAAGATATGACTGCTAACGATTCACATCTAACAGTCATCAGTTTTCACTGAAGGCACTCATTTCTAACAGGTATTCAAAGCAATATGAGTTTCTTTAAGTAAAGATTTAGTTCTACAAACTGGCAGCTATATACCCATAGGTATTTTCCCAAATTTTAGAAGGTATTTATGGGTACCAAGTGATGCAGGAGCATCAGTTACATCTATCCTGCTGCAGTCACTTGCCATGAAGGCTTGTGGGCAGGCCCTGCACCAGACAGGCACTGCTCCAGCACCCGTGAGGTGCTGCAGGTCAAAAGCTGAACAAATGGGCAAAAACGTGCAGGAAAAGCTGCACAGCACCTTTCTCTTTCAAGTCTTTTGCCATTAATAAGCAATGGATTCAAGTTAGGCAGTAATTTAAAACCACTGCATAAATACCAAAGTGAACACTTGTTAACAGCCAGTCTGAAAGTGCTGGTTGTTCAATCCTTTAGAGGACAACTGGTGCATAGAGTTCAGGGCAGACTAAGCAATCCCAAGCATGACTATGGACCCTTATAGATCATGACTCACATCTTTCCTCTGACTAGTAAGACTAATTCAGATTTCTGGGTGGCCACAGCAACACTGGAGTACAGTAACATCTACGGTTAGAAGACACATGAGTCAAACCCAGGTCAACCTCTTGCAAATCTTTCTTGTTCTTTTTTAGTCTATACAAATCTAGTAAGTGAAATTTAAATGATTCCTAGTCATATCCACTCTAATAGTTTAAATCAGCTTTCACACTAACACCCTCTTCATTTGTTGCTACCAACTCAGACAGTGAAAGCTCCTCTCACTTTTATATTAAGTACAAATATCTAATGGCACACTCAGACCCACCCATCGATTCACACCACCTAGCACAACTGCATTCTCTCTCAAGTCAACTATTTAATGAAAAACTGCCACACTTTATCAAGTAAAAATGATTTTTCAGGTCCTGTCACATTCTCTCAGACTTCACAATCCAGGTACCACAACTTCATCTATGATTTTATTCCAAAAACGTTCACCAACAGACTTCTTACCTCATCATTGATGACCTCAGATTGTTCTTCTTCTTCTTCCTCCTCCAGATCCAAGTCGTTTTGCCTCAGGTATGCTTGGAGTGGAACACAATGTTTCTTCTTGAAAGCCAGAAAGTCCATCATATTCCCTTGAAGATGTTGCAGGAAAAACAGTTCAATCAAAGATTCCTTAAAAGTTTCCTTAAGTATTTCCATCTGCTTGTGGTGATGATCCAAACACAGTTTTCTCATTTGAGCAGTCTCTTGGTTGGCAGGAGGAATCTCCTCCAATTTTTTGGGTTGTTTTTTCACTGCTGTATTAGCTGTAGGAGTGAGAGGAAGACTCGACAGCCCCTGTGGCACAGTGGCCCGTGAAGGACTTGTGGGAGGAGGAGGCGACGTCATTCCAAACGCACTCGGTCCCCCGACTCCTGCTATCAACCCACCAGAAGTCCTGTCAAATCCAATGGGTCTACCCAGCTGCTGTCCTTGAAGCACTTGCTGCTGCTGTTGCATCAGCTGCCCCTGGATGATATTGCTGATTTGGGGGGGCAGGCTGGTCGTTGTAATATGCCCCGGGCTAGTCAGGGACTGCATATTGGCCCCGCTGGCCACGGGGCTCTGAGGGCCAAGGTGGTGAATGGTGCCCCCAGACTGGGAGTGAGGCTGGGACAGCCTGCGCTCCCTCACCGGCGCCCCGGACGAGGGCAGCTGTACTTGTGCAGCAGCTCCTTGAGCGATCTGTGCAATCCCAGGTCCTTCCTGATACACAAAGTGCCCGCCGTTGGAAGGGCTCAGGCTGATCTGCCTCACCAGCACGCTGGCATCCACAAAGCCCCTGGTGGGGCTCTGGCTGCACATGCCCAGGCCGGGGCCCGGAGTGCCCGCCCGGACGCTGGGCAGCGCCTGCACCGGCACGGGGTTGGGCTGGGTAGGGCTTTGGGACTGCACCTGTTGGGGCAGCGGTGAAGTAACTTGGATGTAGGATGGGGATCCATGCTCGAACCTCCTCTGCTGAGGGCTGAACTGGAAGCTGGGAGACGTGGGGTTGGGAAGGGGCAGCGGGGTGAGCGTGATCTGCTGGTTTCCCGAGGCCACGGGGCCCACGTTCTGCAGGGTGATGTTGACGTTCTGCCCGGCCACGGGGCTCCGGCTCATGATGAACTGCTGGATCTGGTAACTGGGGGACTGGGGCGCAGAGGGACTGGCAGAGGGCGCAAAGGAAGCTGCGGGGGACTGGGGTAGATTTGCCTGTTGTTCTTCTCCCTCACTGCCTGTGAAGGACCGGGACCTCTGGAGCTGGCGCTGGGCATTCTGAGGGCCATTACCATGGTGCATCCTCACTGACCTGGGGTTTCACAGTGCAGGCTGAAGAAACACACAAAAACAGACATTCAGGGAAGGTAAAACCCACTTGCGCAACTGAAAGTATTTAGTTACTATTAGAAACACTCCCTTAAAGTAAAGGCTCTGTTATCCTGGTTTTGCAGTTACTTAAAATGTTTCAAATTATCCAAAACCCTCGCTTAAATTCCTCATATGTTTCCCTGGATAGCAAAGTGCTACTGAATAGTCTTACAAATCATATGTTCCCCTTAGCTAGTTGGAATGACTTTAAACAATAGTAAAATAAAACCCCCAAACTTTTTCCCTTCCTGTAGAACTTCAAGAATCAAGTCTCCACTATCAAATACATCTACTCTTTTTTAATTATTCCTAATGTTTCAGTGCTTTTGTTACTACAAAGTTCTTGTAAGTGTAATTGCTTAAAACATATAGTTCATTCCTTCAGTAGCAACTAAAAATATAAAAATAGACAGACTATTCAACTTGATTGTTCTAGAAAAAAATGCATCATGAAAAACACTCCCTACCAAATCATCCAGATGCTTGAAAAAGTACTGTACTGGGTGCTCAACTCTACCTTCTCTTTCTCTCAGAATACTTTCAGAGATGAAAATTAACCGAACGTGCATCACATTTAAAATGCTGTTTATTGAGTCAAGCTGCCCAGAAGTCCTAAAACGTTCTAGTTTTGTATTTCAATCACAAACAAAAATTCCACTGACACGCACTGACAGGTAGATTCAGGCTGGAGTCACTCAACAGTGACTAGTGAAAAAAAAAAAAACCAAACAAAACTGAGCTATACATTTATTTTTTTCCCCAAAATCTCTCCCGTATTTTGAGAGCAATTGTTTCATCCCCGGTATTTCAGGCCAAACACACAAACAACAAGGACGCTGCCTCCGTGTTCTGCTCCCAACACCAAGCTGGCTGTAAGTGGCAACAGGCAGCAGCACACGAGCACCGCAGCACTCCTGGGAAGAGCGGGACACAGCGGGATACAGAGGATGCAGTGGGATACAGAGGGATACAGCGGGATACAGACGATGCAGTGGGATACAGAGGGATACAGCGGGATACAGACGACGCAGTGGGATACAGAGGGACCCGACTGCTCCTCCTCCTCGGCTCAGGCAGGGAATGCACCACAACTCCCCGCTCTCCTGTCCTGGGTTATCTGCAGCAGCCCCTCCACGCCTCGGGGATGGAGACATTCCCTTCCTTGCCATGGGAAAGAGCCGGCTGCCCGGGAAGGCGGAGCAGGGCAAGGCTGTCACACGGTGCCAGCAGTGACCGGGGCACCGCGGAGCTCACCCCGGGGGATGCTGTTCTCCCGCACCCGGCTCATCCCGGGGGGTCCCGGTCCTCCCGCTCCCGGGAGCTCACATCTGAGCGAGCTCCCTCCGCAGAGCGGGAAGGAGAAGGAAAAGAAGGAAAAAAACACGCAGGCCTCTTTTCCAAAGCACTTTCTTAACAATGCTGCAGCTCCTCGCGGGGCTCTGGCTCCTTCGCAGCGCCGACACCGAACAATTAAGATTCGAACGATACCACCCACCGCCACCACCAAGCTCTTATTATCCCAATTACCCGCACCTCGCTAACACACTCGCCGCTCCGGCGAAAACAATCAATTACAGGCCGACCAGGGAGGTCCCGGAGCAGGGATCGCCTTTTGTGTGCGCGCCGGGGCCGCCCCGGCCCCGCTGGGGCTCCCGCCGCCCGGGCCGCGCTTCCTCAGGCCCGGCCCTGCCCGCGCCCCCC